>BGZK01000675.1:0-318401 GCA_005406025.1 Eumeta japonica
CCGCAATTCCCTAGCTACGGCACTGATTTAAACCCTTTGAACATAAATTATAGGCAGTCAGTACATCTTCCTTGTTTTCAAATATCTTTCATTTTTTTTTTTGATTTTAGCAAATAAGCAAAAATCGCATGGTGGTAAATATGATAAATGGGATAGGACATTGTGTGTCTGTGATTTCAAAACAACTACGTTTTATTAAGTTTACAAGGTTATTTATATGCATCAAGCACCCAAACAATCCTTTTAAAATATTTTGTCTATCTGTATGTCTATTTGTTTGTCTTGGATATCTCCGGAAGAGCAGAACTCCCTGATCACGGTGAGACTTTCACTGGAAGGTAGAGGAGCATATTGAGTTATATCTAAGTACCTATTTTATCCCAAAAACTTGGAATTCCCGCATGAAATTTGGAAAACATTTACAAAAAAATGGTATTACTCTTGGAAATTGAGTCAAGGTGGTGAAAGTGAAAGGTAAATCAGGATCAGGATCGGAACCAGAATCGGAAGTGTCGAAATCGAGGACAAAAAGCGGGGTTGATATCATGATGGACACATGTCAACAGTTGACTTAAACGATGTACGAATTCATTCTATGTCCACACGGGTTCAATCGTGGGAGAAAGTTATCTATAAAATAAAAATTAGCGATGGATTATACAGTTCCGCGCTGCAGAAGCGAGTTATTCGTGCTGTTTATGACTTGAGACTAATGGCATCTCTCGGTGAAAAATTTAAGGAAATCAATATCTTAACTTTAGCATCGCAATACATGTACGAAAACCGGGTATATGTCAAGAGAAATATAGAATTGTTCCATAAAATGAGCGACATCCATAATATTAACACTAGTCATAAGAACGATTTGGCTGTTCATAAAACCCGTCTAAGCGAAGTTAATAAATCGTTTAAGTGGCAATGTGTGCGTTTTTATAAGATCGCAGCTAAAATTCAAAATTTGCTATTTAGTGAATTTAAACGTTCCGTTAAAAGAAAGCTATATGGCAAAGGCTATTATACCGTGTCTATGCTAATGAAAAAAACCCATGGGATTGAACTGCTCGGCTATCAGGTTGCTTCATATTATTGCTAAGTGGTGTACTAAATTATTAATTACTCAATATTTCGTATCGATAAGTAAAAAAGAGCAAACCTTAAGTTTCTTGCTCATTCTTCTCATGGTGAATCAGCATTTGAAATGGGTGACAATTTTAATATCGAAAACAGTTTATGACACACTTTAAGTGTAATTTCTATTACCTATGAAATAAAGATATTTTTAATATGATTTAATTGATCAATGGACACATGTCAATAGTTGATATAAATGATATAAGAATTCATTATATGACTACATGGACTCAATCGTGGGAGATTGCTATCTACAATAGTGCGATAGGTTTTAGGATTCCCTGAGAGTCCCTTAGAACATTTATATTTTAACCAATTTCAATATATGAATTTAACTGAAATTCAATATAAAAGTATATAGGTTGCTGGACACCAATGGAAGGATATACGATACATTTTAGGGAACCGTGAAAGTAAATAAGAACCTTTGTGATGTCAATGATTTTCCTAAAATTTTGTATGTAAATACACAATTGGAAGTCAAAGGAAAGATATATGATCGTTTTTTAGTGATATACAATTCAACACTTTTGCAGTTTTACCAGTTTCAACTAAATCTAGTATAAAGATAGTTAGAAGTCAAGGGAAAAACCATTTTTAAGATTCCGTAACGATAACTAAAATTTATAGAATCGCTGTCAATAAATCATAAAATGTATATTAATAACAAAATTTTACAAAAAAATATTTAAACGGACGTACAGACAGACACTACACAATTTATTAGTAGGTAGTATAGCTTTGCTACTGCCACGACGATCTCTAAACAGCCCTAACGATTTTTACGAAAACTTTTATTTTGATAAAGATTTCCTTTTTGTTTATATTTCCACATCAAACTCAAAAGCCGCCGAACCAAGTCGGTTGCTCACATACTTTTTATTGCGAGAAATGATATTTGTGATATTATAAAAAATATCATCAGAAAGTCATATTAAAACATAAAAAACAAAAAAAAACTCACAGCATCGCAATAATCGGAATGAACGCGAAAAACGGAAAAGCCGTCAGCGGAAAGTTAAAATATTTATAAAAAAATTGATTACATTGCGACGTTTATGACATAACATAAAAAAAAGACTTCGTTGAAACTCATCATGAATTACTTTTTACTAACTATTACAAACTTGAATTTATCCAGAATAAATTGGAAGAACTGCATCCAGTCTGTCGAAGTCATCGTCGTAGCATGTTACAGAAAGAAAGAGGTAACTTACACAACTAAGATGTTTAGGTATACATCCTCAAGTAATAAAACCATTGATTGGGAATACAATTTTATGTGTTGAACTGTAATAAAAATACGCCTATTTTTATTTTGTTGAAATCATGAAAACACAGAACCCGTCGCCACGCCGCCGCGTGTTACTAGAAGTCTGATATTGGTTGATTTGCCTTATCCCTCATACAAGAATCACCACGTATTATATTACAAATGGTTATTATTTTTATTTTATTGCGATAGTTGACGTCGGATTTTTTTATTCTATGCTTCTATGACTGAAACAAAAAATACTTTCACAATAATTATATTTTTCACATCTGTTTTTATGGCATTTTAAGGGGCAAACAGGCATGCGAACCACTTCAGAGTAGATGGTCACCGCTGTCCGTGAACACTTGCAACCCCGGAGGAGTCACAACTGCGTTTTCGGCTTCTTGGTAAGGAATAGGATATCTGATAAAGGTGAGAGTGGGTTGATAAAAGACGCGGTGGACTAATAGAGAGGGAATGGACTAATAGAAGAGGAATGGTCCACCAAAACTTCTACTTCCTGGATAACGCGACAAGCGACAGCGGAAACTGTTACTTCACGTTTGTTTTCAGAGAAATCTTGAGAAATACCAAAATACCTATTACCAATCGGTGTTAGTCCACATATTCAAGAATGTACGGCAAGTGAGAATTCAACAATAGACAATATATTCAGAAATTTCCCTCTACAATCTAGAATCATACATACTTGTTTTATCAAAAACAAATTAGGGTTAGATTTTAAAAAATATGATAAATATTCAACATAAGCAATCCTCTCCACACGAGATGAACTTGCAGTTTTTAATGTACTTTAGGGATTTATTACTATCATAGAATAAAAATAGCTTACAAACCATAGCATGATGAATTATATTTGTATGAAATTCACTGGTTTGGCTTACCCTGATGCAGAAAGTCTCATTTATACATCAAATATTTCTAGAATAAACGTCTGTTACAAACAGGCAGAAATAGCATGCAGTGAAATCGTTCTCACTAGCTGTTAGACAAAAAAGTTCCTATTAGGCAATTACTGCATGTTGAAACCCCATAGGTTGTCCTTGTTTACGAAAATGTATACTATGATAGACAAAACTGTTTCAAAAAAGCATGTTTTGTCTACCTAATCAACCAACGTGTTAGGTGTAAACGAAAGTTCTATTTTAATATTTTTTTCTATATGGACAATAATTTATTGAATACATTTTCAGGCTTCAACAAAATTCTGTAACACAACACTCTATTTGAAAGCCATCTATCTTTTTTAAAGTTGGCCCAAAGCAAATATGAATTTTAAAATCAGTCAAAAAATTTAGTCATGAATACAAAAAAAAAGCTACCAACAGTTGTACGTACCGTACTGACACATTTAAATAACTACAATATTGAAATCAATACAAGTATTCTAATGAATTTCTTTTACAATTAACTTACCATACGTGGATTGCCCACATGGCCTAACTTTCTCTCATTTTTTCCAATCATTGCGTTGGTGTGGGTATATTTTGTTCCTTTAAAAACTTACTTTTCTGGTATAATTTCCTGTCTTGTAAAGTTCTTGTCGTGTAAAAGACTAACATCCCCCAACAGCTAAGAAACATAAAGCACGTCGTTCTCTTGGAAAGATCATGGACTCTCTTTTCTGGGTTAGTAGTCACTCCTCGACTGAGGAGCAACAGAGCAACTTTGTACACAAAACCAATAAAAAAATTGCGTAACGAAATTCGAAAGAAACAGCGAGGCAAACTAGGAAAAATTGTTTTGTTCCATCAAAACAATGCCTCAGCTCACACGTCTGTTTTCGCTATGGCTGCAATTCGATATGCTGGCTTCGAAATATTTGAGCATCCTCTATACTCAACCGACCTTGCCCCTAGTGATTTCTATCTATTACCAACGTTGAAGGAGTATCTGAAAAGGCCAAGATTCGTAGATGATGAAGCAGTAGTCACTGCAGTACAGAAATTAGGTGTTCAGGATGATAAGTTTTTTAAATAAAGAATTTTACGCTTAGAAAAAAGATATGTTAAGCAAATGTATTACATTTTAAAATGAAACAAATGTATTACATTTTAAGTCAACTAAATTTCAATTTGCTACAATAAGTGAAATAGTAGCTTGTCATAATTTAGAAATAATATGTGTAAAATTTTTAATTTTAATAAAAATTTCTGTAACAGTTTTGTCACTTTATTGTTTTATTTTTATTATTTGAAATTTTATGTACCATTTATTAAAATTCCTATTTTAAGATTATTCCAGAACATTTGAAACTTCATAACATTTCCAAATAAATAGCAATTGTCATTTTGTTTACGCCATTTTCCCCTCTTTTATATAGTAGATTGTCACCCATAGACAAAAGTCAACCGACAGACGCGGGACGGGGGCATATGCGAGAGACGTCACATTCGGATGCTAACCGGCGGTGATTAAGTGCTTCGCTCACGTGCAGACGAGTGGGAACCAAATGACGCGGGCCGATGTGAGATTTATACACTTTTCCTACACAATACGTTAGCGAAAGTGAAGACAGTGAAATAACATCACAATGTAGCCACTAAATCGAGGCTGGCGCGGCCTGGAGACCTGAGACGAGACGGCATCGGAAAGGTAAGTCCCCGAACTGACTTATTCCTCAAGACCACAGGGACAGGTGCATACACATTTATTTATTGTCTATGACCTTTTTCATACGTTTTTTTCTTTAATTAGACTAAAATCTATCTTTTGAAAGTGTGAAGAAAAGAGGGTATTAATAAATGTGAAAAACTGAAAGAAACTTTTGAAATCATATTTCAATATCCACTAGAAACAATTTTAAAAAAATGATTAAATAATATTTAATTGGAAATACAAAAAAAAATAGACATTATTTCAAATCAAAACATAATTTATTATACTAGAGATTATTCTATCTAAATTATTTTAAATTAAACTTGTACGAACACTGTAAATCTGAAAAATTATAGTTGTTTTAAAGAATATTTAATTATCAATACTGTACATTAATTACAATTTTGAATATATAGAGAGAGATGATTTATTAATAAATAAAGACATTGTTCATATAAATAACAACAATGAAATGCTTCATGCAGTGCATACAAACATTGTAAATGCTTTTATTTATAGGTATAATTCTTTATTTCCCTTCTAAGCATGTCTTTTTTTCTTGTTTCCTTTTTTTTAATGTCTTATCTACTTTGAAACTAGAAATTTTCATCATTTAATTCTTGAGTCTGTCAACATATTCTTTAGTCACAAAGCTTTATAGATAGTATTTATTGTAAAAAAAAATTAATCAATAGATATTTTTTAATTGAAAACAAAATTAAATTACAAACGATAAATTTATAATATATTGTTTAAAAACGCAAGTTCCAATCTTTACATTGGAAAAGTCACATGTACTTACTAGACATTTCTCAAGGCTTTAATTTACAGACAGTGGCAAAAAAAGTGCAACAGAAAATGGCAGGATATCAAGAGGGTTTACCGCACTGTTAACATATCTTGTATAAAAGATATAACTTGTATCATATTCAAGGCTATATTATTATGGTTTATAAATATATTAGTTTATGAACACAAAATTATGGTTCAAAACTTATTGAGTTCAATTTCGGAAAAATTCCAGATATTAAATTTTTTTCTGCCCTGGACGTTGGTAGAACTGAACAAAAGAATTAAAATTTACTTCGTTTTTTCTTCATAGAGAAAACAAGAACTTTTAGTAGCAAGTGTCTTTTATTAGAAATGTAATTATTCTTGTGTTCTTCCTAATTTATCAATAAATAATGAGATTTTATAAAATTACGATTTTATACTCTCTTAAAACATGTAAAAGCGGCTGAAGGATACATAACTGCATTTCTTGTTATTTTCACAGCCATCCGTAGACCAATACTGTAGTGCCAAAACTACCATTGATAAAAAATCAGATGACACCATCATACTCGTCAGTGTACAAAATCCCTATGGCGCAAGAGATGCAATCGAACGCCACGCATCGATAACCTACTACGTACAATATAACGCACGAATCTTTGTCGCTGTGAAGCGAGTCACAAAAAGCGTCACATTGGCGTGAAATAGGAACGCGAACAAAGAGGAATCGATGGTCTGCATTGCATCATCCATAGGCAATTGAGAGCGACAAAAATCCGTACGTCATATTACTGTATTACTGTACCAAGTAATGGATGAATGGTAATGTGAATTTTCTCTTATTGTGTATTGTATTAACTAAAGTAAGAAGTATAAACAGCGATTATAAAAAAATATATTTTTGTTTGGAGTCTGAGTATTTAGTTATCATTAAAAAAAAACTTACCTACATCCATACACAATTACTCATATTACTTAAGTTTTGTGGAAACTGGAATATGATCTGGCATTTTTTTTTTTTAGTTATAAATTTTATTAAACAAAGCAAAACATCTTAAATGCATTGAGTTTAATTTTCATGAAATATACAATCAGAATTTTCACATAATAATAAATTTATCATTAATTTCATATAAAATAAGTATCTAAGTATCTTTTCAGAAAAAAAATCAATAAAATTATCACACATGTAATAAATGAATTTTATTTAAATGAGAATGCAATCCAAAATAAAATAACATACACCTAATGGAAACACAATTTTTATTATTACTAAGACAATAAATAGTAAATAATAATTATAGTTCAACTACTCACAAAATTTTTTTGAATTTCATTATACACTTCCATAAAAATAATGAAAGCTTTTGTAATGTCTTGAAAAGTTTAATATTCATGGTAACTTTTTGTGAGAGTAATAAATTTAAATACAAATCTCATGACTTGTATCCAAAGAATAATGTTTGAAAATATAAACAATATCTGACAAACAACAAAACATAAAGTCACATAGTACAGTATTGAAAAAGCTACAGAAATATACATACATAAAGCATCTGAATAAAAAAATCCAATGATTTGGAAACAAACAGTAGCATTCTCCTCCCTGCCAGCTTACAGTTTAAACTAATTAATGAATTCTAGTTTCAGTAACCTTTATAATTCATCCCTTAATAACGTATACCTATTTTTAGAAGGTGCAAGCTTCTTGAAAGTGGACTCTGGTGGTGTAGTCACCTTAACGTCTTGGTCGATAGCATTGTTCGCTACAGGGTCTGGACCATAGTGAAACTCCCTGAAATTGAGTATTGTTCATAATTACAATAAATGGAGATATAACAGGCCATTTTCAATGCAAACAATGCAACACAAAATAAATAATATTTGAAAAATATCAATAGTAAATAGATTTCAATGTAGTTTTCGATGACATAACTCATTGTTCTGCATGCTAGTGAACATTCAGTGGACAGTTCTCAAATAATAGGGCCAAAATTATATTTGCACTTAGTTTAAAATGATATACAAGTCTTTTTTATTATAAAAAAAAAATATTCAAAAACATATTCAAAATCTACCTTCAACTACAGAATATCACAAATCCATAAAGTTATAAAAAGTAACTTTTGCAAATTTATTTAATTTCATTAAATTCAATTACTAGCATTGGTGTTTTATTGGAATAATTTTAAATTAAAAATAACGTGATTAATACACATGAATTTTATCAAAAACACCTCGTATCCCAAAATAAAAAAATAAATCTTACTGAAATCTGTTTGTAGTAACAAAGACAACAGGGAAATATAAGCTTGTTGATACAATATTGAGAGATTTACCATGTTATTTAAAAACATAGTACTTCTTATAGATTTTCCTGACATGGTCAAAGAGTACAGTTAGTAATATTTTTTATTTTAATTTTCTAATTGGCCCTCACAAGTGACCCACATATTCAAAATTACTTTATATACATTATATATTCGTGTTTGTGTCCTGGAAATCCGAATCTGTACCAACTTTTCTACTTAATCAGTCCAGTAGATTTGGAGCAAATTAGCTGCAATAGACGGACAGACAGACACACAATTGATCATATAAGAGATCCAATTTTTTTTTTTCATTCAGATATCTATGACATCCTAAAAATAATAATAACCTGTGAAGTTTTCCAGAGTAAAGATCTTTTAGAAACTGTTTCAATTTCCCTGGTATCTCCATGTCCTTGTAGTTAGGGAACATATACATGTGGCGGAATGAGTCAATGGCAATCAAAGGTAGGTCAGACACTGATTTTCCAAGGTGGTGCAATGGATGTTCAAATCGTACGCCGTCTGCTGTTAGGAAGTTTATATTCTCTGAAAGACGACAAAATAATTCAATTTGTGCACTTATGTACATGAACTAAGAATTATATTTCTTTGACATGATAGAAAATTATTAAAAATTAACAATATATTGATATAAATGGGATAATATTGGCAAAATAAATTGTACATTTGCATTTAAACACAACTCGACAGCACTAGCCAGTGTTACATGTTCCTTCCCAAGTAGTCCATTAGTTTATATACTTTCGAGTATAAACTAACATCATAACTTGGTTTTTAAAAAGTTTTCTTCCAATGATAGGTCATTGAAATAAACTGACCAAATTTGAATAACAAAAAAATAGGATTTAAAATACTAATAATATGTTGGTATAACCGCTGTTTTAAATTAACAAAAACAATTCTAGGTTTAACACATTTTCATTTAATAAGTGAAATTATGATGTTAGAGAGGGATAAAAGAGGTTTAATCAACTTATCTAATCTCATAATTCTGGTTTTAGTGCCCAATAAAACTGTTATCTCCATTGGAAGACTAGATATTGTATTATACATGGGATATAACTCTTAACTTAATTAATCTCAATTTATCCCATATGTAGTAAACTTTAGTGGTTATATCAAGCGTATTGAATAATTAATAAATAACAAATAGCATTTTTTTTTTAACTTTGACAGATACTCATATAATGTTTTGTCTTAGTCTTATCATATTTTTCTCATCTAGGGAAAAAATGTTATGTAATCCGAAAACTAGAAAATATAGGTGAATATATTTTTAACTTAACACCAGTTTAAAACTTAAGATGGTACCACTTCAAATTTTAAAATCGATACTAGATGTTCTAGTAAAGATTTTCAAGTCATAAAAATTAAAAGCCATAAATTCCTTTGTTTCAGCTAATGGGTATGCATTGCCGGACATAAATCTCCCACATAGATTTCTGCAACTTATGTCCTGGGCCCCTTCTACGAAAGATGGCCCATGACCATTACAAAGTTGTCGGTCCACCTAATGGGAGGTCTTCCTACACTGCAATATTCAGGTCTTAATCACCACTCAAGTACCTTTCTCCACAACAAGCATCATTTCTACGAATGGCGTATCCATCATTGCCACTTAAATCTGCTAACTCTGTAAATATGTCTATTCTGGTTCTTCTAAAATTCCAAGATTTTCTAAAGCCGAGGAAGCATAACTTTCCATTTAGTGCCGAGTAGAACTAAATTTGCTACGAAATCAAGAATAATGGACCCATCTGGCATCAAAATCTTACAACTGTTAACAATTATTCTTCAAATTTTTGTCTTTAAGCATTGACACATGTTCTAATTAACACCGAAGTGATTTCTAGTCAATGCTGCTCAGATGGAATGACTTCTTTGCATGACCTCATTATCAAGATAGACCTGATAGATTTTCCCAAGAAAATGCATTAGTCAACATTGAAGAGATTTTAACTATCACAGGATTGGATATGGACATGGGCAATCAAAATCAATTTCAGCTTATCCATATTTGTTTTAACCCTTAATGATGCTTTCATACTGTACTCAAACTAACAGCTATATTCTCTTAATATTGAAATGTCTCAGCGTTCTCAGCAGCACCATTCAAAGCACTGAGCACCATCTAGGTTTCAATATAATTAAAGACTTTTTCATAATTCTCATATGCACCTGATGACTAGTATACTCTTCGAATTTTTATATAATCTACAGAAGCATGTAGATATATTTCATCTTGCTGAAGCCTGTTCAGAAACTGTGAGTAGTTACAAGGTACTAAGCCTATGAATGAAATGATTTGTGATAACTATTGGAAACACCAGATATAATATATGAGTTAGTTTATGAGATGTGTGTAATTCTGTGACAAGCACCACATTTTGTTCTAGATTTGAAGCATTATACATGCTATAACAGAGTATAACAGAATCACATAGATATTAAAAGATATAAGTACCAGTTTTTTCACCTGGCATAAAAAGGTATTCTCATGTGGCACCTCATTGTTTGAAATTTTCAGTTATTTCAGGACTATCCTAGTCTTATACAAGCAGACATTGAGAATGTCCTCTATGTAGTATGTATTCATCTATCTCTAGCTGCATTGAGAACTTTTTATGTTAATGTGTGTAAATTTATTGGAAATTTTGTCTTTTATAAAAGCTATGGTTTTAATAAAATAGTTTTGCTGTCATCAGTCTTCAAGATCATCTGGCTTTATTAAATAAGCAAATTGTCATGAACATTTTTTTTAACTTGGAAAGGATGAGTGAGAATATACTGAACAAAAAAAATCTTTAGAGCGAATGTATATGATGGAAGGGTCAGCAAGTTCCCTTCTCTCTCCCTTTCTCTCCTCTCTTTCGCTTTTTCTCTCTCATCTTACATCCCTCTCTCATTTCTGCCCACTTCCTCTCTTTCTCATTTCTCTCTATTTTCTCTCCTGCTTTCTCTTCTCTCATCACCTTCCCTCTTTCTCTCCTCTCTCTTTATACCCCGTTTCTCATCTATCTCTCCTGTCTTTTTATCTCCACTTCTCTCCTCTCTATCTCTTGTCTCCATTTTTCTCTCTTCAAAAAATCAACCAGTCGTTGCTCCCCTAGATTTTTTTTTTCCAATTACAAATTATATTATCACATCATTGTCCACTCTTTTGTCTAGAGTAATCTAATCTCTAGAAATCTCCAACACTATTGTGTAGTGGATTGGAAAAGTATAAATGGTTTAATTAATGTCTTCATACATAGCCTACACTTCATCATCAGGGTGTGTTGAATGAATCGGTGAATCTGAGAATATACATGTATTATACATACATCGTCTTGAAGGAATACTATGATAATTCTCAGTACCTTGCTTGACTCTTTTAATCTTCAACACATTGTTAATAAAAGAGTTGTGGATGATAAGGCCAACACCACCTTGGGGCAAACTAATGCATTCTCAGTTGGAAAACGGTAGTCAAACTAGAAGCTTATCATATATCCTTCTGTTTTCAGACTTCAGATTATGCACTGCATTTCATCATCAAAAATATTAATTTTATAGACTAAAGGTCGAAAATTCTAACCTAATACTGACTTAATTTCTATGTCTGAATATGTAAAGATTTTCTTTTCAATGGCAATGAATAGAAAAATATTTATTTAGTGATTGGCCTCCTTCATTCTCATAACCAATCTGCATCACCATTTAATAAGTAATAAAAAAGAAAATAGTTGGATTATTAAATCATAATAATAATAATAAAACCAGAAAAATATGGTATGAATTTTAGCTAACTATTGTAATAACATTAACCTAGAATCAGGAAATTTGATAAAAACACAAAAAAATATCAAAAAATAGTTACTTTGAGGTTATATCATATAATATATTTTTTTGTGGTTGCAACTTACACTTGCAATGGGAATATGGACATGTGGTATAATTTTAAAGTAATGAAAACATTTTTTAACTTCCCTCTATAAAAATTTAAGATATTAAAAAATTCAGATCTTTTCAAAAAAATTTGAAAAGTACTTTGATTAGAAAGCAAAATTTTGGGATTCCAAAAACCAATATCTAACGACCATCTGCATCGAAAACAGACAAAAACTGTCGAGATTTGAGAGATAAATTATAGCGTGCAAGTTGTATTCTCACTTGTTTAGTGTTTTTCTCAGCTTTTTGAGTCAGGCCTTATTAAACTTGCAGTTCGCATTTTATTAATAAAGTAATTCTTCATCTTTTTGTCTTATTAGGAACCATTACAAGTTTCAAACACCAACACACAACCATTAATACAATTAATATAATCAAAATTTATTACAAACACACAATACACAAAAAGTCTTAAGTATATTGCTAACACAGATAAAACTAAATATTGAGCAAACATAGTTTGATCGAAAGTGTAAATAAAAACTATTAATTGATTACAAAATTTTATAAGTTTTATTAAAGAAGTAAACCAAAAATATTCCTTTTTATCATACCATTACTTGGTGATTAAGACAATTTGGAAAGATTTAAAAATAGTAGGATATTTTAAACAATACCATAGAAGAATGATTTTATGACAAATGGTAATACTGACTTAACTGACAAATTTTTAAAAAACCTTACTTACTTTTCACTATTTACAACCCTGCTCAAAGCATGTAAATTACATGCAAACAATTTCATTTATTATGGGTGGAAGAATGTTTCAAAGAGCCACAAAAATATAAGATTACAAATAAAAAAAGATACAAGAAAAAGTACATACATTTTTCTCCCTCCAGTTCCATTTTTACTATTTCTTTAAACCTCTTGACGCTTTCAGTGTCAGAGGGATGATGGAATAGTATTAGGAATGGCAATCCTTCTTCTGTCAATTCCTCTGCGTTTTCAAAAGTGATCTCACGTACCAAGGGTATGCATTTCTCAGTGACCCAACTATAAACTTGTTCAAAACTAGTCAAAGAACCAGTATATGTCTCTTCTGGTTCTGTTGATGTCTTCTTGTCTGCTCTGAACACTAGTATTGGAGTACCTGTAATATGAAATTTAAAAAGTTGTAGAATAAAAAAATTGCCATCTTAGCATTTATAGGATAATGCACCAATATTTTTATCACTCTAAATTTACAATACAGAAAAATATATAAACATTAGAGAATTTGAGATGTGAACATGTAATTACATGTAAAAATGTATAAATAATAAAATATGATAATAAATGGGTCAGCATAAAGAAAAATCAGACAATGTAAATTGTGACATGAGTAACGTTCAAAGTAATAATATAAAAGCGTTTACAACAAAAATATACATGAGTATTAAAGTCTTCAAGCTGCATTAGAAACCTATAAGAGTAATAGAAATCTTTTTGATACCAAAAAGCAGTCTCTAAATTGTTATAAAGTTGCAGTAAAAAATATGCGAATGCCTTAAAATCTTACGAGTTTGGAAACATTATTATGAAGCTTTACATTTCAAGCGGGTATTCATCCATATGCTCTTTAAAAACTGAATTTAGTGTGTTAAAGGACATTTACAACTTACATGAGCTTAAAAAAGGTGGGGAGCAAAGGTCTGGCAAAATCTGATTTAGGGGTGGGGAATTCAATGAAAAATTTATGTTGACTTTGAAAATCATAGGATATACTATCATAATTTTTTTTTATTATTTTCTATACAAAATTTGATTAGTAATATGATCATGTTAAAGATACTTGATTATTTAAAAGGGATATCTCACATGAGAGGGTTCATCCACATTTTATTAATCTCACAGGAGAATTTAAATGGTATAAGATTTCCTAAAACTTTTTTTTTACAATGGTCTATAATTATGTATTATACCTTCTAAAATTAATTCTACAAATGTAAACAAACATTTATGTCAAGCATTTAGCCGCATGATTTATGTACACAGTAACAATAAATTGCAACTATAGTACAGTATTAGTTTATAGGGATAAAATTTATTTTAATTGCTAATTATAGTTCTGCTTCACTAAGGTAAATGGTTATTTGTGTATATGTGAAAACATTAGTATAAACAATGTTCCCGATTCGTGTATGTTCTAACATTGGGAAAAGAAAATAGAGCTAATTTTATAGACAAAAATATAACAAATATTTTTTTTATTCATCAGTTTTTTTATAATAGATTTATGAAATATAAATTATCAATATTTTCTTAAAAATTTATGAATTATTAAAAAATGTTGATCGACAGTTGATTTTAAAAGATATTTTTCACAGATGTAAATTTTCAAGCTGAAAAAAATACAGTCATAAAATACCCAAAATTTTTTGATTCATTTCACCTTATTATTCTGTATTTCACAAACAAAGTCATTAGACTATTTTATTTTTCCTTTTTTGGAACTAGATATTATTCATAACAAATTGTTATAAAATTGCAATACAATTTTATAACAGTTTGTTATGAATAATATGTTCTTATCTTTCATTAATATGATAAACTTTAGCTAAATAGGTGTTAAATGAAAAAATTAAAGCTCAAGCCATTGTAATTTTTTTTTATTTGTATTTTTAATGACTTTGTATTTTATTTTTTAATATGAGATACTGTTACATCTTAAAATATGCTCCTGACGGATGCCTATGGAGCCAGATCCTACCAAGTACTGATTAAAATTAAAAGTGTAAAACAAAGTTGCTATTCACATCTGTTCTGTTTATGGGCTTCACTCTTCTTAACTATACAATGAAATTTGATATGATTTTAAATATAATTTAGATTTTTTTTCCACAAGATTTATATTTACAGTCAAACCTCTTAGTCGAACATCAAAAGAGACACCAAAAAAATTCGGTTTATAGAGTTTCCAACTTGTGGAGGATTTCAACTAATAATAATAAATATCTAACATGAAAGACAACATGTTAACATCAATCATGAATACTTTTGTCATTTCTTAAAATTGGAAATCCTATTTATTGTATACTCCTAAATTGTTTTCTAAGAAACAATGATAATGTTGTTGGCAAATTCTTAAAGTCCGTAACTTATTTTTCTTCAAGCTATAGAGTTAATAAGTTTCAAATAATCGAGTGAACATTGCTATGTTGGAGATGCAGAAGTCATATTTATTTTTTTGAGTTATAGAGAAAAAATATGTACCAAAATGGTTTGTAAGGACTCACTAATTATTTCGACTAATAGAGAGTTGAGATTTCAAGTAATCGAGGTTTTGGGACATGCAGGGAACAAAACTTGTTTTAAGTTTTAGAGGTTTTTGACTTACGAGATTCGACTGTATTATATTATTTTATTTATAGAAAATACAGAGAAAGTTGATGTTTTATAAGCAAAATGTATAAAAATATTTTTTTGGATGCTTACATTGCTAATGCTAGCTAAACCTCATGAAATACTACATAATTGTATTTCTTCAAGAGGCCTATAAAAAGTTGTAATGGTAAGTATCAATTTCCTAAAGATTACCTACAGCAATCATTTCTATGTCTTTTAAATTAAATAAATGTTTGCTAATGTTAAGCAGAAATCATCATTATCTGAATATTAAACAGATTTTGTCATGCTTATCATAACTGCTTTATTCATAACTGAAATGAGTCCAAACGAATAGACAGAATAGGGCTGTTAGGATAGGACTCATCTTCATTTCCGCATGGGCAAGCTATGCATAATCAATTATGGTGTTTCAAATGTAATACAAAATGTCCACTGTAACCTCCACAGACTTGCCATTTATCTGACAGTGGATGGCTTTAAGGAGAAAAAGAACAGGTGAAACAATATATGTAAGAATATGAAAGACAAAAAGAACACAAATAAAAAAATAATTAATTACATACCTGGCGGATGCATTTGCTGTGAAGCATCTCCAAAGCCTGCATGAAATTGACATTCATCCTTTAGTGATGCAGCTACTTTTCTTACCGTGTCATATTCTGGTTGATCTCGTCTATCCATATAAGCGATTATATGTCTTTTATCATCACTAAGATCTTGCAATTCTTTGAGTGAACCAAATATTTGGATAGAATCTGTCAATTGTTTCTTGATAAATTCAGCAAATGCTTCAACAGAACGTTGCCCTAGAATTGAGATACACTAAATTAATGTAATCAAATACTTTTTTATAGCATTATCGAGGCACAAATGAGCATCCAAGCCACCAGAGTATAGGTGGTTACTGTCACCCATGGACACTTGCAACTCTGGAGGAGTCACTAGTGCATTGCCGGCCTCTTGAGTAAGAATAAGATATATTATAGAAAAAAATGGGCTGATGGAGAGAGAAGGAAATTGATGGAGGGAGAGTGTGGGGTAATGGAGGGGTGTGAGCCACTAGAACTCGCACTCACTGGCCAAAAGGCAATAGTGAAAATTGTTACTTTAAGCATTTATTCTGTGAGTATGGTATTATACTGGTTGAGTTGGGCCATTTATATGTTGCAGGCAAGTTAACCACATCATGGCTCTACTATAACAAAGTTAAATTATGAATTGTGTTACACATCATAATCAATAAATACCCAATATAAATTATTGATATATGTATGCCTTATAATGGGTATAATATGAATCATCTGCAAAATTTCTGAATGTTTTGTTTCTACTAAAAAAGGAGATATGCTAGTCATATCAGAGCCAGTAGAAGATGCAAATAGAATATAAAAGAATTACAATTTAAAAAAGACTAAGCCAATTAGTAATAAAAATGAAATGGGTGAATCAATTACAAAATGAAAATAATCGAAATATTTTGATTTAAATATGATTATTAATATTACCTCGATATTCCTTCTTTGCCGGTAATCCATTACGGAATAATTTAAGTGTTGGATACTTTGTAATGTGAAACCTCGTGGCAACAGCGCCCTCTTTATCACAATCCACTTTACCCATTACAACTTTACCACGATCATATCCACTTTTATCTACTTCATCAGCAGCATCATCAAATATTGGCATCAACATATTACTGAATCTACACCAGTCTGCATAAAAATTAATGAATACTACCTCATTTGAAGCTGCAAATTAAAAACATAAGTTTGATTAAAATTTGGACATAAAATTTTACTAACTAAAGACTATAACAATCAAGAATTTACAAAAACTCATGATTATAATAACTCACCCAATATCATGTCCAAATTACTCTGGGTAATCTGAACCGCTCCACTATCCGTTGGATTATAAAAACTATGACAAAACTGTAAAAATATTAAATCAACAAAATCAATAAAAGAGATAAAAACTATATTCAAATCGTGAAAGTAAACCATACGTATGAAACGTACACTATAACGATTCAAACCGTAAAGTACTTACCAAGATAAAAACGATTATAAAAATCTTGGAATTAATACTCAAATGTCTCCGATACATTTTTAAAAGAAATTTAATTTAATAGAGCAACAAATATTTTACAGAATTTAACACCGACCACTTAACAAACTTCCATACTAGACCGATGCTAAATGCCAAAATGTTCAATCGGCCAAACCGGTGTCAAAATATGATTGGCTGGAACTTAATTCTACGTACAGAAGGAATAATTACGCCATGTTGTCTGTTCGGTGGATTTTTAATTTTGTGGCCCATTAACAAATGAACTGTGGAAATTAACTGTGAAATTACGACAAATTTCAGTATATAAATTGTAAACAACTTAAAGTAGATGGTATATTGAATAGAAATTTGTAAGCGAATTATAGGCTTAAAGGAATATAAGATAGACAAAAAAAAAATCTTTGAAAAATGGATAAAATATATATGCAATTTAGTCTGTAATATAGAAATAGTGATCTCAGAGAAATATATAGTTTGAAAGTAAATGTGGTAACTAAAGAAAAAAAGGATGTTAAGGAGTTCCTATCTAGAAAGACCGCATGAAAGTACATTGATAATATAAATTTAAAGAGCGAACATGGGTGATCGTAGGGTTTGCAAGTTTTGCCTAGGAATCTTATGTTTAACAAATTTGTGACTATTAAGGAACATTGTTCCGCTCCCACGATTTATTTGTTTAAGTTCCAAAAATGAAGAAAAATGGTTTCCTACATTCCAAATTAAAGTTATATATCCCCAAAATCAAATTAAGATCATGGACATTTCTGACAAATAATTTATTACTAAAAAACTAAAATGCTTTTATGGTTTAATAAGTATTATATGTATTTAAAAAAAAAACAGTGAAATTTCATAAAAATAAATCTATATCTAACTAACTATGACATTAATAATAAATAACATTCGCTTCTTAAGTAATCAATTGTAATAATACTCATTTTAAAATAGTAGTATCATGTTTTAAGATATTATTCTCAAACATTTTACATATTTATATACCTAATGATTGCTGTAATATATTACAGCATCTAATATCTATATCTACTAAGCGCAGAAATGAGTAAAGATAAATCTAGTGTAATTTCGAAAACGGTATGATTCAGCCATACTGTGGTTAACTTGATGACTGTTTGAAAAGTAAAACCAACGATATTTGTTTGCTTTTTCTTGACAGTACCATTTTTCTTTTACAAGTTATATAAAATACAACTTGAAGAATTTCAGCTGTTATACCGCTAGATTTCACCTGTATTCAAAATAATAGTAACGATGAAACAGAAATGACATTTAATTTTAAACAAATAAAAGAAGCTGAACATTTTTATTCGTATAAAATGTACACCGCTTCGTTGGCGAAGCTTAGCAATGTCCTTTACAGAGAAGTAGATTATCAGCTGGAATACACAACAAAAAACTTTCTGTATACAAAAGACATAAAATCAGAAAAATAGTAGTGATGCCCAAGAAAAGATCAAAATCGGTGTTGCGACATGCATTGGAATAGAAAGCAAGGCTATAATTGAAATAAAAAACAGAATCTGAATCAGAAAAGATCCTTGATAAAATTTAATTTATTCATATGGTAAGGAGCGAATAAAGCAATTTGTACAAGAAAGAAAGTATTTAAAAGTTTTGTTATAACCTAAAAGCAAATTAAACATTTGTAATAAATATTGGATAATGGTTTTCTGTAATTAGGAACTGTCCACAAAAAATTGTAATATCAAAAAGTAATCAACATTCTTGACAACATGTTATTGACACAAAAAGTGACTTGTATTCTTAAAGACATTTTTATATTTCCAAAATTTATTAATTCGATAAAATTTTGCATTCGTCCTAAATGAAAGTTGCACTCTATAACGAAACGCAACATTTTGATATTCTTGGAAACCCGATTGTTTAATGTATATCATGAGCACCATGGAAAATACGAGAAATTAATAAAAACCATAATCCCCATAATGCAGAAAATACTTTTGATTGGCATATTTTGACATACGACTAAGCGAAATATAACGGCAACATAAATTGTGAACACTAAAACATAAACTTTTCAATTCAACTGCATACTAAGCAAGTCCAAGAAGTCCACTTGACAATTCATGCATTTTTTCAAGAAAAAACGAATTGTATTTTTTTGTAAAATACGTTTTTTCAAGTGCTAAAAAGAAACACAGGCCTTTAGGCTAATATCTTATCTCCAAGGTATAAACTGATGAACACTGATACAATTGTCACAGAACATTTGTTACGCATTTAATACTCTTACATGAATAATAAATGTTCTGTGTATCTAATATTCTTATACGCATAATAAATGGCCTATGACACTTATGACTCCCATTATTACACTAAAACTGCTAAATCTCACATGACATTATTGTTCTGTGGTGTTCATTCCTATCATTTTAAAATATTTGTAGTTTAAATTAACATAGGTAATGTTTATTGTTTAAAAGTTTATTTCGATAGCAGTTACAGAAAGTCCTTTTAGTTTCCGAGTTGAAACTGTTTACTTGTACGTTTATACCTAATTAATTCCCCAATCTTTTACTTTCGGCGGGAAAGTTAGATTTAGATAAAATGATTAAGAAGAAACAATCTGTCGGTCCTCCACCCAAAAAGATGAAAATTTCTCGTGACGAAGAAGACGAAGATATGCCATTCAGCTTCGAAGATCAATTGGCTGGAATGGAAAATGATTTTCTGGATACGAATGTAGTTATTGGTTGCGGCCCGGAAAATCGAATCACCAACTCTAAGTGGTCAAGGCCATCTCCACCTATTTTAAATCCTTCTATAGATAAATTGACTTTTCAGCAGCTGGACATAGATCATTACATTGGATCACCACTAGAAGGTATGCCGGGGTCTCAATTGGCTCCTGTTCCAATAATGCGTATGTTCGGAATAACTATGGAAGGGAATTCTGTTTGTTGTCACGTTCATGGGTTTACTCCATATTTTTATGTCACTGTTCCACATAATTTTACTGATTCAACTTGCCACTCTTTAAAAACAAATTTAAATGCAGCTCTTCTTGAAGATCTACGAAGTAATAAGGATAATGTTAAAGAAGCTGTGTTAGAAGTTCGTTTAATAAAAGCCCGATCTATTATGTATTATAAAGGTGATGATGAAATAACATTTGCAAAAGTTTCAGTAGCAGTACCAAAGTTAATTCCTGCTTCCAAACGTTTAATAGAAAAACAACCACCAAGTTTCAATTTGATGAATCCAGTTTTTTTCGAAAGTAATATTGATTTTGATATTAGATTTATGGTTGATACTTCAGTGGTTGGTTGTAGTTGGATAGAATTACCAGTTGGTAAGTGGACAATAAGAACTAAAGAGATTGGTTTAAAACCAATATCTAGATGTCAAATAGAAGTAGATGTTGCGTGGAATGTATTCATTGCACATCAACCAGAGGGAGAATGGTCTAAAATAGCACCAATTAGGATTCTCAGTTTTGATATTGAATGCGCTGGTAGAAAAGGTATTTTTCCTGAACCTAACCATGATCCAGTTATCCAAATTGCTTCAATGGTAATACGACAAGGTGAAAAGGAACCATTCCTTAGAAATGTTTTCACATTAAATACTTGTGCTCCCATAGTAGGTTCTCAAGTTTTAGATTTTCAAAGAGAAAGTGAAATGTTGGCAAGTTGGTCAGATTTTTTTCGTGAACTGGATCCAGACATCATCACTGGATATAATATCAATAATTTTGACTGGCCATATCTTATTAATAGAGCAAAACATTTGAAAGTTCCTAATTTTGAATATTTAGGAAGAGTAAAAGATGTCAAATCAGTAATCAAAGATTCAATACTGCAGTCAAAGCAAATGGGGCGCAGAGAAAACAAAAGCATAAACTTTGAAGGTCGTGTTCCCTTTGATTTGTTGCTTGTCCTTGTTCGTGATTACAAATTACGATCTTATACTTTAAATGCTGTCAGCTATCATTTTCTTCAAGAGCAAAAAGAAGATGTACATCATAGTAGTATCACAGATTTACAAAATGAAAATGAGCAATCTAGGAGAAGACTTGCAATGTACTGCCTTAAAGATGCCTATTTACCATTGAAACTTTTAAATAAATTAATGTGCATTGTAAATTACATGGAAATGGCTAGGGTGACCGGAGTTCCATTGTTATGTTTGTTAACAAGAGGACAGCAAATCAAAGTGGTTAGTCAGTTACTTCGAAAGGCAAAAGAGTCAGGTTATTTAATACCAACATACCAAGGCAAAGGATCTGATGACCAGTATGAAGGAGCTACTGTTATTGAGCCGAAAAAAGGATATTATGCAGATCCGATATCAACATTAGATTTTGCTTCTTTGTATCCTAGTATTATGATGGCTCACAATTTATGTTATACTACTTTAGTTCCACCACAATTTCAGAAAGAGCTTAATTTAAGTTCAGACGATTACACAGTAACTCCAGCTAACAATATGTTCGTTAAAGATAATATTAGAAAAGGTTTACTGCCTGAAATCCTGGAATCTCTTCTTGCTGCCAGAAAGAAAGCCAAAGCTGAACTAAAAGAAGAAAAAGATCCATTCAAAAGATCTGTTTTGGATGGCCGGCAACTTGCATTAAAAATAAGTGCAAACTCTGTATATGGATTTACAGGTGCACAAGTTGGTAAACTTCCTTGCTTAGAGATATCAGGCAGTGTAACTGCATATGGTCGCACCATGATAGAGAGAACAAAGTGTGAAGTTGAACAGAAATATACAAAAGCAAATGGTTATAAAGAAGATGCTGTTGTAATTTACGGAGATACTGATTCGGTGATGGTTAAATTTGGAGTAAAAACATTAGAGGAAAGTATGCAACTTGGTAGAGAAGCTGCAGAGTATGTGACCACAAAGTTTGTGAAACCGATTAAACTGGAATTTGAGAAAGTATATTATCCTTATTTACTGATAAACAAAAAAAGGTATGCTGGGCTTTATTTTACTAAACCTGAAAAATATGACAAAATGGATTGCAAAGGTATCGAGACTGTAAGGAGAGACAACTGCCCTCTGGTGTCAAATATGATGAGTACATGTCTACAAAAGTTGTTAATAGATCGTGACCCTGAAGGTGCTATAAATTATGCAAAACAAATTATATCAGATTTATTATGTAATCGTATAGATATATCCCAGCTTGTTATTACAAAAGAATTAACAAAAAATGAGTATGCTGCAAAACAAGCACATGTTGAACTTGCAAACAAAATGAAAAAACGAGACCCCGGCACAGCACCAAAATTGGGTGATAGAGTGCCTTATATATTATGCTCCGCTACTAAAAATACTCCTGCCTATATGAAAGCAGAAGACCCTATTTATGTATTAGAAAATAATATACCTATTGATTTTAATTATTATTTAGAAAATCAGCTGTCTAAACCTCTGCTCAGAATATTTGAACCTATTCTTGGCGATAAAGCAGAATCTTTATTACTAAAAGGGGAACATACGAGATCAAAAGCTATGGTTACATCTAAAGTAGGTGCTTTAGCGGCATTTACAAAGAAAAAGGAAAAATGTATTGGATGCAAAACTATAATGCCAAATGATTCAAAGAAGGCCCTGTGTGATCATTGTGTAAACAAAGAAGGAGAACTATATATTTCGGAAATTTTTAAATTGCGCAACTTACAGGAACGCTTCTCTAGACTTTGGACAGAATGCCAGAGATGTCAGGGCAGCCTACACGAGGAAGTATTGTGCACAAACAGAGATTGCACAATATTCTACATGAGGAAGAAAGTAGGGATGGAACTTGATACACAGGAGAAAACAGTTTTAAGATTTGGGGAACCAATATGGTAGCTTCAAATATAAAATACTACTGAAGCAAAATTTGTTTTTATGTCCTTTGTGCAGTTTATAATGTGAAATGTAGTTAAAAATCATAGAAAATTTAAAGCTTCATTTAATCAGCCCTGTTGTATTAATTTTGATTGGAAATAATTTGTAGCCTTAGCTGCAGATGGTGAGATTTTTGTTAATCATCACACAGTTTTTGTACTAACGATTCCAGAAATTCATATGTTATATGTAAACTGTCAAGTATGAAAAATGTATTGAATAAAAATATACCAACTTGTGTTCACTGGTATCATAAAACTCCATTCCTCCAACAAAAGAATCTGGCATAATTTTTTTTCTTATTTTACATTCTTATAATAATAATGATAATTATTTTAAACTTTGAAAAACATGGTATTAATTTATCAGTATCATCATAAACTTAGTAGATGCTATTTGATTGGCAATGCAAAATAGGAAGGCTGTAGTATATGCATATGTTAACGCAAGATTATATTAGAGAGAGTGCATTTAAACATTTCAACTCTAGGGTCTTTAAAGGTTTTTTGGAAATTCCATATATTTATCATTAAATGAAAATAACAATTTACGATATTCCATGGGAGCTTATACCAAATCCTATCCTTGGCACCTATGGACATTACTGTGATTATATTGTACAACAGTAAATCTTTCTATTTCTCTCTATTAAAAATTCCTTATGAGTGGGGCATTCACTAACTATCCATCTAATATTTAATGTTTATCAACTGATAGTTTTAGATTAATTAAAAGTATACATCTGTTTAAAAATAAATCTAGCTTTCTTTGTAGAGATTTAAGGGGAATGTATATTGTAAATTATGATGTAAAAAGTACTGTCAGGCCTCCTCTACCACCTCCTTTTTAAACTGACGTTTAACATAAATATTTTAAAATAAAATTTGTCCCACATCCTCCTTTTAACAATTGTCAAGGTTAAAAAGAGGATGTGGAATATAAAATCAATTTAAAAGGACATGGTGCAAGAGGCCTTTATTTGTCATATCACTAACATGTTTTGAAATTGAAGGTTTTTCAATTTCAAAACATGTTATTGTATATGAATAACTCTGAAGTATTATGAATTATTTTTTATATAGAATTATTTAATCCTCAAAATTGTAAATTATCTGCAAAGTTAAAAAGTAGAATTTTTATGTATTTATAACAGAAAATGTTTGTAAATGAATTGTTGTAAAATGAAAAGATTTGTGTTGACCTAAACAGGTTTCTTTAACTAAAGCATGGAAATAATAAAAAAGATATTTTTTGGATAATATGATTTAATAACATGACAACTTTACATAAACTTAAAAATGTGAATATTTTACAGAAACATTCACATGCTAATACTGAAATAATGTTATACAAAAAATATGAGTATCTACCTAAAATATTTGATTTGAAATAAAAAGGGTATTTATTAGACAATATAATTTTAAACAAACCCAAAGATGTGAATATTTTATAGAAATATTTATATGATTAATACTGAATTATGAAGGAGACTCTAAACTGTCTTATAATATAATTTGGAAAACTTTTCATATTATGACAGGTTGTATTTTATGGGTTAATGGAATGTAAAAACATGTTCCTTATAATGGGGATTTTAAAATAAACTGATAAATTAGAAATGCATAAAAAACAATTCATTCACCACATCAATCTTAGTATAAATAAAAATTATATCCTCCAATTCAACATATTAATTTTATGCATTCTTAATAAATTTATATGTACATATACTCTTTAAGTACATTTTATTATTTTTACATGCATATTATATCTGACACGCAAGTTCATCTATTTTCTTGGGATTGAGATCTAGTAAGGGATTGTTTTGGAGTTTTTTGACTTAATTTACTGGGGCAATTATTTTTTGATAATGCAGTGCTTTGTAATATGTTGCTAGTTGTTGAGTTCGACAACTTCATGATTTCTTCCAAAGTCTTAATGAAAGTGTCACAGGTAGCTGTTAGAAGACTTGAAGCATCATTTATTTTCTGAAATAAAATAGAAATACATGTTTATTAAAAGTTAGTCCTAAAGTGTAAATCAATACAAATAACAAAACCCATAGTTGCCATGATTGTAATGAACATTTTAAGAAAAGATTCCTAACAATAGATTTATAAAAAAAAAATATAGAAAATTAGAATGCATTTACATCAAATTATCCATCAGAGTACAAATATTAGTATGTCTCCAGCGTCTAGACAGGATAATAATGAGGGTAAAGATGCGTGTTTTCTGTACCTAAGTACAATAAAGCATACATATGTGCTGTTGCTCTCATTTGAAATGTGTGTTGTAAATATTTATATATTTTTTATACTATGCCTATAAATATATTTATCATGCCACAAATAAAAAAAGTTTTATCTTTTAAATTAATGGGAGAGTGTAAATACCTTACTTTGAATAAAAAATATTTCTTTATCATACATTGCATGTTCAGTATATAGCTGCATGCCAGTATTGTATACATATGATTTATTGTAAAGTATTATAAGTAGTTTTATAAAAAGTTTATACAAAAATGAAAATGTGTTTATTAATATTAATTTAATTGGTATTATAAATAGTGGAAGGGGGGAGGGGCTTGCACTGAGTGTCACCCATTTCGATCACCAATGACAGTGAAAAAATAAAAGTTCACAGACTTTCATGATTGTAAAAAGCTGAAAAGAATAAAAAAGTAACCATTAAAGCTAGCAATTGACTAGTCGCAACTATAATTTAACTTTTGCCTTCACAGCTTCATTTCCAATCTGATGCACATGTAATACAACAAATATATATACATCTAGTCCAGAATGATTGTAGCGAGAGTGAGATAGCAATGTCCGTCACTCACTGGTAGTGTGTACTCAAAGCCAAAGAAAATGGTATAAGTAATATTTACGATCAGCAAACAAATTATTTTCTCAGGTATTAATTTTTTTTTAATGTTTATAAATATAAAGCTTATATAAATAATATTATTAGGTATAAATATTATGTAAAATGGAATCTTGACTCTTAGTGAGAGTCAAGACTATCCATGACCCCCTCTGATCCACCAGTGGATATGTAACTCTAAACCAATAGACTAAGAACTCACTCCCACGCTAATAAATTTGCAAAGTACTGAAAACAATATAAGATTAGGAAAGCTCTTTGGAACAAATAGAAGAATTTAAAAACTCAAACTGAATATATGTTGCTAGTAGTACAACTAAATGCAATTACTTATAGTATTTCTTAATATTATAAGTAATTAATTTTAATATAATAAATGAACTGTAAAGAGCAAGAACAAAAATTCCATTGCCAATGTAACATGTTATTTTTATGAAGTGGATATTTTTAACTATCTACATTTATTACTAAATTATCATTTATGCACTGAAAATAATCAACATTTACTATATTTCAAATAACTAAGGGGCTCTTCCACCATCTTTTAAACTAACATTTAACAAAAAGTCGCTTAAAATAAAATTTGTAATCCGTGCATTTCTTTTAATGTTTGTTTAGTCTAAAACCCATTAAAAAGAAGATATGGAATGCAAATTTTATTTTAGAAGTGCCTTTTTGTTAAATGTTAATTTAAAAGTAGATTATAGAAAAGGCTCCTAATGTATAATTTTTTTTTGTACAACATAGATCTGGGAAATAATATTCAAAAACAGTTATTTTTTCATTACAACACATCAATAATAATTACACATTCATAGTCCGCAAATCTGATAGACTGAATCTCATATTAATCTAACAAATCACCGGATCCCATAGAAGTAGTGATTTACAAAATTGTCATAAGTTCACATTTTTAACTTACTTCAACTTCTGGTCCATCCTCTGCATTTGCTGCACTTTTTAATGCATGAACTTGTTGCATCATAAGGTCACAATATAACCTGAGTTCGGACTTTTTATGGTACAATGAATTTGGATCACTGTATGCAGTATCTTGGTTAGTAACTTGAAAACAAATACACTTTATTAGATAAATAGTTTTCATATGTACTTATATAATTTTATATATGCAATATTTTATATACTACAAATGTGAGTGTCTCTGTTGTGTCTGTCTATTATATTTTCACAACTATTGAATATTGTGGAGATAGTTTTGACACCAAGAAATGGTCATAGACTATTTTTTGTTTATTTGTCTGTTCATGGTATGTTTTTTCACAACTCAATAATAATAAAACTGAATTTAATGAACTGTAGTGCACTAATGAAGCACACCATTTTGTAATACATAAGTTACTGTCTTATCTTTCTGTTTGTATGTCTACCTATAACACAACCAATTTTGATGAAATTTGGAAAACTAATAAAATTCATTATCACATAAAATATATATTACTGTTTATTTTTCTGTATATCTCCTTTTAATTACAATCCATAGCTCATGACCTGGGTCACCTGACACACTTTCACCCACCACTGATATCTATTTATAAAAATAAAAAAGCATATTCATGTCCTCGGGGTATTTTGGCTTTTTTTTAATCTCTATGTAAAGAAAAAATATTTCATTTCTTAAATTTCCTAATGTTTACATCATATCATATAATGTCAATAATTTCATTTGCAAGTTCTGTAGCAAAAGTAAGAATTACCTTTTGAGTCACCATCAACACATGCTTTTGCACTTCCTAGAGCGACCAACCATTTTTGTCTATCTTGTGGAGATGGTGCTCTTAAATACATGTGGTTCTGTCCAGGAATGACTAAGTCAAGGCGAGTGTTATCAATTTGATTAACTGTAAGAAGTTGACATATATTAGAATACAATATATCTAAATTCTTACGAAACATTGTAAAAAGATCAATTATTTAGTTGTATTAAATGAATGTTTTAGTAATTTTACCATTAATTTGACACACTGACACTTTAACAGATCCTTTGCATCCTTGAATAACTTCTTCTTGGGATTTATAGTAGGATAAAACACCATTTTCTAAGACGAACCATCTGGTTTGCCATCCTGGAAGATTTTGCCGTATTAGTAATGGTAAATGCTTTTAAATTGGTTTATTTTAATTATAATACTTCTAACCATTCCAATAATTTGTCCATTTCCATAAAATACCTTCCATTTAGAATTTGTCTTGTTTTCAAATTAACATTATCTTTTTAAAGTACAAGACTAAATCTAAAAACATCTACAAACTGTCAAAACAACGACACGTCAAAAATTCTTTGAGACACGCTGCAAAAAAATATTTTAATATTAACTTGGTCGATACACAAAACATTGTCCATACTGGCAAATTAAATTCTTATTTATATGTATACATAAATATTACATTTAATTAAATTGTTTTCCAAAAATTTAAAAAAAAATACTTTATTGCTGGCTGTGTACACTATACTTAAACATTAAGACTTACAATACTCATTAATACATTAGATTACCATATGACACCTTCAAAATTGCACATGACAAACATGTTCTTATTTATTTGGTTCTGTTGCTCATCTTATTTTATTTGGTTCAAATACGCAGCACAAATTCATTTTAGATTACAAATTCAATACTATAAATAACATTGTTAGATTACATTCTAAATTATTTCTGATTCTGTACAAACTCATTCAAGAATTATGTTGAACGTTCCTCCACAACTGCTATTTTAAATACATTAATTTTTTTCAACAATTTTCAACTATTAAGCAAATAATGCTATTAACTTCAACAATATTTAGATGGGTTGGTTTAATTTTAATCAATTAACGAATCATTCTATATCAGATAAAAATAACTCAATTTATGGATTTTATTTTATTCTTTATAATTTTTTACTTACCTATTTTTTTAATTATGAACAGCCTTTCGCTCGTTAACTTTCGAACAGTAAATAGTCCTATTTCCTTTTTTTAAGTAAATACTAAGCAATAAAAATAAAGCGAGTAACAATATATGTTAGACAAAATAAAACTGGTTACAACTTGGTTTATGCATCACAACATTATTTAAAAGTCCAGTTAGTTCATCATGAAATTTGTCGTGCCCAAATTGTGTTTGCAGGGTATTCATAAAGCTAAAATATATAGAATGTTTGGCGTGAAATTTGTGAATAACTAGGGTACTGATTTAATTACTATTAATTATAAAGAGCTTACACATTAAACTATTATTATTAAAGTATAAAAAAGTTTTTAAGTACTGATTTATGGGTAATGGTAAAGTCCTTATAAATAAACAGCAGGGGTATCATTAAGATGTAAAGTATAATGAAAACTTTGAAAAATTAAAAATTGTATACTTTATATAGTGATTCAATATTATCATGAATTATTAACCATTTTATTCGTACAAAGATTATTAAAATTATTGCAAATCATCCTACGTTAGTTTTCACTTCGATATATCGCAGTCAAACAGAAGTTCTATTAGCCAAAAAAGTAAACATATAAGTAGAAAAGTCCAGTCGACAAACCATTCATATTTATTAAATACTGGTCCTACGACATACATTCATATTTGAATGCAACTGTCTTTCTCAATTTTGTCGATGGTATATAAAAGCCATCATTTATAGTTTCATTATCTACTGCGATCTATCAAAAGATCGAATTATTATATAAATAAAACTGTTAAAAAATTATGTATCAATAAATGAACATAAGTACTGGACATACATGTCATATTAATCTCTCACAACTTTGTCGACATCGAATGCGGGTCTACCAAAGACCCAAATCGGCGAGTCGACCGATCGAGTCGCGGTCGAAACATTATGTAAATAAATGAAAAGTCCTCGACATACATTCATATTTGGCTATGTTCTGTATCTCTACAACTTTGTCGCATAATATGCTCATCGTTTTCGATCCTTCATTGGCTACCACAAAACCCTAGTGACATTTGGGCGACTAAAATGATCGCCGTTGAACGAATGATTTGTCTCTAGATGACAGCTTGGCGATTGCGGGCGACCACAAAGCCCACTTTGACATAACCGTTAACGGCGATTTCGACCAGTTTGATCGAAAACCGATCGAAATCATGTCACCTAGTGTAAGTTGTCGCCATCGACGATTTCGACCGGCGAGGTGACACAATATAGTTGTTTTGAGTGTGTTTGAAAATTACCTCTAGAAAAAAAAAATAACTAACGTGAAAATAATTTCATGTTTCTTTGCGTTTTACAACAAAATGCATGCATTGCACTATTTGTGGGCTCTTCAAAGCGAAGAAAATGTCCATAGAAGGCGACTAAGAAGACGAAATCGTCCTAGAGTGGATATCAATAATATGTTAGAGTTAGAGTTTTATCATACCTTTCGTTTGTCTAGGAATTCCTTTGAATCTCTATGTGCTCGATTGGTACAGCACGCTTTACTTACAAATTCTCAAGATGTAACAGTTCGACAGAAAGTAAGTGTTATTTAATTATGCCCGTACCACTTTTAAATCATAACAATAATATATTCACTCTATGAATGTGAATGTAATAATAACTTAAAATCATAACTTTATTAACTGTAAAAGTTGTATCTCTGTTTAATATGAACAAAAAGATTTAACAGTGCTAATAGTTATAATTATATTAGATTTTACATTTTAGGTTCTGTGTGCTTTACATTTTTTTGCATCGGGATCATACCAAAGAGCTCTGGCGACGGGGCATTGCGTGAGCCAGCAAGCTCTAAGTAAATATATTAAAGAAGTAACTGATGCACTGACCAACATTAGTGAACGATATATACAATTTCCTAATACAACACAGGAAAGGAATGCTGTTAAACACCAGTAAGAATGTGCACTTTAATAACCTTCATGAGAACTTCTAATGAATGAGTATATTGTAATATATACCTTATTGAAAATTACAGATTTTTCCAAAAATTTGGGCTTCCCGGTGTGATTGGGTGTATTGACTGTACACATATTGCAGTAATACGGCCAAAAAGAAATGAAAATTGTTACTTCAACAGGAAGGGATATCATTCATTAAATGTGCAAATTGTGAGTTGACTTAATACTTTTGTTGATGTTGTTAGTCAATTAAAAAAATATGTGAATTGATACAAAATAAATTTGACAGAATTTCAAAATAGATAAGATAAATAAGGTAGTTGTTACATTGCCCTCACATTACAATATAATATAGTTATACAGGTCTGTAAAGTTTTAATAAGTTGTTTTGATGGTTGTTCTTAATTTGGTGATCTATTGTAATAAAAATTAGAATATAGAAACAGACCTATCACATCACAATTTTACACGGTTGTTGATATTATGGCACAATAATAAAATGTAGAGTTAAGTATAGTTTGTATTAGAACTGAAAATTTTATTATTTTAAAGCAATTAAGAGGATTACTTATTATAAAGATAAAATAAAATATTCATATTTGTCACTCAAAAAAAATTGTACTCACATTAAAATACATTGCTTCCAAAGATATTTGAAAGAATTTCAGAGACTTCCTATACTTTAATAAATCCTAATGTAAGAAAATAACAAATTACAAATAGCAATTTCAGATTTTTACGAAATTGTGATATAACAAAAAGAGAAGCTCATTTTCTTATTTACCTCACAATTTTATACAAAATTATCATAAAGCCATTAAAGAAAAACTAACTTGCAGACTTATTACTGATATTTTCAAAAATTAAATACATAAACATCTTTACATTTACTTCATATGTGCTTAGTTTTTATTATCTTTATTTTATTTTCTTCATTTTTAGATTTGTGACAACAACCTGAAAATATTATCAGTAAATCCTAAATATGGAGGAGCAAGTCATGATAATTTTATATTTACCTATAGTTTAGCGAATACTTATCTAAATCAAATTTATGAAAGTGGTGAAAGAGGATGGTTAATTGGTATGTAACATAAGCTTTTATATGTAAAATTTTAAATAGTAAACCTTCTGTGATATGTGAACCAAATTTCTAAAGGTAATAACATTATCCTAAAATATGTGTGTGTTTATAAATGTAATAAAATCTATATTTATAGTTAATTAAAAAAAAAAAATTTCAGGTGATTCAGGATATGCCTTAAAACCTTGGCTGTTAACGCCTATAACAGGTGCACCGCCTGGTTCTAGAGAATATCAATATACGAAAGTACATGCAAAAACTAGAAATTGTATAGAAAGGTGTATAGGATTATTGAAATCAAGATGGAGGTGTCTTTTAAAGCACAGAACTCTGCATTATAATCCTGATATAGCTCAAAAAATAATTATAGCATGTTGCGTTTTACATAACATGGCTATAGAACACAATATACCACCGATAGAATTAAGTGAGTATTGTTTAATAACTGTTAAGTCAGTTACAAAAGCTGCTCATATACCTCTATTACCTTAAAGAATATATTAATCTATTTTTTTTATATGTACATTGAGATCCAATTTCAGAATGAAACAAAATTAAGGGTTGTTTTGTATGAAGAACAGATTCTAAATTTAATTGCCAACAATTAATAGGTGAAATTTGGTCTAAAACTCTACTCTGTGTGGGTGTTATATAAGCTTTCTAATGGATACAATATAATCTATATTTTACAATGTGAAGATTATGTTTGTTTCTTTTCATTTGATTTATGGTCACTTAAGATTTCTTAACTAGACTTCCAAATAATTTTAATTGTGAAGAAAGTTAGTTGCTCAATAAATAACAATAAAGACCAATTAAACAGAAGTGATAGGTGACGTATGGGTGGTGGTAATATTACATGAGTTAATTGTTTCAGGTGAAGAAGACTTTAGAGATGAAGAAGTAGCTGTGCAAGATGTAAATGAAGAAATCGACTTAAGAGGATTAGCTGTCCTTAATAATCTAATAACTACACATTTTCAGTAGTTCATTTGCCTGTAATTAATATTTTCAGATTTTTACACTGTGATGCTGGTGATACAAGGAAAACAAGCTCATTTTTTGTTCACACATAATTTTACACAAAATTACTATAGAACCATTTTTTAAAATGTTTGCGGATCTTTGTTATTACAGATATTCTCCAAAATTAAACACATAAACACTATTACATTTACTTTATATGTGCTTAGTTTGTGTTAAATTAATTTTACTTTTACCGAGTGTTTAGATTTATGAAAACAACTGAAAATATTGTTAGTGAATCCTAAATATGAAGGAACGAGTTGTGGTTATTCTGTATTTATCTAGAATTTAGTAAATAATTATCCAAGTCAAATTTTTAAAAGTGGTGACAGAGTGTGGTTAATTCATATGTAAACAAGTTTTATATGTAAAAGTTTATTTTCTTACATATAATAAAATTTTTACAGGTACTGTCTCATGATTCATGTTCTATAAAGGCTTATGCAAAATAGATGAAGGAATGGTGAGAGACATGAACGCCCAAAATAGGCAACTCAAGAAATAATTTTACAGGTGCTGTCTCGGGCATTGATCTTCTAGAAGGATTCATACAAAATAGATGAAGAAATTGTGACAGAAATCATGGAGATGAAGAAATTGTGGAGCATTTGGGAAATATTGTGATATGCTACTGCATTTCACCTGCAAACAAACGGTTTGATTGAAACAAATTTAGGTACGGTAGGGGTAAGAATAATTTTATAATTAATGTGACTTTAAACTGAAGAATTTTTATTAAAATTAGCTCATAGTGATGCGACAGATACGGATTATAATAATTATTTTCATTACAATTCTATAAATAAAAAATTATATATTGTGTATGTTAGCTCAGTTAATTAATATATGTCTTGTTTTTATGTTGCATGTTACGAGCGAGAGCTGGTGGACCTCCGGGCGGCTGATACGGCGCTCAGCATGTTATAGTCGAATTGATCAGAATTCGATCCTCATATGACTCTCAGTTTCAGATGCTGAGAAGACATGAAGGTAGGACGTCGTTGGAACGGTGCTGATCGAGCGGTCCAGTGGCGGCCAACATCTTGCAGCCTTTCAAGCCTTTGAAGACTCCACCGACTCAAGACACTAATTTTTAGAATTCTTAGTAGCATGTCTAGTCTTTTCGAGTGGTCATCTGTCTTTTAAAGTGGTTTTGACAGGTGAGCACATCCCGACAGCTTGGCTAGGTGTGCTTAGACATTGATAATGAACATATGACACTTGTAAATAAATGAAATCAACTAGAAAGCCAAGTCAACGGATGTGATGCGGTCGTAACACACCACTCGCATTGTATAATGGTCCACTTATAGGTAGGGCATAGGGTCTCATACTATGTCAGTTACTACGGGGTCCATGATCAAAAAAAAAAATGTAGTTTCATTAATTTTTTTTCTCGAAATGCTATGCTATGATGTATATAGGCATCCGCGAGTCTTGCGTGCCGAGTTGTTCAAACGACAGTTCTATTTGTGAGAAACAAAAGTAAAATAAGACATGGACTCTGAGAGTAATAAAATGGAAATTGATGTAATTAGTAAAGTTATATACATTTATTGAATACAGTTGATAAGTAAACAAATAAACATAATTCATAATGCTATCGTCCATTTCATTTAAGATTCCAGAAACACTGACTCCTTTATAATATTAGACTCATGTATTTTATAAAGAGTTTTAATGGTCCCATTTATTTCAAAATCATTTCTCATAATGAAATTCATGATGAATTGAAGGGCATCTTCAAATATCATTATCAATTTGCTTGGCAAATGGTGATTTTATTTTATCTTAAAAATGTGTAATGCCACACTCTATTTGCATACTAAACTTTTTTGTTCATATCAAACAGTAAATAAAGTTATGATTCTGAATTATCATTATAGGCAGTACATTCATATTTATAATCTAATAGCCACACATTTTCAGTAGCTTAAATGTATTTGCAGAATACAGTTAGTACCAATTATTACAAGTAAATGAGCTACTGCAAATGCTACACATTAGATTATTAAGGACAGCAAATGCTCTAAGCCAATTTCTTGAAAGTGGTGACAGTGTGGTTAATTGATATGTGACACAGATTTATGTGTAAGTTTAAATAGTAGATCTCCTATAATGTATGAGCCTAAAATTTGTAACCTATGTCTACACTAAAGCTAGTAATCTTCTTTCAAATTATGTAGGTGTTCATAAATGATAGTAAATACCAATTGAAAGCAAGTGAATAATCGACATGTGAATGGTAATATTACATGAATTAATTTATTCCAAGTGAAGAACAATTTAGAGATGAAGAAGTACCTGTATAAAGTTAATAACTATTGTGTACCTACCTAATAATTGGTATTAACTCTATTCTGCAAATACATTTTAAACCAGTCTAATTATTTTCTTTTATGAACAGCTTTATAAATGACATGTTTACTCTTAATATTTTTATTTTTCAACTAAAACTGATTACATTTATCTGTATGTTTATGAATACAGAATACTCAAATGTGAGTATAAAAAATATTTTTTGTTTGGCAAATGGTGATTTTATTTTATCTTAAAAATGTGTAATGCCACACTCTATTTGCAAACTAAACTTTTTTGTTCATATCAAACAGTAAATAAAGTTATGATTCTGAATTATCATTATAGGCAGTACATTCATATTTATAATCTAATAGCCACACATTTTCAGTAGCTTAAATGTATTTGCAGAATACAGTTAGTACCAATTATTACAAGTAAATGAGCTACTGCAAATGCTACACATTAGATTATTAAGGACAGCAAATGCTCTAAGCCAATTTCTTGAAAGTGGTGACAGTGTGGTTAATTGATATGTGACACAGATTTATGTGTAAGTTTAAATAGTAGATCTCCTATAATGTATGAGCCTAAAATTTGTAACCTATGTCTACACTAAAGCTAGTAATCTTCTTTCAAATTATGTAGGTGTTCATAAATGGATAGTAAATACCAATTGAAAGCAAGTGAATAATCGACATGTGAATGGTAATATTACATGAATTAATTTATTCCAAGTGAAGAACAATTTAGAGATGAAGAAGTACCTGTATAAAGTTAATAACTATTGTGTACCTACCTAATAATTGGTATTAACTCTATTCTGCAAATACATTTTAAACCAGTCTAATTATTTTCTTTTATGAACAGCTTTATAAATGACATGTTTACTCTTAATATTTTTATTTTTCAACTAAAACTGATTACATTTATCTGTATGTTTATGAATACAGAATACTCAAATGTGAGTATAAAAAATATTTTTGCTTGGCAAATGGTGATTTTATTTTATCTTAAAAATGTGTAATGCCACACTCTATTTGCAAACTAAACTTTTTTGTTCATATCAAACAGTAAATAAAGTTATGATTCTGAATTATCATTATAGGCAGTACATTCATATTTATAATCTAATAGCCACACATTTTCAGTAGCTTAAATGTATTTGCAGAATACAGTTAGTACCAATTATTACAAGTAAATGAGCTACTGCAAATGCTACACATTAGATTATTAAGGACAGCAAATGCTCTAAGCCAATTTCTTGAAAGTGGTGACAGTGTGTTAATTGATATGTGACATTTATGAAGCTAAGTCCATGTTCAGGATCTACCAATTTGTAAGTGAATAATCGACATGTGAATGGTAATATTACATGAATTAATTTATTCCAAGTGAAGAACAATTTAGAGATGAAGAAGTACCTGTATAAAGTTAATAACTATTGTGTACCTACCTAATAATTGGTATTAACTCTATTCTGCAAATACATTTTAAACCAGTCTAATTATTTTCTTTTATGAACAGCTTTATAAATGACATGTTTACTCTTAATATTTTCACTTTTTCAACTGAAACTGATTTTGTTTGTTTACATTAACATTTACAGTCAACCATTGAGTCTATAAAATACATCAAAGTCTATTGATTATAAAAGGGATCAGTGTTTCTGGAATCTTCAATGAAATGGGCGTTAGCGTTATGAATTATGTTTATTCAATAAATGTATATAACTTTACTAATTACATCAATTTCCATTTTATTACTCTCAGAGTCCATGTCTTATTTTACTTTTGTTTCTCACAAATAGAACTGTCGTTTGAACAACTCGGCACGCAAGACTCGCGGATGCCTATATACATCATAGCATAGCATTTCGAGAAAAAATTAATGAAACTACATTTTTTTTGATCATGGACCCCGTAGTAACTGACATAGTATGAGACCCTATGCCCTACCTATAAGTGGACCATTATACAATGCGAGTGGTGTGTTACGACCGCATCACATCCGTTGACTTGGCTTTCTAGTTGATTTCATTTATTTACAAGTGTCATATGTTCATTATCAACGTCTAAGCACACCTAGCCAAGCTGTCGGGATGTGCTCACCTGTCAAAACCACTTTAAAGACAGATGACCACTCGAAAAGACTAGACATGCTACTAAGAATTCTAAAAATTAGTGTCTTGAGTCGGTGGAGTCTTCAAAGGCTTGAAAGGCTGCAAGATGTTGGCCGCCACTGGACCGCTCGATCAGCACCGTTCCAACGACGTCCTACCTTCATGTCTTCTCAGCATCTGAAACTGAGAGTCATATGAGGATCGAATTCTGATCAATTCGACTATAACATGCTGAGCGCCGCATCAGCCGCCCGGAGGTCCACCAGCTCTCGCTCGTAACATGCAACATAAAAACAAGACATATATTAATTAACTGAGCTAACATACACAATATATAATTTTTTATTTATAGAATTGTAATGAAAATAATTATTATAATCCGTATCTGTCGCATCACTATGAGCTAATTTTAATAAAAATTCTTCAGTTTAAAGTCACATTAATTATAAAATTATTCTTACCCCTACCGTACCTAAATTTGTTTCAATCAAACCGTTTGTTTGCAGGTGAAATGCAGTAGCATATCACAATATTTCCCCAAATGCTCCACAATTTCTTCATCTCCATGATTTCTGTCACAATTTCTTCATCTATTTTGTATGAATCCTTCTAGAAGATCAATGCCCCGAGACAGCACCTGTAAAATTATTTCTTGGAGTTGCCTATTTTGGGCGTTCATGTCTCTCACCATTCCTTCATCTATTTTGCATAAGCCTTTATAGAACATGAATCATGAGACAGCACCTGTAAAAATTTTTCTTGTAGTTGCCTATTTTGAGCGATATTCTCTTCTCTTAATCTATCAACTTCGAGACGTCGCTCTTCTAGATCTAGTCTTCTCTGCTCTATTTCTGCAAACTGTACGGACGCCATTTGAAATGGCGTAGGTCGTCGACGACGTCTCCTGTCTACTCGATGGGTACTTGCTGAAACGTAAAATATCAAATTAATTATTATTAAATGTTATGAAACAAATTTTGAAAGGTTACAAAAGAAGTCGAGTGAATTTAAAAATTAGCTACATTATTACAATACTAGGTTTCCGTCTTCAAGCACATAAAATAATTCCCTTCATTTTTATGTCGAGCAATTTTACTGTCTCAACCAAATGTGTTTTTATTTCAGTTTTGGTTCCACTGTTGGTGTTAAGTCCCAGCCCTTGTTTTCCGTTTTGCTCCTGGCTAGTTATTTTATTACCTCATTCATATATACTAAAACTTTTGTAAATTACATGTTTACTGGCATTTTGATGACATATTAGTGAAACCTGCATCAAAACTATTCAGCAGTCTATATATGATGAATGATAAAATTAACAAACAGGTAGCAGACATTCTTATTTATTTTAGTGTAGGTATAGATAAACTTACCACGTCCAGCTGTTCTTGGTGGCTCTGCATCTTCTTCATCTTCGGTATTTGGTCGTGTAGACAAAATACGACTAGCAGCAGGAATTGCTGGAGCAGGGGTTCGGGACAGTCGAGATTGATTCAAAGCTTCTTGTTCGACAGGTACTATAACCTGTTCGGCGGATATTTCTACATTTAAAGGTGTAGAAATTATTTCTGGATCTCTAGAAATTATTTCTGATTCTGTACAAACAATTTCTGCTTCTGAAGAAGTTATTGCATTATCAACTGCAATCTCCTCCACAGGTACTGCTAGTGTTACCTAAATACAAAGTTAAAATTAAAATTTTTCAAATTAATTGAAATTCAACTATTAAGCTAAATATATGCTTATATATTATTACTGTACTAAATGTATATATTAACAACATATATCTATAAAAGATTGGGTTAATAAAAGGAGTGTATAATTAATAATAATCATACACATTTTAAAAATTCGAAAATCTTATTCAACTTTTGGATAAATGCAGATGTCAAATTCAATAACATTTACAATTACTAAATGATTTTAAATACAAATTATTTTATACATACTGCAACTTTCATATATTCAATGTTCCAAACCTACATTTTGAAATCCTATTTCAGGACCACGACCCATAACTGCCGACTTTCCAATTATGGACAAGAGCCTCTGCTCTTGCTCTGATAATATTAACTTCCTCGATGCTCCACCACCTGTAGATGATATCTCTGTCCTAATACTTGCTGCTTTTTTTGTTTTGTTTTTCCAGTCAACCCATACCTAAGCAATATAAAATAAAGCACTTCAGTATGTACCATCACCAATATAAGCATGTTTGACAAAATATAATTTTCTACTGGAACTTACTTTTTCCACTTTTCCATGGTTTTATGCATCCACAACCACTTGCATTTAAAAGTGCAGTTAGTTCATCCCATTTTTGAAATTTGTCAGTCGCCCAAATTGTGTGTTGCAGGGCCTTGTTAAATCACCATTTCTATAAAATAAAAGTGGGTTAGAAGAGAAAATCTTAAGAAAATAATATAGAATCTGAATTCTTGTGTCTCTGCACTTTCTAATATTACTGAATAAAACATACCACAATACATTTTCAAAATTTAATTATCCTAATTATAACCCACTTACATCACAATTGAAATGTTTCATAAAAATACATATAAAATCAAAGTTAAAAATCAAAATTATTATTATTATTAAAAAGTATCATAAATAATGTTTTTAATGTTCACTTTGTTTATTAAATAATCACACGGAAACAAAACCGTAGTATTCAAAGTACATAGCTCATCACTTCTATTAAATAAATGAAATGTTCAGCAAACTCTCCGAGACTTTGGTAAAATCATTCTTTGGACTTAGATGTAAAGAATTTCTATAATGCATTTTGAACATCTTTGAAAACTCATTAAATAATTGTGAAATAGCTGTACTCTATATATAGTAGAGACTTATCGTAACAAGTTATGACATGAATTTCAGTTATGAAAACTGACATTACTTATAGATCACCCTCAGTACTTAAAGATTATTAAGAAAATTATTGCTCAAATCTATCAATCCAAAACTACTAAGTGATGTAGATTTGTCACTTACTTTTCCATATACTCCAATAACAAAGTATATTGCAAGGCAGAAGTTCTATTAGCCATTCTGAAAAAGTTAAACATATAATAAAATAAATGTGAGTTATATAACTCAATTCAAATCTCAATTTTAGATCTTAATACCATTCCATCGTATTTCTTTACTTCAATATACTTAAACATAAAATTGTGTTTTTACTTCGCATATTTTCGACGTAAAATACCATTGGTGGGTACCATTAAAACTACCATTGGTGTGTTTGTAATTAATTTGATAAATATTTCAACAATTGTGCTTTCACGTCATATTTTTTATACACGATGGGATAATATTAAAAAATTGGTAAAACATTCACGATAAAATACAAATTTATAGAAATTTACATTATCTACTTACCTATTAATATCAATTAGATATTATTATAATATTAATATCAATTGCAAAGCACAAAACTTTACAAACTTAACAAAGTTAAAAATTCCGTTAGCCAAGTGTCGTATCAACATATGACTATGAACATATAGTACAGAGTGGATGTACATGTCCATAGACTAATAATCGCCAAATGAACGAACGAATCAGCCTAGTCGCGATCTGTGTGGTCGACGCGGCGATGAATGGAGTCCCAAGCAAAATGAGGGCGTTGTGGTCGCTCACGTTCAACTCGCGATTCGATTAGGTGACAACGCGATCAATCGAATCGCCAATTTCGTGTGGGTTTTGTGGTAGCCACCCAGTTCACGTGTGCTGCCGCTGTCTCTTCTACTCGGACATCTGATGGAGAAGGAGAAATAATGCATCACAAGCCGACGGAGGTGATCGTGCCTCTCTATTGTTCCGCGCTCTCGCTTTACGCTCGGCTCAGGCGAACGTGACAATGAGTCATGCAGATTCTTAAGTTCGTCGATTTATAAGACATTATCACGTCAAAATAGAATTGAATTAAATATTGCAAAAAAAACAAAATATAATATCTCGTATGATTGGTAAATATGCGAATATGAAACAAACTCAGAGAAAAGCTCGTAACAAAAGAAATTAAAAAACTTAAAGAGTCCAATGTTGAGTAATTGTCAGAAATATTGTTATCATTTTATGTCGATGTTTTCAACAAAAATCTGAAAATAATCTTATGAAAGCCTTAGGGGAACAAAGAAGGTGACCACCATCATTGCAGTAATAGATCAATTTGAATGTAATTAAAAAAAAAATTAAGGTTGGTGCATTATATGAGATATCAAATGAACGGGTTTGTTATGAGAAATATAAATGTTATTGAAGTTAGACTTGTTTTTGAATATATATGCTAGAGCGAAATTCGACATAAGAGATCAGATTGTGTTTTATGCATTAATGCACCGACGTAACACAGTATAAAGTTAGATATTTTAGTAGTGCTTAAGTGCTCTTTAATATTCATTCTTTATTCTGTAAGTATATTAGTAGTGCAACGCAAAGGCATGTAGTGTATAATATAGTCGGTCATTCAATGCAATCAAATCATTAAAACGTATTTTAAACATGACAGATCGAATTCTAATAAATGTGTATTTATATAAACACATTATGTAGGATTTGACTTGGATGACTGACATTTTACGCTGTGGAGATCAGATAATCACGTCAAATATACTTTTTTTTTCATTGCATAGGTAGAGAAGTTGCATCCTTGTGAATATCAAAAATCCGTTACGGGTAGTAAATCTGATCGAACTGAGTAGATGTGCTGTTTCATAACTTAATTCGAGTGTCAAGTATATAATATCTATTATACACTTATTTCTTTCCTACCTAGCAAAGAACTAAAATGTACTATAATTGACGTTAAAGTAAAATGTATCTGTATAAAAGAATGTAGATTTCTTTCTATTGAGTTTATTGTTTTTGTGAATATACCTAAGTTTTATAACGTTAAACATAAGTTTCTTTTCTACATTCTGCAATATCTCATTATATTTTAAAAAATTGTCCATATTATTATTCGGGGAGTTTTATAATATCCAATGTATCCTATACCTTTATGTAATTCTACTAACAACCCCCGCAATGTAAGGATACATAAACGAATTGAATACGATATTAAATTGATTTATTTTATTTTGGTCCAACATTGAAATTGTGGGCATATGAAGATGTCTTTTCCATGGTCTACTGCAAACGCCTTTATTAATTTTACCTTCTTTTTACCTTCTCTCTAAGAAAATTGATAATTTTCAAAAATTAGAAACTCATTGGTTTTACCTCGTTTTTCGAAAATCGAGTTTTCATTAGATCTTGATGTTCTGTGGTCCTAGGAAGCTCCCTGAAGATCTTACGATGGTGTGTGTGCGTGCGTGCCTGCATGCGTGTGGATGTATGTAAACCTCTTGTAACTTTTGAACGGCTTGACGGGATAAGACCAAACTTTGGCATTGTAAAAAGTTTTATCAAACTTAGATTTCCTGAAAATTTTAACCAATTCTGATTGATAGATACCAAGAAATAAAAAAAAAAAAACTATGAAAAAAATGTTTTTAATGTGTTTTTTTAGAATAACTTTTATATGGCTTTACCGATCGATACCAAAAACTAACCAGCTCTTATTAAAAAGCCACGTGGATCGCCGCTGGGATGGTCAAAATCAATTGATTCGTTCGCGAGATATCGTGAACGAAAAAATCTCATAAAGTGATTTTTTCAAAATACTCCAAAATTTTGTACCTAGTTAAATGCATGTTCTCAAGTCTTTTACAGAACCTAAAAACCTGCGTTGATTGGCGCTAGTTCAGTCAAAATCGATTAATTGGTTCAAGAGATATCAAAAACCAAAATAGAAAAAAAATCTCTTAAAAAAATTCTAAAATTCTATATCAAATCAAATTTGCATTCTCAAAAATTTTTATAAGAGAAATGGAGATTTTTGAATTATTAAGTGCTCAAAACGTACTAAAACTATGTTTTTGAGCTAGGAGAGCTCAAAAAGGTACTATAATTTATTGATCTCAATATATTTGAACACTTTAGGCTTAGAAATAGCACGAAGTTTCAGGAGAGGCCTGAAAGATCAGCCGTAGTTCGGACTTTTAAGCTTACACACTAAGAAAATTTCAAAAATTTATAGAAAAGTATATTTTGATATTCAAGGAGCTCAAAAACAAATCGGCAAATATCACAGCGGGAAGTTTTAGGGATGGCCTTCAGGGTCAACCATTTTTCAGATTTTTTTTATTTAATTTTACTTTATTACGTTAAACACTCACTCCTTAGTTAGTTACCTCAAACGAATTGTCTCAGTATTCAGTGATGTCGATATTGTTCCTGGAAAAAATACAACGCAAGATGACATAAATGGTGAATATGTTTACATTTCAAAGATTGTGTACATTTTGAGACAAGCAGAAAAGTGTGTGTGTTTGTGTATGTGGCTGTGTGTGTGTGTGTTTTTTTATAAGGTGTTGTGAAAAATGCATTTACGCATCCCAGGGGTAAGTGTTGTGCCTGGATATGTCGGATTCGAACATTAACTTGGTGACTTGTTAATGCTAATACCGACTAAACTTCTCCTTATCTCTAGACTCTGATCCCTACGGAATCCGCCGAAAGCATTACCTCATAGAGGGAGGGTCTAGCTACTGTTCTATCTTCTGGTAGCTTAGATGTTATTTTTCTTTTCATATAGTTAGCGTCATTCGCTCTTCTTCTTTCTACCGAACGCAAGTCTATGAGGACTTCCACTGCAAATGTGCTGGTGGCGTTCCCGGAAGTTACCAGGAAGTTCTGATGTTAACATTGCATCGACGATGGTCTCTGGTTGAATGTTCTGGTTTAGTACCATCTTCAATTTTTCTCGCTTTTGGCTAAAACGTGAACACTCAAAGAAAGCGTGCTCTGCATCTTCAATTACTCCTGGGCAGGACGGGCACTCCGGTTAATCATCATGCTTAAAGCGGTGGAGATACGCTCGAAAACGTCCATGTCCCGATAACATCTGTGTGAGATAGTAGTTTATCTCGCCGTAACTCCGATTGATCCAGACGTCAATCCATGGTATAAGACGGTGTGTCCACCTACCCTTCGCTGTGGCATCACATTAGAGCTGCCATCGGCTTATGTTGTTCTGCCGTTCTTCTATGCTAAATTCTTCAGCGCTCAGTGCGGTTGACCTCTTTCGGTGGTACAGGGCCCTTCATTCTGCAGCTGGAACTCTAAGTGGCAGGATTCCAGAAAATGACACAAACTGCTTCTTGTGATATTGTTCGGAAGGCGCTGACTACTCTTAACGCACTGAGTCGATATACCGGTCCAGCTTTCCTCCATGCTACTTGAATTTCTAGTGCGTCGGCCCAGATGGATTTTCCATATGTGAGGATTGCCGTAACTACTGATGACAGCAGCCTTCTTCTGCTCTGCTTTGGGCCTCCGACGTTCGGCATCAATCGCGCAAGACTAACCCTTACCACTGATACTTTGGCACTGACGTGTTCGACTTACTGTTTGAAATTGAGTCGTGCATCAATCATCAATTCAAATACCGGATGAATGGTTGCGATGTGATTCATTACTCGCCAACTTCCAGCGTGATCGTTTCCAACTTTTTTCAGCTGGTAATAAGTACCGCTTTGGTCTAGTGATGTGCCAGTTGCAGATTCACTGTATTCATCCACCGGTTAACTTGCGAAAGCGATACCAGACATATGATTGATCTCGTCTAGGTGTTTTGCGACGATTACTATAGCTACATCATCCGCATATGCTACGATTTCGACGCTTCTTGGCAGCCTCAATCTTAACAGTCCATCATACATGATATTCCACAGTAGTGGGCCGAAAACAGAGCCTTGTGGCACCACTCCAGTAATATTATACTCTCTCGGACCGTTCTTCGTGTCGTATTTCAGGATTCTGTCTGTAAAGTAGCTATAGCCACTATCTTACACAGATATTCTGGTACGTTTTTCTCTCTAAGAGCTTGCATAATGCATTCCAAGTTGGCAGAATTGAAGGCGTTTCTGATATCCAAGGTGACCATCAGGCAATACTTCTTGGTACCACCCTTCCATTTGGTTTCTACAATTGCCTCCGTGGCCGTGTTAACAACCAAGTTGTTCGCATCCAGGGTTGATCGTCCCTTTCGAAATCCGTACTGATTGTCGGTCAGGAGTGATTCGACAGCGGCTTCTTTCCTTTGGTGGATTATGCGTTCATATATCTTATCGGCTATATCCAACATGCAGAGTGGTCGGTATGATGACGGTTCTTTCGGTGGTTTTTTTTCCTTTTGGAAGTAGCGTTGTTCGCGTCCGTAGGTATACCCTATACGTGCTTCCTGGGTAATACTAAATGAACAACAAGATAAAAATTAACACCACTGACTTCTACATTTATTTGATAGCAAATGACGAGCAACTGATTAACATTAGGTAGTGTTATAAAGGCTTAGTGCTGTTAGAAAACAGTCTACTTTTCTACTCAAAAGAGAAAAAAGTAATATTTGAAGTAAGTTTATAGTTATTAACATTTCAAGTTAATTTCACTGTTTGGGCAAAATTCGGCAGGATTGGCAAAGTTGTAGGATTTGACTGTGCTTTCATATTAACTAATAGTTGTTGAATTGAACGTATCTCAATCAAACTAATTATTAAAAAAAACGCCGTTATTATAAGTAATGTATACTATTTGTAAACATTAAAATAGAAACATAATTATAACCATTCTTGTTCATAAATAGGAATTTTACATCAAGCTAAAATTAGATCTTTTTAGAGTAGATCGAGGATCAAACAAGCATGCGAGCGACAGAAGTAGGTGGTCACCGCTGCCCATGGACACTCACAACCTCTGACGAACCACCAGTGCGTTGACGGCCATAGGTAGGAATAAAATATCTGATGAAAGAGAAGTAGGAGTTGGAGGAGCGAGGGAAAGAATGTTTTTAGCAATCATAGGTTATTGTCTAAAAGGGGTTATTTTATAGGTATATGAAACTAAAAAGTTATACATATGTTATTTCTTAATAACAATTTTACCTCATGAGTTTCAAATTTTAAGTAAAAGTGCCATAGCTAGACTTTATTGCGTCGTATCAATACTAAACAAACGATTGGGAAAGTCAGTTACTTACTTAATATATTAGTGTTAGAATCGTTTAGAAATAGCTATTTCTTTTTCATTTATTAAGCTTCAAATTCAAAATATCTTTATTTCGTAGGTTATATCACACTTGAAATATGTCATAGCGATGAAAGAATTTACCGGTTTTTAATATTATTACCTCTTTTTAAATTGCCTACCTGTTGTAATTGTCTGTGTAAATATGTATTCATAATGCTAACTGTCTCAAGAAAAAACGAGCTAGAAACTCTTTTCCAACCAAAATTATATAGAAATGCAATCATACTTTATGTATGAAACACGAGGTCCTAGTCTGTATATTGCGCGAATGACCCGCTTTTATAATACGAAAATTCTGTAATCATCTGCAGCATGTTGCAATTACCATGCAAGAATTCATGTCTTAGAGTAAAAAGTGCACGAATGCCACCTACTCTCCCCTATATAACAATTAACCTACACACTTCACTTTTAACAGTTCTGTTTATAATTAAACACAAAATATGCAAAAACCTATAAGTAGAGATGTAATATTTTTTTTGTATTAACGTTTTCCTTGCATTCCTGTTCAAAAATTTTGAAAGAAATCTCATTCCTAATTTTCTCTTAACACATCGAACCAAGGCTAGTTGTATATCTTTGTTTGTGTGAAAAATGAATTTTATTAAAAAAAAATTGAATATTTTGACATTAAAAATGTCACTTCTGTTGCCTATTTCATAGATAACCGTTTGTCATTGATTGTTGTTGTGTTGGGTGTGGCATAAACTGAAAATGAAACATATCGTATATTTTACAGTATTTGTTGTCCTGGTTTTAGAATTTACTGGTGGTGAGTAATCCGACATCTTTTGCTACTAAGAAAAACTTATTGCACACTGAGTATTAACACCCATTGTATCTTTAAAAAAAAAAATAGTCGTGGAAGAAAAAGTTTCATATAATTCTTAGTTTAATGCTTATCTTTCTATAAAAAACCATCTACTTTGTATTAAATTTTGAGTAGGATTTAACAATCACGGTTACTTTATGTCGCAGTCAAAATGTAACGCAGGATTTAGTCAGATAATAAGTTAAATTTGTTAATTGAAACCTTTTTGTCGGAAATATTTTATCATAAAGTTTTAATAAAACTACAAATGAAAATACATTATATTGCTAGTTTTTAATCAAGTTATTATATCATTAATGTTCTGCTCAAGTTTTGACTGTGATTATACATATTTTCTGAATGTCTAAATTCAAATATAATCAAGATATTGTTTCAATTTATCTAAAAAAAATTAATGAAAGATAAAGCAACAGTTGCCATTTCCACTTCTGATACAAACTTACTTGGAATGGATTAACCTTTATCTTTTATATGGCTTTTTTGCAACAGTCATGTTGTCAAAGCCTCTTGTTTAATAGGAAAAAAATACTTTGAGTTATTAAAAACTACATTAATTTGATATGTGCTGAATTTGTTTTTGCCATTTGATTACAATTATTGTTGTTGAGACAGAAGCAGGTCTTCTGGCAGAGCTTATTAATACAGAAATATACATCTTTATAATCAATTTGGCATCTATTAATTTTTGTTCTATAATATAGCAACATTTGTTGAGTTTTTAATTTGTGTGCTATATTTTCATATTATTCCAACCTTTTTATGTTGTATATGAGATAGCAAATATCCTATTTACTATATATATTAAACTATAGTAAAAGTTTCTTATTTATATTCTCACTACTCATAGGCAGCGCCAGCCTAGGGGTAAAGCGAATGGAATGTTTGCTCTAGGCGCCATGTAACTAGGGGTGTTAAAGAACCAAATGCAAAAGACAATTTTCAGCAAAAAATTTGATGTTACTTTCAGAAAGACATAAAACAGTGTTACCATACTTAAAGTTACTTAATTTAACTGAAGCTTAATATGTGTCAATGTTTGCAATAAAAACTTATTTTGAAAAATTAGCAATTATTATTTATTTATAACAAAGCCGAATTAGAATTTCTGGAAAATTAGAGCACAGACTTGAGGGCCCAGAAAAACAATCTCGCTCCATCCTGATCAAAGCCGGGGCCGGCGCTGCTCACTGGTTAAAAAATTGGGACCAAGTTCCTGTATTGGCAGCTAAAATTCTCTTTATTCCCAAATCTAGTTGATATTTTAAAATTATTTGGCATCCTTTGTTAATATATTGGCATCTATTTAGTATTGGTGCGTGCCGAAGCAGCTTTTTAAAGAGCAGGGCTGAATGGGTTATAATCAAAGTAAAATATAACTTATTGACATTTCCTAAAATATATTTTTTAATGCTAATGCTGAGCGTCGCTGTATTACATGTGTCACTATGTCCTTTGATAAAAGGCCGCCTTCGCCACAGACATGTTTTATTTCTTTTACTTGTTAGTCTTTGTAATACATAGTTTTGATAGAATCATACATGCTTTGTTCTTAATTTATAATGTTAAGTAATCAGATAAGAAAAATTTGTTCCATTGCTAAAATAATGTGTTGCCGCTTTAAGTGAAAATAGATTTGATTTCCCGTTCTTTCAATTTTATTGATCCAACCATACATTCCATCGAGAATTGTGAATATAAAATAACAAATTCCAAAGATTTTATCTGGACGTTTTATTTATTTTGGAACCTTGGAACATATCTCCTATAACCCCCATACAAATAACCAATCAATATTCATGGTTTCTTCATTCATTCAACATAACCCCTGAGAATAAGGAGCTTTTACTGTATATACACTATTTTGTTGTATTCTTTATGTGATGAGATTTTTAGTAAAAGTAATATACATCATTGATTTTTAATTAGAAATTATATGATTATCTTTATTTTATTTTAATTTTTCAGTCTTGTGCTTAGAATGCTATGTTTGCAAAAATCAAGAGGATAATAATGAGAAATGTGTGAAAACAATTAAAATTTGTGGTTATGGTGAAGATGTTTGTCTTACTGAAATTAAATGGGGTAGCACTCCATATTGGTCTCAAGGTGCAAAAAAGCAATATTATGTAACAAAACGATGTTCTAATAAGACTGAATGTGCAACGACTAGACAGCGGTACATGCCTTACTGCACACACATTTGGTATCAAGATTGGGTATGCTCAGACTGTTGTCAAGGAGACCGTTGTAATTACTATATTATTGTAAGTATGAATTCTCGAGGACATATGTAGAAATATCTGAGAATATTAATCTTGTTGAATTATTATAAATGAAAATGATTTTCGCTTGATTTGTTGTTTATTATTAATTTTAGTTTGCAAATGAAATTAGTCATTTTGCTTTTTAATAGAGGTTATGCTAATATTAGTCAGCAAGGACAGTTCATTTAACAGAAATGAAAGTAAATCACTATTAACTCATCCTAGTATTGCATGGCTAACAAAGAATAACATCCATTATCTTACCTTTTATAGCAATTACACCCGAATTTAAACCCTAGTTCATTTTTCATCTCACTATTAATTTTGATCCCGATCCTTGTGTCAATTCCAGTCCTAGTTACATTACATCTGTGACAAAAAAGTGTAAGCAACGTGGAGGACAAAGTGCTGCAGTTCAGTTGTTCTCAAGTTGCCATAAATTATTTGTGAACCTTTTTTGTTTACAGTAAATGTAATGAGAAAGATTTAATTGGTTTTTATGTATGTTTTAAACCAAATTAATTTGTTGTATTGGTTTTACTTGCCAAACTATCTTAGCTTAAAATAGATTGAAAATTACATATGATCTTAGAGAATTATTTTTACTCGTTATCCACTTTTTATCTACAAAGAACATTACTCTGGTTGCTACAAGAGAATACATGTATGTTTCAACATTATGAAAGCCAGTATTTCAATGCAAATCTTGATAAAAAAATACAGTGGAATCTCATTAACTCGAATGTCAAAGGAAATGCAAAAAAATTCGAGTTAACGAGTTTTCGACTTAACGAGAACTTCGAGATACATATGACTATGTCGATAAGGAACAAACACAGCTGTTACTTAGAAAGTTTCATGAATGTATTAATTCATTGCACGTGTACAAGACAAAACAATAGATTAGAAGCTCCGAACCCGAACATTCATTTTGGAATTTATTGCTATTATTTCGGGGAATTCCAAGTAAGACGTCATTATATTTTACCAACTATGACTTCGGAGTCTCCTTTTTGAAATTCAAGTTATAGAATATAAATATGTATTATCAATACTTCGCAATGTACATTTTGTTCGAGTTACAAAGTCTAAATAATTTGAGATACCGCATATTTAGGGGTTCATCGGAAGGGAATGGCAATTTTTTTCAACTTACTGAGGATTTCGACTTAACGAGGTTCAAGTTATTGAGATTCCACTGTATATTTGAATTTTCCAAGTTATCTTTCAAGGAGTCAAATAAAGAAATTTAGAGTATTCACAGTTATATCATTGTTTTAAAGTTCCAATAACTTTAAAATTATTTAGGAAATTCTCATAGGAATTTCAATACATTTGGTTTAGGAGCCATATATAAACTAGATGTACTTTACATGTAAATATGTTTCAATTTGAGTTTAAAATTTATTGCCACTCTCCTTCATATATTAAAGAAAGCTTTAAAAAGTTTTTATTGTTCAAATATTTAATTTTATAAGTTTGGTTAATAGATTAGTAGTTGTAACTAAAAAAAATAATAATAAAATCTAGAGTTAGGTAGATAATATTTTTATTTTAGTTCACAATGATAAAAGTGGGGCCAGCTAGCCAGGTTGCTTGATGTAAAATAAATTTTGCAAATTTGACCAAAATATGGACAGACAGATATAGATTACTTTTATTTTTTGAAACTTAAGAAAATGTAATTTCATCGTGATGTCAAAAATAGAGATTATATAAATCAATACAATTTGACTGTGTTTTTCCCTGTAGTGCCAACCGGATCATCCATGTATCTGCTTATTTATGGTTTGTTTCAATAAGTAAAAGATATGGTAGTACCTAATTATAGTATTAATAAAAATAATGTTACATTATTTTCATTTATCACTTTATTGTATTAGAAATTTTATAAAACAAATTTACAAATGTTCCCTTAAATTGTTTATCAAATCAATCTATAGTCACACAGTTAGAACAATACATTTGTTATGATAAATTAAGATTTACCATTGAAACAAATTTATAAGGAAATTAAATTTACTTATATATATTTAGAATATAGCAATTTTGTGAATGCGGTCATTATAACTTTTTTGAGTTGTAAAATGCAAATTGAAAATAAAAAAAAGGAACATGTTTAATCTTGCAGACCAACTTTAAATTTTCTCACCAATCAAACATGAAAATTCAAAACTATAAAATTTTCCACTCAACATAAATGTACATACATGTAGATTTCAAAAGTCGTGGCATTAAAAAAAATTGGACAAGTACAAATAGAATTCCCACCCCAAAGGTTCTATACAAACTTAACTATGTATGTCGATAATTAATTCATCAAGAGTCTCAGTGATTTTTTTCTGTTTTGATAATGATACTAGCGAGTTAGTGATCTGAAATTCCAAAATTTGGCTTTTTTTTTTAAATTATTTTGAAGTTTTTATAAATGTACAAATTTTTGAAAATATTAAGTTGTTATAATTGAAAGTTAAAAAATGTTCTTTCGTATATTGGTCTACACTTCAATTGTAAGTATAAGTTTGTAGGCATAAAAAATATTTTTTCATTTTCATATAACTAGAAATTATCAATTTTCAAATTTTTTACTTTTATTGTGCTTTGAGACCTTTCTTACTAAAATTCATGATTCTAGGTCAATGAGAAGTGCCCATGGCTGTAGGTTTAGATTTATTTGCAAGTTTCAAAATATAATGCATAAATGGCGATATTTTTTAATTATGTTGACTTAAAAGCTTGATGTTGTTATAGCTTCAAGAGTCTGAAGACATATGTATTTGATGTTAATTTCAATTAATACCTCCACGCTTTCTTGAGAACATAGGTTTAAAAAAACAGATGGACAGCGAAGTATTTCTATAAGGATTCTTTTTGCCTTTCATTAGATTTTGGAAAAGAATTATATAATATTCTTAAAATTACTAAAAAGCATTTTTAAAATATGCTTTTAGGGGCTATTCAAGATTTAGTTCACCAATTGAGTTCAAATTTCTCGAATATCCAGAAAACCATAATTTTATGAGTTACTAGCTGTCCCGCCCGCTTCGCTGGGTTATTTCTATTTTATAAATAAAATGGCGAAGGTTTTACGGAATTCAAAAAAATGAGTAGCCTAGAACCATCTACAAATCATCCCGCATCGAATGGTCCCAGTCCCATGTCTATACGTTTAATAGTTTTTACGTGATTGGCGAACAAAGACAACCTATTGTCATTATATATGTATAGATGGAGTTGATAAGTTTTTAGAAGTTATCGGTTAATTGGTTAAAAGTTTTGTATAATCAAATATTTACATAAACTGATTAATTTTTTTTAGAGTTTTATAAACAATTTATTGCACATATTGCTAAGATAATTTCAGTACTTTTTGCACTATAGTGAAATAGGTATAATGTTTCGTTTTGTAAATGTTACTGTAAAAATATTTTTCTACAACTGCTATGATTCTACTATAAATAACATATATTCTAATAAATTTTTGACATTTTTCTTTGATAACAGGTGAACAGCATATTTTTCATCTTAATAAACAGATTCTGCAGCTATTTGTTATAATGGCTACTGAAGCTGGAACATAATTATTCCTGTAAAATTTTTAAAATCAATAGCGAGTAATAATGACATTAATTGTTATTTCTGTTATTTATAATAGCTAGGATTTTGCATTCAGTTTCTGCTAATATTGTACTAGGATTTGCTTTTTCATCACATGGTTATTTCGAAGATATAGTAACTAGATTAAAATAGGATATTATGAAGTGGAAAGATAAATACAATTTATGATTGAAGAGCAATTGTGTATAGTAGAAGAATTGGCAAGGGGCATCTTCAAAAATCTTATGCAAAATCAATTTGGTGGCATATTAAAGAAGAGGCCAAATTTTAACCATCTGCAACCAATATGAATGAAAACAAGAGCAAAGCAAGAGATCTATGATATATATGTATATATAGTATTTGCCTAATATTCTGATATTTAAGCTTGTAAATAATCTAGCAATCATCAGCCCGCTTCACTGGAGATATGGGTTATGAATCTAAATAAAAAAGGCTGTAGAGGATTCAAAACACAAATAGCTTTAAACAATCTACAGATTCTCGCATGTCAAATGGACAAACTCCCATACTGATACTTCTTGTAGTTTTTAATTGAAGCCAGGATAAAAAAAAATGATCTTTTGCAGAGAGCATAGAGAGCAGAGTACAGATCTTTTGCTCTACAAAATCTTTGGGTACATTGAAAATGAACTCATTAACAAAAGGAATAAAAACATTCTTTTATTATTAAAAAAAAATCTATTGATATAAAAATTAATGTTCTTAGTCATTATAAGCCAATATCAGTACTCCACTTTATATTTGATACAACAATAATTTGTGAAACGACTAATTAAAAAAAAAATATTCCAGATATTGAGTCAGTCTTCACTATAATAATTAAAAACTCGAAAAGAGAAATATTTGAATAGTTTCAAGTGCCCTTTTGGAAACCCCTAAAACAATTTTTACCACTTTTTTGCGATTTTCTCAAAAAAATATTAAACTTGTTCAAAAAATTTTTCATTGTCATTTAGGTACTTGTCCAAACATAATTTAACTCAAATTCAAGTATCTACACATCCTATGAAACCTCAATCATTCTTCTAGACCTGAAAATTGTGGTGGTGTAGTTAAATTCCTGGATAAGTATAAAAAGGAACTAAACTTACTTTTGTACTTAGTGCTTATGTTGAACTCTTTTCCATTATGTAATATTTTTGCTTTTTTTTTTATTTTATTTTTTATTTCATATTGCAAAATATAGAAATATTGATTTTGTGACTGTTATACTCATAATGAGAGGTGAACACTTAGAATGCTAGCAAACTATTAAGTACTGTGAATGAGTTGAAGGCTGTTTTTGTAATACTCTTATATAACAAAAAATGTATTATGTATTCCCAGAAAAAAGTTGTTTAACGTCTACCACACATAATTCTTTTTTTAATTTATTGATAGAAATAAAAGTAGTTTCGTTTTTGATAGTCTGACGCTTAGAATCTATTTCATTAGTAACTATCGCATGATCAGTTGTTTAATTTAATGCTTATGTAAGATTTTAGTACCATTATTTTTTAGATTTATGAAAAATATATATGGTTTAGTTAAGTAAATCAAACACTATAATGCTCATTGGTATATATTTAAAATACATATGATTGTAAATCATAAATTGTAAGTCACAAAACAAATATATATTTTTTTATTTCTCAGATTATATCAATTTCGTAAATTGCAACCTTGTGATACAGTTTTTAACCAAAAATGTTGCATTCATGGAAAAACTATTTGGAGATTTTTAAAGTTATTGGAACTTAAAAACCCTGGTATAACTGAATTAGTCATCACTATGTTATGGAACTCACTGTTTTGTGTAACATGTGTATTTAAATTTCATTCTAATGTTTATTTTTTGTTCAAATCGTAGTAAATGTCAATAAATTTTAAAAATAAAACCTTATAGATTTTGTTTTTTTTTTCAGAATGGAAGTAACAACTTACGCGTATCAAATTTTACCATGGCTGCCATAGCATTATCTTTATCATATATTATCACAATTTTAAAATGAAAAATGGGATTTGCGATATGATTGTTGTGATGACTGTTTATGTATTCTTAAGTGCCTTAATTATACATATTTTGTAGTTTTTTATTATGCATTGAATGAAATTTCTTGACATGCATATTTGAAATTAAAAAAAGTTTAATAATGTAGTAAATAAGATTTAGTTCCATTTTCATGTAATATTAATTTTGAATAATTGTAATGATTTAAATTACTTCTTATCAAAAACTTTTTGTATGAAATCTAAGCTCGAATATATTTTAAAACCTTCAGTAGAATACAGTTCTCATATTATGTCTGCGTAGTAATATTTCTAGAATAACTGTAAAGTTTATTTGACTGTATGTACCTGTATTAGTTTGGTATGTTATGAATGAATAGTATAGATATTTGGTATATTGACTGAGGCAGACATTTTCCTAGTAAATGATTGATTTGTACATCATTTTTATAGACATATGCCAATAAATGACATACATATTAGAAAATAGCCATCACTGTGTAGATCATTAACATTTAATAATCTGTTGTTGGTTTTAATACAATCCTTTAATATTTAATGTAATATTAAGATGAATCTCAATCCGTAATTAAACTTGAATTCCATTTATGTTTTCTGGTTAATATTATAAAATGAAACTACTGAAGTTTTAATAATGAGTTTACATTATGTAATATTTTTTTATTTTTATAACTATTTAATTCCGTCCACGGCACGCACAAACGGACTATTATAGTCTATCTGTGCTTTGATATTTCTACTTTTATAATATGTGGTTATTTAAGTCCGTCCATACTTTTGATATTTTTATAAAATAAATTTTTATTAACCATAAATTGGTTATTAAAATCCGTCCATACTTTTGATATTATTTTAAAACAAGTTTTTATTAAGTATAAATTAGATGTAGTTACATAAAATAAGCCGACCCACAGCTTGGTCCAAAATGAAATATGGTCACCAAAAATTGATTACAGTATGCTTAATATATCTGCTGAAATGAGCTAAACCACATCATTCGTAATTGTTAAATGAAAACAGACTGTTGGTTTAAAACCACGATTTGCATAAAAATAAAATATGAAAATGAGCAAATTTACTTGGTACATATTCATTATGTAACTAACTAACAAATTTATAATGCGAAATTGTTTCAAGCCACCTAGATCATTTTAATGATAATATAGTGTGAGTAATAAATCTCAATTTCACTAAAATGGAACGTATTACAAAAGAAGTAAAAAATTCAATATTATGAATTGACAGCTGCGAAGGCCAGAACCATAGTATTAAAATTAGATGAATGCTGAAATTAATCTTGAATAACCAACTCCAGAGTATAACCATACAGAGTATTCATTGCTTCTTAATGACAGATTTTTCTAATATTGAATTTGAATTAATAAGACATGAATGTATATACATTCTTGAAGAGTATGAAATTAAGGAAAATCTGCAAAAATAAACATTAAATGTGAATTAACGGAATCAGAAGACTGTCGTTCTGCTGATCTCGAAAAAAATATTGCCAATAGAAAAACTGCTGTAGATGGTCAAAAAATTAATTGGCTTGATACAAAAATTTTATTGCAAAAAGGAGATATCTTTATTTGAAAAAAAAAATCCTGCAAGACGAAGATAGTGCACAACTAAATAGAAAAAAAAAAAGAATTTTAAGCGCAGATGTTGAAGTCTCTATGGCCACAAGGAAAACATCACTGCTGTCAAACTTAGATATAAAAAAATATAGCTTTATACCAGATGACTGTATTGAATTTTATGAACATTTGAAAGGAGTTTGTTTCGAAGATGATATTGATGGGTTTCAGGCAGACTTTATTAAGTGAAGTTCAAATGTTCGAAGAGCCAATTTCATGCAGATTATTTTGTAGGCAATGTTGTTTATATGTTTCATATACCTTTTTAATTTTATGTGCGAGTTTTTAATGAAAAACCTAATTATATGCTCGTTTCTTGTTTTTAATTTTTGGCTTGGCTAATTTCTGCAAAAAATAAACAGAATGTTTATATATTTACTGATTTTTGCAGAAATTAGTGTATGTAATTAACATAGTTGATATAATTAACATCTAGTACCTTCAAACTTTTACTTTTTATTGATCTATAACAAATAAATATACATTAACCATAATGTCAATAAGAACTTATTGAAAAAAATAACATTTAAACATCTGAAAACAAGGCGGTTCAGCTCATTTTAGTATAACTGCATCTAATTATAGTTCTTATTATTTAAGTAATATCTGTTTCAATCATTAACAAGTTATGACATTTATTTGTTACTCAAATATTAATGTCATAAATTTACATAATTGTTTTTAAGAAAATAAAGACATTGATGAATATTGAAGATATTTTTATTCAAGTTCAAAATAAACCGTGACTTAGATTATGCTTCTTGTGATCATCAATTTTCACATCAATAAGTGTATTGTTTTTTGTAGGTGGCAAAAACCAAAGGTTATGTAAATAAATTTTAAAAACATAATAATTCAAATAAAAATAGTTCACATAATAAAATTTTACCATTGATTGCATTAAAATAAGTTTCATATTATGTACATAGATATGTCTACTTTAAGAATCGCAAACGTCGGGAATGAGGATGGAAATCAAAAAGGGGACAAGATTGTAATCTAGATCAGGACTTAAATTGGTTTAGAATGAAAACAGAATCTGAACTGACAGCCCCAGTGCTATTGGCACTGTCAGTTCAGAATAACATTAAGAGAAACAGTATATACCAGTAAAGGATGGAATCGATTATGCGTCTTTGCAAATATTCATAATCTCGTTTTTTTAGAACAAATTTGTCACAATTACTATAGCAAAATTATATAATTGAAAATATATTTATAAATAATATAGACACAACCCTACTAAATGCTTGGGCAGACTGCAAGTGCGACTATGGTCATCGGGTGGCGGCGACATTTGACGAACTCGAATTCTGCCCCGCGCTCGGGCTATGCAATGTATTATTTTTCAATAATTTATCTAGTCACCAATCTACTAATGGCACTTATGTTAGTAATGTAAAGATTGCTGAAGGCATTTTATACAATACACAGCTTACATTAGTCTCTGATTTTCCACGTGTTCCATTTACCTCTAAACAAACAAGGCAAATTATTGCGTAAATGATAGACAGCTCACGATAATACTTGCGGACTCGTTTGTTGTGTTAGAACCACAGCAATGCCACCTCTGCGAACTCCCCAACACTAAATTATGTTTGTATAATCGATACCAGTAAATGACATTGTTATTTAACACTTCTTTATTAATCAAACACAATCTTAGTTTCAATAACGTCAATATCGTAAACGTAACACTTTGAATAAAATACCTAATTTTCCGTGCAAAGTTCAACTACCGCAGGCGCGGCTGCATCACGGGTTACTACGCCACGACGCACGTTGCGTGCGGGCGTTAAATAATGGTAGGGAGGGGAGACGTGACCGTCCTGTCACTAAGGTGGTACTTCGTAATTTTTTAGTAAGTACAGGTTCTAAGCTATTGATAAGCCGCATGCCGAGCTTCCTCGTTAGCGGTGCCCCAGCGCACGAAGCGTACAGCACAATCGACTCTATCATGGAAATGTATATGGTCCTCATAATCTCTATGTCTAGATCTTGCATAGTCTTGGCCGTTTTGACAATACCCTTGTAAATATTTAAAGTATTTTTACAAGCCTTAGTAACATGAATGAACGTCAGTTTCTTATTTTTTGTCAAGTACTAGGAGGTTTAACTGTTCAGCGCTCATGTGCACCACTGGGTCGTCGTATTTTAATTTTTTGGTTAGCACCATTGCATTGGTTTTTGACTGCAAACTTCAACTTATTTTTGGCTCCCCAAAAGGACACATGAGCTAATGCCCGTTTTGCTTCCTTCTCCACTAATGGAACTAACTATTCAGAAACATGAGGACCACATCATCCACGAACGCCTGCACATATACGCCGAGTTCCCCGAAATGAGTCTATATTTAGATATTCAAAGTAACTTTTATTCGAACCTACTAAAATGTTAGAAAAATATAGCAAATTGGCATGTAAAATGCTTACTTTAAAAGCTCATATGAGGGGCGTTAAATAAGTAGTGAGAATAAGTAAGTTGCCGGTAATTTTTATTAAATGTTATTTTATTTTTTGACATAGTCGCTCATTAGTGTAATATACTTGGTTTAATTTTATTTCAAGTTTAAATATTTTTCTTAAAACTTCATTCTGAGCACCTAAAAATTTCTGTACTGCTGCTTCAACATCTTCAAATCTCTATTCTTTTTAAAATAGATAGAAATCAATACGGGCGAAGTCGGATTAATATGGAGGGTGCTCATGTATTTCGGAGTCAGGATCTCATATTACAGCCGTAGCAACAGCGAACCTGTGAGCAAAGGCATTATCTTGATGGAACAAAATATTTTTTCCCAGTATTAGCCTCGCCGTTTCTTTCGAATTTCATTAGGCTAATTTACGTTAACTTTTTATTTGCTTTGCATACAGACCCCGTAACAGTAATTCCACAGTTGAGATATTCTATGATGACCATGCCTTTGCTATCGCAGAAAAGAGAGCCCATGATAATTCTGGCAGAATGCTCGACTTAAATTTCTCAAGGGTTGGAGTTAAGCAGCTAGCATGGGTAATAAAATATAAGTACCTAGCAGTTACGCAATCTGCCAGAATTTTACGTAATTTTTATAGGTGGAAAACCTATATATTAGTATTCTTTTGTTTGTGATTATTATTTGTGAATCCGTAATTCTCGATAAAATGAACTCTGGTGTCACTCCCAAACGGGTGGCACCCGGTGCGGGGGCCGCCCCCCAGCTACGCCACGGGATGGAGATGGTATTTTCGAAGTCATAAACTGTAATTTTATTTCAGGATTGTAATGGTAAAGCTATGTTTCATCCACGGTTGTAAATCTAACCAAAAAACTGTAGGGATCTTGTTGCAATCGTTTCAAAAAAGCTAGAGCAATATTCAGCCAATTTGTTTTTGTGCGTCGGTAAGCATTCTACGAACCTAGCGCGAGGATATTTTTGTCACCACCAAACGTTCGTGTAAAATGATACGCTTTAAATCTATTTCTTCAGCTACAGAACGTCCTAGGACACGACGATCTGCTCAAACATTTTTTTCGACTTATTTTACCATTTATTTGGTCACCATCCTGGTTGCGCGATCCGAGCGAGGGTCACCTTTTGTGGATGTTTTACCACATTTAAATTTGGCGGACCAATGAGCAACTGCAGAATACGGCGAAGCATTTGCTCCTAAAGTATCACTGTTTTTTTTTTCTTACCGTGTTCTTATCGTCCTCCCTTCTCCATTTTTTTATACATATCTTCAACGTACATCTGATTTTACTGTTTTATTATGTGTATAGAATTTTCTAAAAATACCACATCATATTTCCTGATGATATGGAAGATGTTAAAATTCAAAGCAGTAGATGGATACTGTACTCGGAGCACGCCAACGTTTCAACTAATAAATTTAATTATTACATCATAAAACATAACACTAGTGGAATCTTTACGTTTTCTATTCACGCCTATTTTTCAAAGGGGTAGGCAAAGACTGTAATTTCCATGATACAATCTTTGCATATCTCTCTACATTCATCAATTGTTTCATGCGCGCTCATAAACCAGTGCTTAAAATTAGGCCCTTTGGTTAATCTGCCGCCAAATTGGTCTGCATAAGAATTCTTAGTGCGAACTTGCCACCCCTTCCATCACACACACTTCCTCAGTAATATTTTTTTTTCAGTTACTTTCATTTATCCTTTTCAGATAGCCAAATCACTGCAACATACCGTTTTCTGCTCTAGCCACACTACATCTTCCTTCAAATCACACTACTCTCTGACATCATTGTTCCTACAACTTTCTTTCAAAAACTTCTGAAAGAACTCTACAGGTTCAACAAGTACTTCAAACAATTTGCCCCACCTCCCATACCTGTAATACAAATAACCCCCGATTTCATTCACTCCACCTCGGGGCCATTCTTCCTTATCAACTTGTCTAAGGTACACATGAACTTAGCCATTATTCGTCAGTTTTTTAATTCATATTTTTAAAAGCAAATCGTAGATACACATATTTACTTATCGAAACAATGGAAACAAGTGATTTGACAAATATGTTTAGTGATTTGTACAAGTGTCATTGTGCATTATTACCTTTAGATTTTTAATATACTTATATTAAATATCAGAAAAGATGTTTAAATTAGTAAAATATGTATATTATACCTATATGTGTTAATGATGTCTGGAATCATAAACTAAACCAGTAAATATACGTTTTAATAACCTGAAGTTTTTGATTTGGAACTATTGGTATTACGCTAAGATTATAAAAAAAAACCATTAGAATTTTCGAAAAATATTTTTGTTGATGAAATTATGAAAAATTACAAAAATTGTTTACACAAATTTTGCATTTCAATTTCAAAATCTAATTGCTCATTCAAACCATCAACATCTTCATGGTCTCCTGTCCCACACTGCAGACTCAAATAAAAGTTTTTTGCATTCTCAGGAATTAAATGCAGTAACGATTTTAAATCTTTCAGTTTAGTTGGTGTGAGAGCTCGCCCCGATGGCCATAAAGGCACTAACAAATGAATAAAATTTTGTGAGGAATGATGGCCATTTTCATGAAGTATATCAATATTATTAAACTCTCCTTCGAAATCAGTTTTGTAATAAATGGTAAATGGTTGATTACTATATAATGTTGCTTCAATAACATCACTCCAGTTGAAGTTATACATATTTTTTAAGGCATCAGACTTTAAAATATGATTTTCTAGCTGTTCTGTACTCAAAAATTCATCATTGTTAAAATTTTTTACAATAGGTGGCTTCTTTTTTCTACAGCATTTAATAACATTTATATAATCTTCAGGAAGGAAAAATCGATTATTTTGTTTTATTGTCTTATCTACATCATTAAAATCTCTATGGTTTGGAAGACTACAGTGCCCAGAATCTAAAAATTTTATTTTAATAGACTTTAAAGTTGGATAAGACTGTATAATACACTTGAGCATAAGTATAAGTTTAAAATTTCTTATTAAGCCACCATAAGCATATGTCCACAGTATTATATGAGATACTGCCGAAGACCAAACAAGTTGTTCTCTTATATGTTTTAATATGCAGGAACCCACTTCCTGAGCACCTTTCCCAGCTTGTCCTTCTGGCCACAAATAAAAATGGCTTTGTTGTTTCTTGGCACTAACAACACTAATATTGTATAACCAAAGCAATCTTTTATAACACATATCATTTTGTGGTATTCGAGGCAAAGGTAACATTTTGCCTATTTCCAATGTCAAGCATTCTATTTCAGGATACTTTCTTGCAAGTAAAATGTCATTATCTAAATATTTCTTACCCTTTTTAGCAACAGCTTGATGTTTTTCATATTCCTCTTTAAGTTTTGCAAGTTTCCAAGAACTTTGATCCTTTTTTAAAATTCTTTTAAATGTGTCACATATATAGCAAGTTTCTCTCGATTTATAATGAAATGTACTGTAAAATAATTTTTTGAATGAAGCATTACTTACAGCATTGTCTTTTTCTTCCTCTCTATAAAGTTCGTATAGTTTAGTTAAAGTAATGTCTGGTGGCAAATATCGAGCTCTATTCTTTTCTTTCCTGTAATGAGATTTGTATGCCGGTATTCTTTTAAAGAATCTTATCACACTGTTCCTCTTTTCAGTTGGTAACCTATTATATCCTCCTTGTTTCAACCCTCTCTGATCCATCAATACAGATTTCATTCTGTATTTTTTAAGTGCTGTATTTATTCTACCCGGTGATATTTGTAGTGTCCGACAAAACATTTCTCTACAGACATTAATTGCACTTAAGGCGTATTTTCGACTGAACTCTTTTTTAGATGGGTTTTTCTGAGAGAAATGTTTTTGCACGGGCTCTTCAGTTACTGCAGCTACAATATAAATTGTTTGTGCATTATAGGACAATGTCCAAAATTTTTGAAACTCTGAATATTTATTTACTATATCAATGTTTTGATGACACTTTTTTGAACATTTACATTCAAAATCTACAAACATTTTAGGTTCTATTAGTACTCCTTTGTAATTAATATAAGGCTTATTACTATTTCTATTTGTTTTATTTTCTTCCCTGGTTTGCAGGTATTTTAGTTTTCTACCCCTCTTAGGGACACTTTGTTCTTTGTGACACAAAGTGTTGTCACATTTCATTGTCATGTTTTTTGAACTTTCTGTGAATTTAGAACAAATTGTGGAGCACATCTCTAGGTTAGAAAAGACATTGGAATCATCTTTCTCTATAATAGATATTTCAGCCTTTTGTATTAGAATATTTGGATTTTTTTGTTGACTGGAACCGTAATCATTCTCGAGAGTTGTTTGAGCGAAAGTATCCTGAAAAAATAAATTATTACAATTTTATCTTTCTTAGATGAAATAGTTAACATTGTGTTGCATGTGAACACTTAATTTGAATTATGCATTAACATTGAAAATCATTCAATCATTACATTAACAATCTAATTAAGGTAATTCAGTTTAAAGTAATGCTGCAACTGATAATGGCACAAAAGATGATGTAAATCTAATGAATATCTGAAAATGCTTTATTATATGCATTTGCAATACAGAAAGAAACATTGCCAGTGAACTAGCCATACTGAATTCAATTCTGACCATTGGTGAATTAACCACTCACTCTATTCATCACATTAATCAATCAGCCCTTGAACATTCAAATTCATAATATCTTTATTTTATAAGTTATAAGATAACATTTGAAATATGTGACAATTTTTTGTGAATTTACACTTTACCACTTGTTCGGAAGGTAGTTTTCTCAAGAAAAATGAGCAAATAACTTAAAGGTCGCTTTTTTCTAATTTCATCATGTATCGCCAAAACAAATACAAAACTATTGATGAATGAAACAGTTGTTTGCTAAGATGTCGAGCCACTTATACCCATGAATATTTATCTTCAAAATATTCAGAAACTGTATAATAGCCTTTTTTACTGAGTGATTGTACAAATGCTTTTAAATTTATGTAAGGTAAAATCTTGTATATTCACAGGGATCCTATTGAATAGAGCCTCCTAAATAAATTTATGACTTTACATAATTAACTAAAATGTAAACAGCATATTTTTATTTCTGGTATTGAGTTTATGGCGATCACTGTTTTTTTACATTTCTAAATTATTTTACACATAATAAATTTTCATATATAAATTGGGATGCCAGAGTCAAGATTGCAATTTTCTTAAACTTACTTTCAAGGACACGAGGTCCGAGTTTGTAAATTGTGCAACCAGCCTGCTTCTGAGGCGCAATATTTCTATGAATATTTGCAGCATGTCCCTAGAGCAAGATGCCATAAGACATCAGGCTATGGAAGAAGCCAAAATAAACTAATTTAGTAGTTTCATTGTCTGGCAAATTTCATATTTTTTTCAGTGCAAAGGTGGCAGAGTTGAACCGGTCAGCCTGAGTTATCAGTCAATGGATTGCCAAAAGTATGTGTCCTAAAAATCTAAGGGGTAAGCCCTTCGATCCTATGACATATACTTTTGGGTCATCTGTAACTAATGGTAGTCCGTGATCTTGGTCCACTTAGTGGGAGGCCATCCTATGATGTGATGTCCAATTCGTGGTTGCCACTTTTTTTCTTACCCTGTAGTTATCAATTTTACAAGCAATGTGGCCTGCTCATTCTCATTTCAAATATTTATTCTGTGAGCTTTGTCGGTCCTTATGATTCTTACATCTCACTGACAAACACCGATCACTGCTCTTTCTAAATAAAGGACCACATCCTTGAAGAAAACTATTGTTTCTCACAGAATAATATATACTCGACAATGGTGTGTCTGTTTAGTGGCTTACAGATGATCAGAAAAACTATTACAATTATTGTTAGCTATCTACAATTTCATTATGTTCAAGTAGACATCCCATTTGCCCATGAGGTAAATTAACACACAAAATGCAAAACAGTATTATCAATATAGTATATTGACAAGAAGCTGACATTACTATCCTTCGTCTTGTAGTTTTCACATTTACTGAGGTATATAAAAAAAATAGTCCATATTATCAAGCACAAGTATTTTCAAAAATATAAGATTTTTAACAAAGAACAGACTTTATAAGTGTACCTTACAGTTGGATCTATAGAATTTAGTTACTATAGTTATTGTTATTGAAATGCTGAGATATAAGAGTAGTAATTTTTAAAATTTTATTATAATATTTTAAAGTAAATCTTACTCAAAAACAATAACTGATTTTGAAACCTATGTGTTAAAATATACTTAATATTATTAATCTATTATAAAAAAAAAATCAATGACATCCATATTAAATTACTGATTTTTGAATTGACATCTAAATAGTAGGATGACTGAATTGAGTCCTTAAATTGTATGTTTAAATATGTAAAAATTGTTAGAAAAAAAAGGAAAATATTACTTACATTTATATTATAAGCCAGTAATGAAAGATTGTGAGAATTGCAATTACTTATATGAATTTCATTTATGCTTTCTTTTGCAACTTTGCTATCACTTAAATTTTCATACAGAATTTTTTTTTTCTGAGCAGTATTTTTAAAATTCACACCAAACGTTTTTTTAATTCCACGTTGATCATTGATAGAAATTTTTCTACGTATTTTCGTAAGGGCAGTATTAATTCTCCCAGATGAAATTTGCAAGGTTTTACAAAACATTTCTCTGCAGACTATAGTGGAGCATAAGGAATATGTTCTTGTATAGTCTTTCTTTATTAAATCATTATTACTATATCTTTTCTTCACAGGGTACTCTGTAACTTTAGCAGCAATATATGCTGTTTGTGCATCATATGCTGATAGACCCCAAAACTTCTCAAACTCAGACTCTCTATCTTCTGGTTTTAATTTTGAAGAACATTTTTTCACACATTTGCATTGATAATCAACAAATTGTTTTGGCTGTACTTCAATTCCTTTATAATTAACATATTTCTTGTTACTATTTCTATTAACTTTGTTTTCTTGTCTTGACAAAGTGAATTCTATTTTAGGTTTACACCCCTTTTTTTTCTGACCATTCAAAGGGCTGCACTGCATATTACTTACTTTACTAAAATTAATACAATTCTGAATATCAGTATAAATAACTGGCTTCTCCTTATGTGGAATGGTTTGGTTATCGAAATTATATTGAGGCGTTACAAAATTGTGAGTAGTATTTTGATAAGCTTGACTTGCAGAGCTTGTAAAGGATTCAAGTGAATGAGCTTTATTGCTATCAAATTGAACACTACTCGAAAAACTGTTGCAATAAATATTATGTGCTTCCATTGCTTTCCGGTTTGATGTTAAAATATTTTAAAACCTTCAAAGAAAAATATAGGTTAGGTTGGGTTACCTACTAAATTTGTAGATAAACCTACTTTTATTATCTTTTCCTTTTGACTAAAAATTACAAAGAAAGAAAAAAACACATTCCATTCACTTCAATTATAAAATTAGAGATTTATTTATATCTTTAACAGTTACATTTTTCAATTGCACTAAAACAGCATCCATGAAAAGGTTTTGAAAAACAAAAGCTTCATTTTAGTATATTTCCAGCAGACACTCCATACAATTCGAAAGTTTGACGGGTTTCGATTTATTTACTGTGGAAACGTTAGGGCACATGAGTGTTGTCAGCGCCAATCAGAATGCCAGCGAGAATTGGAAGCAGCAATTCAGTAATAAAAAAAATGTAAAAACGATAAAGTATTTATTTCAAATGTTAGATTTATTGTCCGTTTAAAGATAGGCAGATATTATTCTCTCTTAATAGATTTAAAAATAGTCTTGAGACAAACTTTTATTACTTTAATTATTATGTACGGTTAAATTAAAACAAAAATCAAGGTAAAATTTTTTGGCTGTCATCTATAATTGTTTTATATTCAGCGTTTTTAGATTCATTTTACTTCTTGAAATTGTGCATATTTTTGTTAAACTTCAAATGTTTTTCTATAATATTAAATTAGTGGCATTTCGTTATTTAATATTTTGTATGTAGTGTACTTTTAATAGTTCTGCGGATATTCTTTTGTGCAATTTCAGTAGTTATAAATAAATAGTTACAAACCAGTCATAAATATACTTTCATTACCTTGTATTTAAAACAGCCAATGGACGTAGGGCTGCTATAAGGTAAGCGCAAAAGTTTCTTTATTGATTCACAAAGTGTGAAAAATATTTCATACCCTTTCAATTTTTCAATTCTTTTAACTGTTTCTAAAGTTGACATTGGGGATTTTGTTTTAGTCAAAAGACAAGTTAACATATTCTAACATTCGCCATTTTCCATCCAATTCAACTGCATTGCCTGGACTTATCTTTGAAGATCTTCAAAAGTAAATCTACAACGGAATAAAGCCCTTTTCTATTTTTAGAATTGGTTTAGGATTTAATATCTTCAGACACTTTCAGCTTAATAATTTTCGTCGTTAAGGAATAATTTTAATGAATACTTGCTTGGTGTAACGATGACTTCAATTAAAATAAAAACAAATCTACAATTAAAATAGTAAGGTTGGCAACAATGAGAAACGGATATTTGTACTTTCAATAATCATCGGATGGCGCTCAAAGCAGACGTTTCCATTGGTTTTGGTCGTATATACCTGACGTTTATAGTTACTAATGGGTTTTAAGATCAAATGAGGCACTAAAACTTGTAATAGATGTTATCTGTAGAAAACAGTGATGCTTAACTGCTCAAATAGTACTATAGATTTGTAACAACGACAGTAATAATTATTGAATGCTATCGTCTGTTGCAAGAAGTAGGTATTGCTAAATACCTAAAGCAAATGAAAAAAGAAATGGAAGTGTTACGGATAGCCGCGCTATTAGTGTTTAAATTGGACTGTAAATATATTATTTTGTTTTACACGAACGGACTTAGGTTAAGAATTGTTTTATATTGTATTTTATTTTGTGTGAGTTTTTATTAAATCATTGGAATTGTCTTGTTTTATTACCCGGGTAGGGATTAGTCCAAAGAAATTGTATGTTTTTGCGTATTTTTGTATATTTATTGCGTTTTATTTTGTCTTGTTTATTTTGTGTATATTATGTCGTATTTAATTATAAATACGAATTGAATGTGATGTGCATATGAGTTGCATATGAAATTGTGCCTTAGCAGGGAGGATCAATCAGAGGCCTATAACCGCGGCGATCGTTACTGTACGGCCATCTATCGGTGTTCCGAGCGCATGTGGCGCTAATGCGTAAAAATGCAAAGTGCATGGCTACACCTCCTCAATTAAAATGTATGCAACTCATATGTGCAGGTGGATGTACCATCTATAAATTACAGCGAGATTGGTGCATCCGTGGCAGTTGTACTACGACCGCCACATATGAAGCTCGGCTGAAATAAAGAAGTCTTGATTGCCTAAAAACGTTATCCATCATTTGCCCAGCACACCGGAAGAAATCCGTTCTCCGAAGCCTGTAAAGGACAATCCGAAGTGTGGGTTTACGCGGCGATTGCCAAAATCGCCGTTACAGGAAGTATGCACACTAGTATCGTTATTTTGTCACAACCTTTATTAATAGGTTTCTTTAACTCTTTGTTATGCAACGATTTCGCTGTGTGGCTATTTGGCGCGCACTGATTGATAGTTGCGAGGATTAAGCTGTGGTGAAGGACATTCAGACTATTAGCACGGCTTCTAAAAGGGACTTTCATATTGAATAGTTCTGTCTGCGAAACTTCAAAATTGGCGTAATCTCTGCAATGATTCAAATATGAGCTACTTTTACTGATATTTTTACTTATTTACAGATATCGATATAATAAGGCAAAAATTCTGTAAAAGTGTAAACGTAGACATCGTTATGATTTCACTTTATGTAAATTCGCAACCACTTTTTTACTCTGTTATAAACGGAACCATAAAAAAGAATGAAATTGTCTGTCTGTTCGCGCATATCTCCGAAATTACAGAACGAATTTTAATGCAGTTTTCATAAGTAGATAAAGTTTGGATTGGAGCAAAAGGCTTTATTTAGTTTAAATCGGATGTCGGAATAAAGTCACCTAGTTTAAAAAATCTAGCTTGAAAAGCCTTTTAAGGCAAATGATAATTGTTAACGTCGAAGGCCTATAGACATCAAAATACGAACGAACAACGACATTTTAAAGAAAGAAAAACTAAACCTACATTCGATCTTCTAACCATAACGCGCTCGATTTATTGAATAACGGGGCAAAAATGAAAACGGGATCGATGTCGACAACTAGTGTGGAATCGGAATTAGAATCAAGAGTGTCACCGGGATCGAACCGAAAGCGGGAACGAGATAAGAATTTAAATTTTCATTTTGGTTATAGGGAAGGGATCTCATGATGCTTAATTGGTATCGATATCAATAATTTTCAAGACTTATAAACAAGCTTTGTCTTGTATTAGTCAAAACGTCTATCTATCCGCTACACTGTATGTAAATTATAACTTAGTAATGATTGTTTCTGATCTTGATCCGATGTCGATTGTAGTCCTCCAATGCCAGTCCCAATGGCGATCTTGATCCTTCCTTGGGCATTGCTGCTATTTTTCTGATTTTATACTTTTATGTTTAAAACTCTCCTGTTTCGTATTATAGCACATAATTTACTTCTCTATAAAAAGACATTGCTAAATTTCGACAATTAAGCAGTGCACATTTAACATGTATAATAATATTCAGCTTGTTTCCTAAGTTTCAAATTAAAGGGCACTTCTGCTTCAGCGCTGCTGTCATATTGAGTATACGATAAATCTAGCGCTACAATAGCTGAAACTATTGACTTAACATTTGATGCGACCTGTAAAATAAAAACTTTAGTGTCAATAATAGTACAAACAAGAAACAAATATCGTTGGTTTTACTGTTTAAAAATAAACATCATTACTTTTATAGCTTTTTTTTATTGTCTCAGTACAATACACTTATTATTTTAATTATTCCTGATTGAATTTTTAAAATACTGGTAGTTGGATATAAAATGAACAGTGAATGATTTGGTATGGAGTAAATCAAAGAGTTGACAATATGCAGTATTTTCGACTAAAAACTGTGTTATTAGATTAAAAGTAAACAAGATCACATAATAATATCAAATACTTTTCACTTATGGAGCTGATAAAAGTTGCACAATTTCATTTTTTTGCAGTGTAATTAGGACGTATTTTTTTTATTTTTGTTGACGTAGAAGAATTTAGTAATTTAAAATTCAAAATGGAAATATCTAGATTTTTCTGTACAACTGATATCTGTAAATGAATGTCAAAGTATATAATGTATATTCTCTTTGGATCCAACAGCATTATGAAGGGCAAATGAGCATGCGAACCATTAAAAAGCAGGTGGTTACCGCTGCCCATGGGCACTTACAACCCTAAAAGAGTCATCAGCGTGTTGCTAGATATTTGGTTAGAAATAGGACATCTGATAGAGGGAGGAGTGGCGTGATGGAGGGGGGTGCTGTGAAAAGGTGAATGCGTTGACGGAAGGCTAGTAGAGCTATAAAGGTAGAGTGGATCACCGGAACTCTCACTCACTCCACACATTTTTATATTTATTAAATATAGATTTTTAATGCTGTGATGTATTATGGCAATTTTTAGGTTCATAAATGTGTAGAAAATTTGAGAATTGGCAGTATTATGTTTTAAAATGGTTATTATCATGTTTATTGAAACTAGTGTTGCTTAAATAAACGAACATTATGTATTATTAGTATCGTAATCAATTAGATATAGATTTACTTTAATGAAATTTCAATGTTATTGTAAAACAGATTTAATCTTTATTATAAGCAAAAGCCTTATAGTATTTTGATAATAATTAAATTATTAATAGTGTTCGTTACTGTTATCGAATTTAAGTGCATGTAATTATTATTTGGAATGATTAAAACAATTTTGTCACTTTTGGTGTACAGGCGAATAATATGTGGGAGCAAAGTAATGTTCTTTGATTGCATCCATTCTGCCATTTCGGAGATTAATACACATTCTAAAAAGCTTAAGAATTTTTAAATGAATGAATGGTAAAAACAAGTGTAAAAATTATGGATGATAGTTTTGGTGAGGTACATCTTTCTAGACTTTCCTATTATAAAAATGGAAATAGTGAACAACTTTTGACAGAGGCGTGTTGGTCAGTTATATCTATCCGTTTTTATTTCATTACAGACGTCATAAGAAAAACAAATCTAAGTAGATAGGACTATGCTGTTGTTTTATTGTTCCCTCTATGCTATCTGTGTTGTGAGGATTGAACAACATTGAAAATATTCCAAATAGAATTAAATTTCCTTCTTTTTAAGATTAATCGATTAAATCAAGTTATAAACGAAAAAGTTTATGTTATAGCAAAATAACATTATGATGTCTCGTTCAGAAGCTGTCATTAAACTGCCAATTTACGAGGGAAATTCAAATTTCTTGTAAATACTGATATGAATTTTGGGGAGTTGCTACTTAATGACTGACGCAAAGCCGTCATTGTATCCCTCTGTAAAGAGAAGCGGCAGGTTCACGCAAATTAGCTCCTTGTAAGTGTATTTAGCCTCATCGGCAGACAGTGTCTAAAAATCATTATTGGAATTGTGAATGGGATTAAAAGTGAGATCTGGGATGTACAAGCGTGATTTTAAAAAAGAATGGGGTGCATGGACATATTTTTTCCCTGCCAAACAGTACAGAAACTGTACAGAAGACCTTTTGCCAAAGGGCAAAAGGTCTTCTGTACTTTCGTAGATCTAGAAAAAGCTTATAAGAGCATGAAAAGGCACGATATATGGAAAGTCTTATTCATAAGTGAATAACCGATTGATACCGGTATCGAAATCTCTATACGGAGGATTTTGTCCACATCAAAATAAATGGGGCATGCATTGACTGGTTTGATATCCATAGAGGTGTCAGACATGGATCAGATGGATGTGTAGCTTCCCCAAAACTATTTGACCTATTTATGAATATGCATTTACATGATTTGAAAAAGAATGTGTATGGACTAAAAATGGGTGAGCTGTCTGTCAAATACTTCCTGTACACTGACGACCAAGTAATCCTTGCGCTGTCGGGGTGCTAGTTTCGAGCGGTGGTATACATAAAAAGTAAGAGAGTTTAACAAGTGAAAAGGTTTGTATATTTGAGCAGTCTGTTTATTAGCGACGGTAAGCATGACAATATCATAGTCAGGCGAAATAATGCGGAAAATAATGTGAATGGGGCCTTGTCTGCTATTATAAATAGAAAAAGTGTCCCACGACTAGCACGTTTAATTGTCCATAATAAGGTTCAGATTAACGTTTATGTACGATAGTGAAAGTTGGGTATTGCAGAAGAATAATTAAAGTTAAATTAATGCATTTGAGATGCAATTCCTGCGTAAAATGTGTAGTGTCTCTGAAAATAGATGTAGGAACAGTAATGTCTGGGAGCTGAGTGGTTTGAAATAAGATGTAGTTACTAGAGCGGAAAAAGGTACGTTGCGGTGGTTTGGCAATTTGAAAAGGATAAGTGAAAGTAGATTAATAAAAATAAATCTATAGGGCGTATGTGGAAGGATTAACAAGGGTCGCCTTAGAAAATATGACATAGGTCAAATTGATGGCATATTAGCTTGTATGAATAGATTGATAGTCGTTAAATTTATTGATACATTATATTATCTATAGTCTATTCCGACTTCAGTTTCTGGTTAAAATTTGCACTGATACCGGCTGGCTCTACATTTCTGTCACTCCTAATCCAAACTAGAACCGACATTTCTCTCTAATAATTACGTTATTTTTGATGTATTGCGATTTGTCCCTTTCAGCAACTGCGATTTACTAAAGCGTGAGTGAATACAGGTGATGATGATGAAATCTTTTACCCAATATCGTTCACTTATAAGCAAATTTTCATGAATTTCTTATTGTAATTCTCACATAATATTTATATGTAAATATATTAATCCTAGTATTAATCGAGAAAAAAAAGTGTGTGTCAGTTCCGACGTACGACTGGAGTTTACTCCTTACGAACGATTATAAAAGAAATAGATTACGAATGAGGGTAAATGAATGAATTTTTATAGTACTTATATGATACGTTTATTTATATTAATTATATAATGAATTCGTTAACACACATAACAAAATCATAAAAACATAAACAATGATAATTTTATGTAATAAACTTTTAAGCAAGATTGATTTTATTCACTATTTACATCATCTTGCGTTGCATTTATTCCAGGAACAATATCGACATCTTTGAATACTGAGACAATTGGTTTGTGGTAACTAAAATGTGACACACGGACGTCAGAAGATATATGTGTGATAAATCGCGAAAACATCGCATCAATAGTGGTACCATATCTAGTTGTTCCCACTATTCTACCAGAAAAAATTATAATTTGAGATCAAAACTCCGCAAGATGACAGTCGTTGTTTATTAACATCAAATGAATAAAGTATATATTGATATAGTTATGTCGGCGCTATACTCTACATATACTGCTAGGGAATGCGCAATTTGCCCATGACTACATGGTACATGTTACACACAAGACTGACCTGAACGTAACGTAACGCCAAGTATGATTATACTCCCCATGATTTTTCATACGGGTTTATATACGAAAAATCGATTCTTAAGCAGTAAATTACATTAAGTGAACAGAGAATTGTTAAACAAGGATTGAGGTTACTTTATTACGGATATGGCGGCGACGCGGCGGCAGTTTGTTGAGTTCATGGAGTATGGCCATGTAAAACAACACCAGAGAAATGCGAATAGGATTTTCGCCCTGATAGTTCCGTACAAACTTAATTATAGTATGCATGTAGATAATACATCTAATAAGGATCTCGATGGTTTTTGCTGTAGTGTTTTCTATATACATACTGGCGAGATATCGGTCCCAGGAATTCCAAAATTTTGTTTTTGACTTATCAACAAATCTTTGCTGATTAGGATTCTATAAATAAAATTTAAAACTCCAAAATCCAAAAAGTTATTTGGAATCCTAAATTTTCATAATGGTAAAGTAATAAATATTATCTCATATATCGGTATACATCACGGTTCATACTTTAACTGCGAATGTCAGTTTGTGGTTGCCGTCTTTTTTATGTGTAACTATTATATAAATCAAAGAATTTCACGTTTTTCCCCTTTAGTTATAATAGTAGATCTTGTTTCTTGCTAAATTTCCAGAGTCTAGGTCAACGGGAAGTACGGTATAGGTTTTGATTTATCTGTAAAAGTTAAATTATGCAAAAAAAATAGTTATATTTTTTTCATTGCATTGATTTAAAGCTTGATTGTTTACAGTTCTATGGGGCCTTAAACCAATGTATTTGATATTCATTTCAAATTGATGCCTCTACGAAATTCCGAGAAAAAAAGGTTTTATTTTTTTGTAGACCGACAGATAAACAGACAGGCAACGAAATAATTATATAAGGGTTTCTTATGAGGTACAGAACGCTAAAAAGGAAGCTACGTTTTTCATATAATCAAATGGTATTATAAAAAGTTTAAATAGTTTTCACAGCTCTAGAGCTTTAGATTTATAAAATAAAAAAAAGGAACTTCTTCCTTCTCATCAAAGAACGTTACATTTGGAAGATCAATTAATAATAGTATATTATAATAAAAGTCTAGAATCTTTAGGGCTTCTGTAAAGTTGTTAACTCATGTGATATGGTTTTTTGGCCTTGAAAACGCTTTCGAGCCTAACAAAGACTTAAAAGTTTTACAATGTAGTTAACTAGCTTTCACATTTTTTTTGTAAGTCTTGTAAGTCTTAGCCGGCTATCGTACGGATTTTTTTTTGAGCGCTAGCCTCTCGTTTGTGTGTTTATTTATCTTTTACTGTCATTTATCTTCAAGAAACTAGTTGGGATAATGGCCAAATATATATTTTCAGACGACGCATAAATCTCATAAACAATCATTTTAAGTGTATTTTTCTACTGCTTAATGAGGGGCGGAAGCGGAGGGATTAGATCATATAACGGGTTAGTCTCTGAAAGAGTTGAATCGCCCAATCAATTAATTCTCTTACGCCAAATTAAACCGATTGGACCGTGCCTAGTAGAGAGCACACCAAATCGTTGGTCCCAAATGGCCTCGAATTCGTACTTATCCCGCGTGGAGGGTTTAAGCTTTTACACTGAAATAAAAAAGGTTGACCCGGCAGGCAATCCCTGAAACTTTTCGCTACGATATTTACCGATGTAATTTTAACTTCCTTAACTTATATTGTCTATGAGTTTTAAGTTCAAAAATTTGAAACACGGTGCAGATTGCCCCCAAAACTTTTTAATATTTTCAAGTTCAAAGAGTTAAAAATAAAGGAGCAGTAAATTATTGAGCTCATCATGCTCGAAACATCGACTTTATTGTTTTTCATGCTCTTCGAGTTCAAAATATAGTTCTAATACGTTTTTATACAATTCGATAATCTATATGACATAGATTTTTAAATTGTATAAGTAATATTGAAAAAAGAGGTTTTTTTATTAAATAAAAAAATATGACCACGTATCAAACATCTATAAAAACAAACATTTTTGAAAAAAATCCTTTTTTTCGAATTCTTCGTAAACCATATCTCCCGAGAAAACCAATCAACTTTGATGTAATTTGCGATGATTGACATAATTTTTTTTAAGAGAACAACTGTTCAGATTTTAGAATTTATCAGCAGAATATATAAATATAAAACATTCTAAACTACTTTTTAAGAAATCTTTCTTCAAATATATCTCTTGAACAAATCAATATATTTTATGCAATTTGCAGCAATTGATGTAGTTGTTTAAGGAAAAGAGCTAATTACATTTTGGTATAGATCGATAGAGTAGTCTAAAACTTATTTAAAAGAAAACGTTTTTCTAAAAACTTTGTTTTTGAGATTCCTTAAAATTTTCCAGGCGGCATTAGATTAACCTTTTTTAATTTCTTAGGAAGTCTAGGTTGGGTGAACTTCTTCTTAACGTCGCAAATTATATTTCAATCAGTTAATCCGTTCAAAGTTATGAGGTTTAAACACACGCAAACACACACACACACGCAGGCACACACGCACGCACACACACACGCACACACACACACACACACACACACACACACACACACACACACACAAACACACACACACCGCAGAGACATACAGACATCACTCGGAAAATGGTCGAAATAGATTCCTAGGACCCTGAAACGTCAAGATCTGGTGAAAATTAAGCCTTAGCCGGGAGGTAATGAAAAGATTTCATTGCAAAAGAAAAGTATTGCCATTACTATCTGCACATACTTTTAAAATGTTTTTAATTGTCAAATTTTTATTTATGTTGATAATTTTTATTTATGCACTTTTGATTCATCTGCAAATGCTTAAAACTGCGATGATGCAGAATTAGCTGAATCCTGCAATATATCTTACAGTTATACCTCATAATTTCTTTGCCTCAGCCGCAGGTAAGCACTATCACCTTATTTCATGTCCAATTTCAATACATTTTCTATGAAAAAAAAATAGTGCGTGGAGTCCAACTGAGAGTGAAGTGCAACTTCGTAATGTGGAAATGAAAATAGGAAGGAAGTAGAAATTGCGTTTTTCATCGCACGTTACAATTGCGAAAAACAATTGCGAGACGAAATCTACCGACTCACTCTCTTTCTCTCTCCTACTTCCTATCTTTGTGTATCTTTCTCTCTCTCTCCCTCTTGCGTTGGAATATTGGACGCTATTCGTTGCTAACGCTCGCGCTGGCCTGTAACAGGTATACTACGCGTATGCGTTCGAGTGCCATGCATTCACTATCGCTCTGTCTCTTTCTATTCCCCCTCCCCAGGAGCATTGAACGTTTAACGCAACAGTGCTTTCATACCCTATCCATGGTAGCGTTAAACATTTAACGCAACCTTGTTGGAAGTCGCATTAGAGTCGCTTCAATAAAGATTGATTATTTGGTTACAGGTAACGTTATCAAATTTATGATGATGTCATATAGCCTATAACACTCTTTAGAACCCAAGGACTTCGTAAACATCTTGTGACTTTTAATCGGCCGTTACGTTTAAATTTTACATGAAAACGTGCACACATTCATGTCAAACACACTATCCTGCTTATAGATTAATCGTGGTCGAGTAATAACAGCTATAAAACAATTTTCCAGAATCATACCTACTCGTTATTGAGAGCTTGTTAGCAGTCGCTTTTCTGAGAACTGTGAATAAAACGAATGTCACAGCACGCGGTCCTTAACGAGTCGCCAGACAGATTGTATTAGGACAACAGAATCGCGGTCGCGCTCCGATGACCGCGCCTTCTAATAATACCCACGTGACGCACGCTCATTCATCACACTCACGCCGGATTTTAATACAACCGATTCGTGTAAACATTACGCTCAAATTAACCGATTAATATCGCGTCGAGTGTAATTCATGATTCGATAAAATAAATTTATTTTGCGAACGAAGAGTGGTGTTTTAAACATAAGGCACGTATACCGATGTTATTTATGGATTTTTGAATGAAGGGCAACATCCATTTACATACTCCATGCATATATAACATATCTCTATGATAGGGCGTTAATTGGCTTAAGTTTTTAAATTCACAAAGACATTGATAATTTATGACAAACATATTTGCTAAGCCGTTTTGCAATCAAATTACAAATATACAATCCTAAAAACGGGTAGTAGATTTCATGCTAAACTAAAATAGTTTCATCGTATTTCGCATCTGTTTGTCCATTAGAGCTATTTGATTTTAAAGTTGTGTTATAAATCTGTTCTAGTTTACAAATAAAACACATTTATCTTTTTGAAAAACAATTAACGTTGCCAAAAGTTTCACAGAGATGTCTTGCAGGTTTAGTTGCATAGAATATTTCATGGAATAATAATAATTAAGGTGGTACGGAATAATGATTTTTTTTTTGTATTTTGTAAGCATGTTACATGTGTACATCATGGTACTTTGATTAAACTTTTTGAATAGGATTAATACGACTCGATATGTAAGTTAACTAACTAACATATAATATGTAATATATAATTTAACGATAACTTTTACTGTGTATTTTGAAATAAATTGAAGGAATTATACGTATTACAAACAAATAAATGTGAAAGATCAATTATGTAGCATTATCAGCTCTCTATACTCAATGACTTGTAAGGGTATTAAAATTTTACAAGAATTACTATAGAACATCGCACACATTCTAAAGCGAAATAAAGAATGCTAAGGGAGCCAATGTCTATATGAGTTTTACCTTCCAAAGGTTCTTGTATGGAATTTAGAAAAAATACTTGGATTTTTATAATTACTATTACATTTGAAAAGAAACATAGATTGAAAAGTCAACGTTTATTTAATTATATGGACTAGTACTATCAAGGCACGAATACGGGGGCCTTATTACGTAAAAGTAGAAATCGATTGCGATTCCGGAATCGATTTGCGAGTCGAAATTGTTTAGGTATAAAAAGAACGTTTTTCTTATACGCAATTTTGAGCGACTTTAAAGCGTTCGATTAAATTAAAACTTTGCGCACTTATCGGGGACCGATGACTATACAATGATATGGTATAATTGAACTGATCTGATGATGAAGCCAGAAGGTAGACATAAGAACTCTATAACAGAATAACATATCCTAGTCGTGTTTGAGCTTGTTAGAGTTGTCTTGAGATGTACACTCACTAAGAGTGATTTTCAGGGTTTGATGATTGTACATTATTGTAATGTCATCGGTCCTCGATAAATGGGCAAAGATTTAATTTAATCTAACAACTTACAAAAAAATAATTATTCACTTTATACGAAATACGAATGACGGAAAATCGAATGCATAGTGCTTGAGAATCGGTATAGACCAGTTTTCTGTTTGAGAGCCTGATTTTCGGATAACTGCGAAATCGCGATCCCTAACGGTTTTTGAATTCAAATATGGGATTAAATTCCATTTTTATAATTCAATTATTTTATTGTAAAGGCAACACTGTTAATAGAAAGACAATTAACATTTCGAAACATCAACTTGGGAATTACTAAAATAGTTTTGAAATCATGCGAAATCAGAAATCGATTTCTTTTAGATAATAAGGCCGCCGGCCTTTGTATTGAGCGAATTTTACTGCTCTAATTATTACTTGTAGTACGTAAATACAAGTTTTATTAATCGAATTATCATTTTCTATATCTGTATTACAAAATAATGGCAAGAAACTATTTATTTACACTGCCAAATGAAAGCTATTTTTATAGAATTATCTTTCACAAAACTCAAAGATTTACATAAAAACACGTTTTTATGGATCGATATTTCACAAAGCTCAAAGAGCTGCATGAAAATAATATTTATAGAACGACTTTTCACAAAGCTTTAAGGTATATAGGAAATGTTTTTTTTTTAAACTACATTGCATAAAGCTTACGCAGTTACAAGAAAAGACATTGCCGTAAAATAAAATTTTACAAAGCTTAAAGAACATTTGTTCTTTATTATAGCATTTAGTTTATTTACGCGGTTTAGAGTTAATGATGTACGAGAGACAGGAAGTAGGTACGTAAAAGCATAAAGATATGCAATTTTACGAGCAACAGTAAAACGTTCAAAGGTGTAATATTATGCTTCGAGTGAAATCTCGTAGTGTCATAGTTTGTAATAAAACGTAACATAAATAGTTCAAAGCTTTCATGTCAATTCTATGTTTAATTTTTAGGTATTGAAATTTCATTTTGCGATATTTCTTCTGCCACATTGGACTAAGAAGCGCAAATGAACTAAACAATCAAAAGAAATGCCCTTCTGTTGTAATTATAGCCAAAATTGCACGATCGATAGAGGACAATGCCCATAAGTACCCAGCAAGGAAAACTTATTTAATACCCAACTAAAACTAAATTAACAGAGAGGACGGTAAGTCTTCAAACAACCCCTCCGTAAATTAAAGTGACAGCACACCCTCGCGGGTGTAGAAAATATGAAAAACAGCCGGAGCACTGACTGCGAATGTTTTTGTCCAGAACTGTCGATTTCTGGAAGAAACTGTACCCCGAGGGCGGAGCCACAGCCAACGGAGAAGACAGCCAGTTGAGAGTCTTCAATGTCGACATCCTCTCGTGATGTTGGGCTGCCAAGAAACTCAATAATATTATCGTGTTCGAACTGTTCGACGACTAACAAACAACAAACAACTGACTACTTAATTTCAAACACGTATTCATAGGGTCCACAAAACGGTTCGTTAAAGACCCGTATTCATGGGTAAGAATGACTGATATCCTATTTCGTTGGATGAGATAAAAAACTATTATAAGTCACTAAGATCCAAAAGGGTTACTTCCTCATCTGGATGGTATTTATTTTTATTTACTCTTTAGTGTCCGATCGGTTTTCTTTTTGTTTTGTATTGTTTTATATATAAATATATGTATTAACTTCTGGATGAGAAGTGGGAATACGAAGAATATCGTGATTGGCAAATGAGATTAGGATAAAGTTTCGTATTGAGCTTTTATTAGAGATCGAAACTACGATCGAGGTTGTTTATTCACGCGCGTCGAGACTACGTGCAAAAGATAGTAACTATTAAGGGCAAAATTATAAGAAAAAAGAAATGAAAAATATGTAAAGTAGAAACTGTCAAGCTGAAATAAAAAGACTTACGATGCTGTGAAATAAGCCTGGTATAAAAACAAAAAATTGATAATCTGCTACGTAAATGATAAATTCAAATGTTATAAACATAAGGGAACAGTTCCAGTAATATACATTAAAGACATACGCTAACTGCTTCGGCAACGACCCTCGTACAAAAACAACTTTAAAAAATCATTATAACATTCGAGAAGCGCAGTGCGAGGGCATGATTGTATATATATATAATAAATTGTTATATATATAAAATAGAAATATGTATATTATACAAATTATTATAAAAAGGTATTCTGTATAAAAAATAGAACGATTTTTTTTTAATTTTCACCAGTAAGCACAAGTATTGAATAAGCCATAATATTAGACACTTGCGTTCCTTGTAATAGTGTCTAATAGGTCAGTCTGTAACTTTAGCCTGTCCATGATTATGTACAATCACTACAGCGCCAGTGCGTAACTGACTTAACGATGTAATTGCCTTCCTGATTATTAGGTATTGACTCGCTGTTAAAGGAAAATGAAAATTTGCCCTTTAACCATCTATTACCGGCGGCGCTTAACTACGACCGTACTATTATATTTCATAATTATGTAAAACGCATACTTATCGCACAAATAGATTCGTGAAAGGTATAACCTATAGCTTTGATGGATGATTTATTCAGATTCAAATAATAATAGCACGAATCGTTCGACTGCAGGCGTTTGGATTGATATAGCAAGATTTGAATACTATGGATGTTATCGAAAATAATGAACAGAACTATTAGGTCTTGTCGTTTATTTTGCATTCAAATGAAAACAACGGCAAAAATAAAACCGCCATACTTCCCGTTTGGGTATCGCGAGGACGTCAATAAAAACCGGCCGAGAGCAAGCGTTACCATTGTAATAAATATTGTCGTATCTCAGATGTAGAGCCGTTCACGTTCCTTACGCTCGTCGATTAACAGCAGAGAATTGGCTTTTGCTGACTGTCTTTTGCATGCCTTAAGCGCGAGTGTAGGTATGCTTCTACTGTCGCCTGAAAATCCCATCTAATCACGATAACTAAAAAACTATTTTAGAGTCAGTCACCGGAACTCACACTCACTCGATGAAATGTCACAGCGGCAGCTGTTACTTCATATCTGTATTCCGTGAGAGTGTGATATCTATCGAGCCGGCCCATTTTCGTGCTGCAGTTAAGTTGGTCATAGCATTACTACAATTCATAAATCAGATAAAACAGTCACAAATTCTTTGCAATTGTTAAATTTTACAAATCCTGCTTTTGTTTATAATTTTGTGTCAGGAAAGTATTTATCACTTTTTGTATAAATATGATAATATGTAATTGTTTTCAAAATGTTTTTGATCTTATATATACGCCTTGTACAAATATTATAAAACTATTTCATTCACATATTAATTGTAAATATTTCTATGCGCTATATTAACATAATCTATATAGGCGGACAATAAAAAAGAATATGGTAAAAATGCTACATATGGCTAAAGTTTCACACGTCCATTCGGCGGATGAACGCCATTACATAAATACGAATGAGTGCGACACAAGCAATTGGCTGGCGTCAAAACTCACCCAATTAGTTAATTTGACAGAAATATTTACGGGTAGACAGCAGAATAAACTACTTCATCATTACGTACCTACCAATTTAAATACGAACATATTAAACAATAATCAATTCAGTACGATTAGAATGCAAAAATTGTTTTCCTTTAATTGTCTATGAGCAACAATTAGTCATTAAAATATGTATATGCTCTGTGACTATAATGACGAGAATAAGAAAAGTTAGTTAACAAATATAGTTAGTTCATAGAAAAGTACGTAGAAAATTTGTGGCCTCTGACATTGCACCGCTTGACATTTGTGATATACCAGCGATTTCTCCATTAAGATAAATTAATTTTTATTATGTATCTATTATGATAATAAAGAGCTGTTTATTGTTCTTAATCGAAGTACAACGCAGCTGCGGACAATTTTGTTGACCTGCGGCCTCCTCGGGCCGGCTTATCAACGCCACTGTACGCCGATTAATGAATTATGCGCCTCCTTAATGGATGCCGGACCAGGGACAGACAGGGAGACGGCGTATCGCTTTCAATTACTTTGCACAATATTTAATCGTCACGGTCAAAGCTTACGGACACAAATCGTACGCTTAAACTATATTTTATCATTTTACGTTCGTGTGTATAGATTTTATCCATTCCTTCATTTGTTTGTAAGTTTTTATGTTTTTTGGAACGAAGTTCCTTAACGCGACCTGCGGTGGGAGTTGATTGGTAGATATAGTAACAATACGAAAAAGCGTTATGCCCCCTTCATGCGATTCTCTATCTCTCTTTTGAAATTTATTATTTAGTATTTTTTTATATAATTTGTTAGCTTCCGCCCGTGGCTCTGCCCGTGCGGACATGGAATGAATTCTTTCAATTTGTGTGTCGGTTGATTAAGCCCTCAATTCTGATCTCGACCGTTGTACCGAGCTCGATTCTGATCTCGATCCTTGTTTCAGTGCTAATTTGTCTCTCTCTCGATTTCAATCGTGGTCTCACTTTTGATTCCGAACCTGGTTTTGAAGTAAATTTCGACTCTGTTCCCGCTCCCAATCCTGGTTCGAATTTGATTTCGGTACTGCTTGTCATTCCGATTTCATGACGCTATTAATTTTAGTCCCACACGCAATTTTGACTTTGGTCACGTTCTCGATTTCGTAGTATGCCGTTCATAGTTTCGATTTGGACAAAACCTGGACAATTGTTAGTATGTAAATGCAGTTTAAGTTATATTATAGCTACGCATAAGTAAGAGTAAATTTAATTACCTTAAATGCAAGATTTTAATCAAAAATAATAATAATCTAGTTCATACATTTAATAACCTACCAACTTAATAATACCCTATATATTTACAAAGACGGCTCGCTTAGGATTATTTTGATATGTATATATAATTTTTATTTTATACATATTTTTTGCTAAATGAATATCTTGACGGCACATTTAGTTTTATATATATACATTATATAATTATGAGAGAAAAAATAAGTGAACGCCGTTTAGTTAGTGTAAATATATATTTTTACATTACATATATATATATATATATATATATATATATATATATATATATATATATATATATCGGGAATCAGAATTATTTCAGCTTTTGCTTTCTCATTAGTCTGATCGAGTCTCGATCACCGTGTCAATTATGTTGCACATCTCGATCTAATGAATTTTTCCGAATCAATACAGGTCTGCTCATTTTCTTTTTTCGTGCTGCGTACTTCAGTTCTGTGTAGGTATAATCTAGACTTCTAAAGTGTCTGCCGGTTTTTTATCGTGTCACTAGTACGATTTTTGTGGGCTTTCAATATTTCATCACGATTTCTCCATACAACATTTTGCACATTCGAAGCTTACCATAAAATGTTTTCACGACTCAATGCAATTGTTTATTTGATATATAATTTATCCTCGCCTTTTATAAATACACGCATAGATTATGTATTGAGTCGTGTTTTAAATATCTATTAACTTTTTATCTTTTAATGTCTTGTAAATCAGTCGACAGAACATCCTTGATCGAATAAAGTATGTGTAGTTGTTCATTACCAGAGAAACATAAAACCGAGCCAATACAAATGGGTGTTTGTGTGGTTTTACGGGTTCCGTCCATGCGGTATTGACCACGTAAACTTCTATCTATAACAGAAGATGCTCTCGTGACCCGCGCCATCTATCTGATTTACAAGAATTGGTATTCGAACGCCGATATCGTCACGGTAAACTTTCCATTACGAAGCTAATTATATGTATATACACAGTTTTTCGCTGAGTGTACTGTATTATGTTTTGGTGAACCTCGTGTAAAGAAGATTTTTGTATGATGTTGCATCTGAAATCGTTCGCTGTAACTCAAATGGTTGTATATAAAAAAATACGAAAATAAATGATTGTGTAGTGTAATGCACCTAAGCATTTTAAATAGAAGCGTTGTGATAATTTAAATTATCAACAAATGTTTTTGTTACGATTAATGATAATGATACTTGAAGATTTTTATGCGATATTTTTCTGATCACTGCTTACCCTTCTGGCAAACGGGTGAGAGTTTTCCTTCAAAATTAAAGCACGGAGTTGACTCTATGCTTTAATTTTGAAGGAAATGTGTATTGCTAGTTGGTGCACTAAGCAAAATTTTTAATTTGGGACTACACGGTCTACAACCGATAGTAGGATGGTATTTGCACTAACAATCAAAATTAATCGTTTTTAGCTTACACCGTACAAGCAAACGGATAGTGTATTAGACGGCAGATTTTAACCACACCTTTGTGTTTAAGGTCTTTATTTAAGCATTAATTTATCGCTGTTTTGCTTATAATTGCTGCATTGACGAAGGGAAGCGTATGATGGACACGTCCAGTTACTAATGTGCGCTTCGATGATGTTACGTATTTCTAAACATAACTCTAACTCTAAACTAAATAGATTAGTTTAGTAATATTGAGACAATTTATCATTGTGACTATATTTTTGACATTTTATACAGCCACATTGGAAAAGGTTTTAAATTGGAAACAATAAATGATATTAACATAGCTAATACATTATTGACCTTTGATTTGTTATCGTCACATTCAACGGCGGAAAAAATTCCGTACGATTTCAACGTAATGCTCAGGAACGTTAGTAGTTTCTAAAAAGTAACATGAGTGAGAAGAATATTATGTCGATTTTTGTACTTCCTCTGGTGGTGTTGAGAATTTTGCAATTGAAGTTGACAACAAGTAATTTTATTGCCGGACAGCCCTAATCTGTCCGGTTTGACATAAGCGTCTACGTTCGATAAATTATGTTACTTCTTGAAATCTGAAGCTATGTGACTAAGGACGAGTCTTTGGACAGTAGACATTGCTATTCATGATATGCAAATGCCAGAGACATCGCTATATCATCAAGGTCAATAATTAACAATGGACAATAGATACAGGTAATAGAGCTAGGTGTTTTTCGGATGTTAGAATGAGAAAGGAAAAAAAAAATGGAGAAGAGTAGAAGCAACGGAAAGAGCGACCAAAATCAGCAAATTGAAATGGCAATGGATAGCCTACGTCACACGAAAAACCAATACCCGTTGTGGGAGAAAGGTTCTCGAGTGACAACCGCATATAAGATGCTGAGTCTCTGTTACGTGAGCTGACGACCCAGTAAAGGTCGTACGCCACCATTGGTTGCGGATGCCTTAGAGCCAATTCCGTCAACCGATGTTAAAAACAACAAGCCGTTCAAAGAAAATTAAAGTACAAGTATTTTGTACGAAAATAATATTGTGTCTATATTAACATCCTGTTCGTTGCTGACATTACTTCGTGAAATTTGGTCTTACGATAATACGTCATGGAAAGGTAGTGGAGGAGTTAAGGCTAATAACGATTGTCTAATGGGTCACACAAGTGAAAATACAATAGAATAAGTGAAGGCTTTTAAAATTTTAGTATTAATAAGTAAAAAAATCAAGTATAATGAAATGAGTAATCTTAATCAGTAGTTATGCGCGGTGGGAATTGTCTATAATATTACATTTCTCGCCCAATGTGCTCGGCGTAGGAATGCATGTATGCATTATATTTTCAGTATTATTAAACTGATTTTTAAGCAATCTCTCAAATTTATTATAGACAAGTTCAAATTATAATATATATATATATTGCTTGCAAATGAACATGTAATATTGTATTATTATACAGGATTTTTCATATAATATGTTGATTCGTAAATAATACATTAACGTGTCGTTTTGCAATTTTTGAAATTTTTATTCTTATTTTATTCAAAAAATAATTTTGGTGCTTCATTCGGTATAACCCATTCAACACGGACATTCACATCCCGGTGCGTGCGTCGCCATCTGTAAGTCTGCCGGTGCGTACGTGTGCAAGTGTTTAGAATTCTTAATGCGTCACAATCCTTCTTTGTCCGGCGTCACGTAGCGGTTTTTCTAAATCAAATAAGCAAACGCTATCTTATGGTCGACATTATGTAATAAGTTATAAGCGGCATTCATCTTTAGTAACTAAAAAAAACTATGTACGTAACGCAATAAAAATTCTCTTCATGTAATTGACGAAAAATATCGCTCAACTGAAAATAAAATAATTGTCAATTTGTATAATTTAGAAATGCGTATTATATAATAATAAATGTGTATAATACGTATTTATAAATTTGATAATTCTTAAGTTCATAACATTCCATTACATAACGGTGCATCTAATAAAGTATTTACTTCATATTTGCTTATCGTTAAGATTCTTCGTCCATTTCGTAATGCTTTTGGAAGGGCCGTAGACGTCTCATTTATTACTCTCTATTATTTATGAACATCTTTCCTTAAGCCTTTCTAGTGAACTTGCGACGGACAAGTGGAAGAAAGGATGACGTGTCCCGAAGATTACACCTCGTCATTCGATTGTCGGATGTGCGCTATCTTATCTAAGGAATGCACAAGCGATTTGGTCTGCACTTTTTAAAATGACCGCCCCTCTGTTAAACGTTTCCTAGAATACTTCGAAACGGTGAGATTTCATATCGAACAAGCATATTTATCGCATTCCGTAAAGAAATATTTCACTTTAACTGTAAAATTCTTACGTTCCCTGCCGATAATATATATTTGTCATTTTAGTCGGAAACTGTTTTTTTTTTTTTGCTATCTCCTTATCAAATGTGTCTGTAGCATTGGTTCGTTTGATAGGATACTTTGTTTCACAAATCGGGATTGATGACTCTTGGAGCAGAGGGAATATTAAAACAGATATAACGTAAATTAAATAGGTGTATCGGCTTCGATAGCCCACTGCAGCAAGGAAAGCATAAAAATATCGGATCAACGACTGATTAAACCGTTCAGCGCCTATTATAAAACGCAGATAATATCTGGCGGAGTTCAACCGCACGTGTTGATGAGTTTCCCTTTTATAGCCGGATCGCGGCGGGAGCAGTAACATTATTACGGCTCGTTCCAGGTCGACGCCCCATCGGACAGTGAAACCATTGGTGCGGTTTGCACTTCAGAATGCGCGCCTTGTACCCTATGCATCGTCACAGGCGAGCCATTATCGGTGAGGCTCTTGACTCCTTATCTCGACATTCGGAGCGCCCGGAGACGACGGTGGTCCGGTCGCGTTCATTCATAATTTTTATATCGACCGCCCACAATAAACATGTTGATATCGCTGACGTTTGCTTGCGATAAGCAACTGTGGTTGTAAATAGTCTAGTGCTCTTTTTAACATAGCAGCAAAGTTATTGCTTCTATATATAAAAAAAGAGTGCTTTAATAGTATTATATTATTTAATCGGAGCTCAAATCCTATTACAGATAATTGATGGTTTCATTGTAATAAACACCTAAATACAGGCACAAAATGTTATGAAAAAAAAAAAAAAAAAAAAATATATATATATATATATTTAAATGAACTATTAAAAAAAATAGAAATCTAAGATGTGCATGAAAAATGGAGAAAGGGATGATAAGAGAATAGCGATATAAGAGAAAACAAGAATTTATAAATTTTTGTGGGTCTGTTTGTTTCCGTACATCTTTGAAATTACAGGACATATTTCAATGCGGTTTTCACAGGTGCATAGAGCTTGGATTGGAGCAAAATATACTCTTTATTTAATTTAAAACATATGTTAAGAAAAATCCCTGGATAACTCTATCTTTAACACAGTCGTAAGCTTTACGTGGATACCTCATAGACGTATCCAGGGTCATTACTCGTCAAAGACGTATAAAGGGATATTTGGGCAATAAAAAAAAACAATACGAATTAATGTATCAAACTGAGTTTATGAAGGACAGGTTGAAGATACGAGAAGTATGAAATATAACGAAAACAACAAAGCGGAGTTATGCAACGTTGATGCACTTGTATGTTACATAATAAAAACATTATTTAAATAACATAACTTCTAACTCTAAGCAAATGAAGCGGTACTTTTTTTTAAAAAGATTTCAATTTTTAAATGATTGGTTTTAAAGATTATTAATTTTTTACTTACATTGTAGTTTTGGCATTTCTAAATTCTGTTAAATAGAAGTCTTTCTTTAATGCTACGAACATTAAGGAATGAACTCTAGGCAAATTAGAGCTATTTGCTTTGGTAAATCCTTCTTCCATAACTTAATTTGTTATTGAGAATTCAGAAATAAAAAACATATTAGATATCATGTTTCAAACGATAGGAATCATGAAATACTCTTTAAATACAGATTAAAACAATTAATAAGTGTAGCGATCGTTGAGTTTCGTACGGAATTTATGTGGTAGCGACAGTTTGTACATAGGCGTGACGTGATTCAATTTGATTGGTGTTCAACTGAGCATGGCGGACGTTTGTATTTTTAAGTTTTATTTTATTAAATAAATTAATTATCTCGCCTTGTAAATGAAAATACATATTTATTTTAAAATATATTAAGTGTATTACAGTACATAAATACATTATTTTAATGATTCTTGTTTACTGTCATCATGCCTATTGGGCGCAGCAGATGACGCTGCAATTGGTTTCTAGGATTTTTTTTTTTTTGACGAAATTTATTTTCGTATCAGAACATATAACCCAAAAATTAACCCCTCAATATTTTTTAAAATAAATAACGGACCTTTAAAATCTTCTGAGAACGTTATGAATAATTGATATCCTGAGAATATTTCATAGTTATCTTGTTTGTAAAGGTAGGTTTGGTAACAAGGGTGCCACTTATGTCGTAGTATTTAATATAGGCATTAATAAGTGGGCAAGAAACTTGCGTCGTAGCTTGGCGTTTTTTAGACATTTCGATGTGTTTTGATAGATATGAAATAGAATATTTTTTAAAAATCCTCCAGAAATTGCATTCATTTTTCATTTTGCTTTGGGCAACAGCCACGTAATGACGTAGTGAAAAGTTTGAAATATTAAACTCAATGTCAAATGTTACTTCCTATGTAGCTTATTAAAAAAGCTTTTCCTGAACCTACTAATAGTAAACAAACTAACCTTGGGGAAAGACAACGCTTGTCGGGTCCGCTAGTGGCATATATAAACAATGCAAACACTTTTACAAACTTTTGCAACACGTAGAAATATTTGTTGTTTTATTTCACTCGTCGCCATCTGAAACTTATTGTATACGTCGTGTCGACCCATGTCCACGCGCTGGCGATTGTCAATATAGTAGAGCTCATAGTTACTGACTTCATTCATTTACGTACTAAGAAATTGCGATAGTTACAAAGAAAAAAAAACAATGAAGTAATTTACTTGTGTACGAACATATAGCGTTAGTGCATAAAAAACATATATCCATACTTATCGACTTCGTCCACTTATGCACCAACAGATGGCGTTGTAAATAAACTTGTGTTCACGAAGTGGACCCTATTACAAATGAAAAGGTAGATGTGTCCACGTCAAAAAAAAAATATCCTCATTTATAGATCTAGCCTGAGAAGCTACAAGCCAAATAATAATCGTTAACGTTGAAGGCCTATAAACGCCACAATAAGAACGAACAACAACGTTCAAAAGAAATAAAAACCTACACTCGACCTTTTATAGACGACACCCTCAACTTATTGCAAAATATACAAGCGTTTAGGAGAGAATGGAGGCGGATTGGATTGATGAGTAAGGGAGGGGGTTGACTTCCTATACAAACCTTATGTGACAGGCCAAATTCGACGCGGGAAAAGCTGCAGGCGAAGAACTATAATTAGGTTAAGAAAAGTATTTTACTGCGTATCCATATCATGGCATATTATATCATCGTTATTATCACATACTAGGCTAACGATATAATAGTATACTTATTTCTAGCGTATTTCGCTCATGTTGAACCCTAATATTGGTATCATATCTTTGTGTTAACTACACCTATGGACAATTCCGTAATTATCCATAGGCTACCCCGTTAGCCTAGTTTTATGCTATGCACCGGTGTCATATGAGCGTATTCGATGGGCCTGTTTTTTGTATGTGAGCGTATTAATTAAAACCCCTTTTATGATGTCAGTAATTTTGGTCATCGCCGTTTCTACTATCGTTTTACTGCCCTTACCGGATATTAATGCATTGACAAACATTAAGTTGTTGAGAGAGGTGAAGATCGAGCGAGAGCGATAGTAGCTCGGAAGTTAAGAGGATCGTTTACGAACTGGAAGATATCGAGTACTATCGTAACCACGTGTGAATTGAACGAACGGCTTTTAAATTTGGTCAAATCAAACCACTAGGTCCATATTTCGCAGAGCACGTTAATTCGTCGGTCCCGAAGGTCCTGTCATCGTCGTTTACGGCTGTCAAATTGCATTAGGTAACCGTGGAGGGTTTAAGATTCAATCCCTCAATTTAAAATAAAAGATTGTGGGAGAGTATATCTCGACAGTGGGGTCTTTGAAAACCTGACTGGCTAGTCGGTGAAGCAAGATGAGTTGGATATTATTATTGGTGATTAGCTAATCAGGAACGTAAGGTTGTATCTTTTTGGCAATGCTTCTTTTTTTGGCCGTGACTCATAAGACGAACTGTACATTATGGTTTTTTTAGTTCACATTCAAAATGTATTTATATTAAATGAGTAAAAATGTTTTACTGCCGATATAGCGCCTAAAAATTTTAACGTAATGTCTGTTTCTTTATTATAGTTTGTACTAATTGATCGAGGCTTTTAAAAAATGTTCCGTTAATAAATTTTACGAAACAATTTAGAGAAAAAGGTCACAAGCAAACTAATTAATTTCCATAAAGGCATTATTGAAAACGTAGGTTTCTTTTTATTAGTCGCATAATAAATTCGGAGAATCGATAAGTCTGTCATTTTATTTTTCGTATACGACAATAGATAAAATAAATACAAAAAAAATTGCCACTCATTAATTGTTGCTATGAAAAAAGCCACAATGCTGAGACGTGTTTTGCGTATAAAGTACACTCTAACAGACATTATGATTAACCGTTCAATTGTTTGAGACACAACAATTCCTCATTTGCGTCGTCGGGGCGTGCTTGTCGAGACGTGTTTTTTGACGTGACAACGTCTTACGGCTGGGAGTCACGGTGTAACGCTCGGTAACGTAACGATGAGTCATACTCAACTATGATCGGTCGCTCCGTATATTACGTATGTATGTGTTTTTTGTTAATATGAAATTCAGTGCGAGATTCTTTGTATAAATTAATGTTTTAAATATAATTCTTTGTATAAATAAATGTTTTAAATTGTTACTATTATTTCATCCTTCTTCCTACTATACGAATGAATATTCACATTAAAATTATTTTACCATTCAAAGTCGTTGTCACGTAAAACTTTCGCCGTATACCGACTTTACGTTTTTATACGACATAGATACGTTACGACATAATTTAGGTCCTAGTCCTGATTTCGTGTTTGTTTTCGTCGTTAAAATCTGGCAAAGGTCCCGATAAGCGCTGTCGGAGCGCGTCTCGGCCGTCATTCATCGGATGCAGATATCTTATTTGAATTAAATGCAATAATAACTCATACGCCTGTACGGCATCGAATTCTCTTCGATGGCACTCAAAAGAGAGAGGTGAACCGAGCTCGGGTATTATTATGTAAATGGATTTTAGACGATATCTTTGAATTATTTTTGTTATTTATTTTTTCGACAAGAGTGACAAACTGACGACCTTACGACCCGCGTATCGCGACAGTTGCTTTGGTTTATTTTAACGACATTTCATTCAGAAAGATATGAATACTTATGTGTTCTTTAAGAAAGATATGAATATTCATTCAGTAAATTAGCAGATAGTCATACTTCACTACGATACATGTGTATGTTTTTTAAATGATAATCTTTAGTCGTCAAAGTAATAATACAATGGCATCGATAGAGTGTGTTAAAATACAGTCGGGATCCATCGATACGTATTAATCTCGAGTGTTGTAACATGCTATTAAATTGCCAATGACGCGTGACAGTGACGTCTGAGACTATTTTTGGTCCGGTATCGGAAGGGGGAGCATTGAAAACTGTGCGCGTCAATCGTGATTAGCGTCGAGATAGATTAGTCAGAAAGCGTCCAATACGGTGAACGGTGACGGCCACGCGTGGGCGCAGTTCAGTTAAAAAACATGCATTTCGCATGTCTCGCCCGGCGCGCAGGGCCATTTACGGAGATTGTGTCACCCTGTGACGTCACGAAGCTCTCTGCCACTAGGGCTACCATTTTATTATTGAACAAAAGAGACGTAAACTCTTAAAGAAACGATTTCAGTTGAACGTGACCTTACTTTAATTCTTGGTTTTCGTGTACTACATTATAATATCGAGTGAAATAGAAAAATGGGTACAGAAAATAAATATATATAATCATGGTACATAAAATAAAACTCATCATTGCATGTAAACCTTCTATATCAGCATTAGAAAAAAAAATTACATAAACTTCCAATTATCTCAAAATATCTTTTAATCAGAATCAACATATTATGATATCAAGTACGAATTTGTAACGAAAAAGTTAAATTTGTGAATAGGCAGGCTGAGCTTTGTTCAATGAGTTTTCGACTAAATGATTCGATACAACACGTATGCACTGTGAAGACAGTGGTATCTGTCACTGAACTTGCAAACTAATATTTAAAAAATTGTTTTATTTTAATATTTTTTTTGATGAATATTTGAATAGCTGATATTGTTGTAATGAGTTGTAAAAGAAGCGGTTATAAAATATTTCAAATATACGTAAATAGAGGACGTGAATTCACATTTCTGTTAAAAAACGTTTAAAGTGAAATATACGTAAACCAACAAGAAAGATACGTACTACGTTAAAATAGCATATTTTATTTGCTTTTGTATTCCATAGGCATTGGCTTCTCTTCAAAGCATGAATTAAGTTGAGCGAATAAATGTTCCTCGCATCAATACTTGTTTTATTTGTGCAGTTTGATTTTTCAGACGATGCAATAAAAATAAACGAGATAATTTTATTATCTATAACAAAAATTTGTGATGCTTTTTAAAACAAAAACACAGAAATTTTAGAGTATTTTAATTTTTTCCGGGCGAATAATATAATGTTGCTACGGGGTTATTAAAAAGAAACGAGACATAATGATTATCATCCTAATTAAGAAAAAATAATTATGTGATAACATTAAACACTCTATGAAGTTGAATAGTGTTCCAAAATTTCCTGATGCATGGTAACCCCAGCCGTGACTCCCTTACGTACTCGAGTAGACAAATATGTATGCAGTATTGTGTGCTGATCGAGATAAAGCTTCAGCAATCTAGATAACGGCTTTTGATACAAATGTAGTCGGAATTCGTGACGCATTTTATCCGATTGCACGCGTTAATACGTCACATTTCTTTATTTTTCTCGCGATAGTGGAATTAGATAAAAATATGTCAATAGTTTCATTATGTTCACGCTGTTTCTTTTGATTCAAGCAGGCACTATTGAAGCCGGTCAGTAAAAACTTAACTGTAAGATTTCAACAGAAATCAGTATAATCATCTTATACTTTTGTTTATGTTGCAGAGCTTGGACTTTAGTCAACATTAATTCGTCCACTTAAGAGTGTTTAAGGTATAGCAGGACAAAACGTTTTCGAAGAGTTCAAACTTCGTGGTTAATACACACAACAACAGTCTGTACAATAATTTCGTGCATGGAGAAAAATCTTCACAAAAAAAAAACAAAATTATACAAAAAAAAAATTGTGCTTCATTAGAGCCTTGTCGCCAAGGATTGTAATAAAGACGAAGATATAAAAAGAGCTCAGCGAAGATCGATAAGTTTAACTTCAGTTCGTAACCCTTTGGCGGTGACTTTAATTTGATATCTTAGTTGCTAAGGCTTATGAAAATAAAAAAATAACGATAAAAAAGATTGCTCAATAACTTACGTTAAAACACAAAGTGTGTTTTTGAAAAAATTGCTATAAATGTTTCGGGAACATTTTATGCTTCGTCGCTTCTACGTTATCAGTTTCAGAATTAGCGTTAACTGGGAACGGTTGTACCAGTTGTAACAATTTTCCTTTGATAGCTCGCAGTACTGCCACTGTGGCTACAAATAACGAATAAAGCATTTCATATGAAACTTTGTCATTTATCAACAAACTTATATCAAAATCATAGGTCAAACATTCGGCTGAAATTTGTGCCTTCATTGAGGGCATGCGATTGTTACAACTGACCCCATACCGGAGGCGACTGTAACAACGACAGGGGGCAGTTGTAATACTCCAGAATAATAGAAATTAAATTATTAAAATCAGTTTCATTACTCAACACGACTAATATTTACTTTTAACTAACATCACATTTATTTAGATACATTTTAAGCAGTTCTTTTTAGTAAAAAAAATAAATTAACTTGACAAAAATATAAATTGCACGCTCTCGGTCTACTGTGAATACTTTGTTATGAGCTATATATGCTATATTTGGGCATATATTATTATATATGTCCATGCTAATATTTTCTACATTATGGCTATTCTCAATTGCCGCATACGTCTGTCTCCCTTTTGTATCTCAACAAAGAGACATAGTTAATGCGGTATTTTTCTGCTGCTTGCCTCAAAGAAGTAGTTAGTTAGTTCATCATGAATATTCTTGGATAACATTAAGTCAATTTCGCCTCTTGATATCTTCTTTATACATTTTCTAGGCTTATTCAGTGGAAAAAATATATAAAACGGATGTTACAATAGCATTCATACCCCATTTTGGAAAGCAAACGGTCAGAAACTGCATTCCTAATAGCACATTATATAAAAATGAATCGGCTTATAAAGATCTTTAAACTAAAATAATTTCGTTTGTAAATACTGAATTACGACAATTATAATAAAAAAAAAAAAAAACAAATTATGTAACAAAGAAACACAAAAAAATACCTACTTCCAGTTACACAAAACACAATAGACGCGTCACGGGAAACATGTCATAGCTTGAAACCACGCGTCTTTCCCCTTGTATCCTAACCCTCAGCTCGTGTAGTTTGCCCAATATTTGCGTTGTTACAATCGTACCCAGTCTGCCCATACTTAACGATAATTGACAACTTGCTTGGGATGACAACGTTTCAGTGGATATTTAGATTAAAAAAAAAAGAAATTGTGATAAATACACTTTATTAATGAAAATTAAAAAATAATAATCTTAATTAATATACAACGACATAAAAACTGCATGATACGTATTAGAGGAATCGCATTTACCAGAGCTCTAGCCGGTCACAATAAAAAGAAGTAGCAATTTTTTCGTCTGTTCTTAGATATTGGTGAAAATACCGTTCTTAAAAATATTGGAAGTTAAGCGACGCAATCTTTAATCACGCGGAAAAGAGGGGCTTGTGTTGTCGATACGATAAAATTCCGCTTAATCTAAATCTTTAATTTGTGTTAAGTCAGATATGACTTGTATATTGTGTTACCGAAGAAATAATCTGTATCAATTCACTAATAACGGCTTATATACTTAACAGTTAACTACTGCAAATGAGAGTTTGAAGCTGACCGTTCGCGCTGTATAAGTATATTATTTAAACAATTGAACTCTTTTAATCCTATATTAACCTTAACAAGTTTCTCATCACAGACCTTAGTCTATGGTCACAGCCATTGTGAGGTCGAAGGTGAGATTCTGCTAAATTTTCTTCGATGCATTTATTATTATAAATGAAAACGGAAATATAAGGTTTCCAGTGAAATATACCTTCAGGTACTTTTACAACAAATAGGTTATTAAAAAGGTCAAATATTAAAACATTTTTAACTATCCCTTGAGATCACACAACGACATTTGATACTTGTTTCATTTTTCTTTCAATCGTTAGAAATGTAATTAAAAAGTTGCCAATTCCTTTTATACAATCTGATAATATAAACGTGTTATTGGTATGCTGGAATTTATGACTGCAATCCTTGTTTTATTACTCATCTGAACTATCATCTATTGCCGATATATATTTTATGCAGATAAGCACGTAATTTATGAGTATCATAAAACGAAGTTCTAATATCAGTAGCACGATTAAAAACAATGATCGCTTAGGTAAATGTATTTTATGAGTTCATAAAGCGGACTTCGTAAAAATGAATAATTAACAACATAAGTTTAATACGATTTTTTCTTGTAAGAAATCTGTCAAATAGTGTGTTTTGGAATATTTTTGCAAACCATTTATTATATGATTAGATTTGGACGGACACCTCAAAGTCACGCACAATAAGATCTAAAGGCACCTCATATATTCGAGAATGACTACTTAATTCATATAACTATTCGAGATCAATATTTGTATTCATGCGTCGGAATTTTCAAATTTTTAGCTTTGTACACAAAAAAAAATTGAAAATCTTAATAAAATAAGAGGAATTATTGTATTCATTCCGATTCCCAAAACTCGAAATTTTATCAAACATCGAAGTTTTGAAGCCTTAGGAAGATTTGACGATTTTCAGTCTACTAGATACATCTTTTTGTATTTTGTTATAGTCTAATTACACTATATATTTTAAAACCTGAATATCTTTTAAAATATTGATACAATTGAAATCCAATTTATGGTGTTCGAAAGGCATTAACTGAATTAAAATTTTCTGAAAATTTGACATCGAGCGATTATGCAGATCGTGAAAAATCTAAAAAAATAAATAATCATTTTTTCAATAATTCTAAGTTACTGAACAAATCGATTCTAAAATGTAATCAGATCTATTCCTAACAAAACTGCTTTGAATGCTGTAATCGAAATCAATCATTTTATTGGAGAGATATCGTGAAAAAAAAAAATTCAGAAAAGTATTTTTTATTATAATTTTCAGAATTCTTATTAAAAGACTGACTTTTAAAATAAAGTTTCTTTTGTGAAACGAAAGTCGCGCCGACCGTCTCGAAGCTTGGAAAAGTTTTCAAAAACAGGTTTTTCCAAATAACTTTTGGATTGTTTGATCCATCGCTTTTTAATAGATTCCTTTAAAAATCTAACTTTTGTATTTGGTATCATGGCGGAACTTTCAGATATTTTGTTATATTACGCTCTCTGTGGCCGAGAAAGTTTAGAAAATGGCATTGCTTCAAAAGTTTGTATATACATTTGGGATATAATGCGGCTTGTCATCACAATTCTCAAGCGATCTTAATGAAAATTGGCACACTTATTTTATAGGCAATTACCGAAGTTGTGTTCGAACGAGAATTAGCTCACTTTCGAACTCGTTCGAAGGTGACATTTAGCTCGTTTCTGTAAAAATCACGTAATAGCTGATGAAATAGCTTTCAATTACATTTTTTAGCTTTTATTTTATAGTAATTTTTACCACTTTAATCGTATTTTGTAATTGACTGGACTGATTATGAAATATCGAATGTCATTATATACATTAAGATTTCATGATTGATGGTAGGCAGTTTAAATTCATGAATAACTGGCCTTTAGAAATGGTGGCAATTTGAAGTTGCGAAAATTTAACGGGAAATCTGCGTCTAATTCGGGTGCCCAATGGTCATTTTTAAAATGGCCATTCGGCACCTATTTGAGCTCAAAAAACTCAAACTTAAAAATATCGCTTAAATCGTTTGCTGTAATTTTGAAAGAAAAGGATAATAATTTCGAGCTTAAAAATGTTTTCGTACTTTCTAAACTCGAAAATATGATTCCTTAAACAATGCGTTACTGTGAAGCTGGACTTGCAAGGTCAATCACGGCTCCAATATTTTCTTTGCCTTCGAAGGAGTGAAAACACAATAAGAAGTATTTTAAAATATTGTAAGTCATTAAAATGCTATGAGGTTTATAATCTATGGAATAAAGATACTTTGAATTCGAATTTTAATATTTCGAATCATAGGTGCGGTTGTACAACCGTTATTATATTTAAATTTATCTGCACAGAGTTTATTTATAAAGACTTGTTTATGCAGGTACATGATTTGTGAAATATTAACTATACTAATTTTTACCAAATGATATATTATATAGAATATCATCAAGATGATAAGAATTTCAAAAAAATTAGTAAATTTCATATAAAGAAACTTCATCTTTGAATAGCGATAGAGCGAAAATTTTTTGTCCATACTGAAGATCAAATTTGTGACGGAAATCTAGGTACAAAGTTCTTTTTCAACTGCTTGATATAGAAATTTCAAAATACAAAATTTGATAAGTAGTGCTTTTTAATGAAATGAAAGGTATCTAATATAACAACATACCTTATAATATTAAATATTAATTTGCTTCTATATGGTGAAAAATCTTTTTCCTCTTTTAGATGGAAACTTCATCACAGATCGAACAAATTTCCAAGACAAATTCATATGAAAACTGAATTATCCCCTAAGCCACTCATAAGGATTTCTCAGCTCGAGATGAGCCGGCTCGTGGAATCCATTTGCCAGTCGATTGGGCCATTGAGCGCCCACGTAATCCATTCGAGTGAATCGCGTTAGTCATCCCGCGTAGGGAAAATAATATGTCAAAGGAAGGGAGCCGAGCTGCCCACGCGAAATTTATCCCGTAGGTTTTGCGCGGCCGGCGCTCGCGGCGGGCGCGGCGTGGGCGAGCGTCGCGGCGTCGCCACCGCCGGCGCCGCGACTCGCCGACGCCGCCCTTTCAATAATAGAACCACATTCTTTTCTGCAATTTCGTGATTAATCCTTTTCGCTTCCTTCTATGGACTAATATAAAATAAATTAAATTTGAATAGAACATTTTCGAAAAGAAACTCATAACTAAAGTTAATTGAATGAACAAATGTCACTTAATTTTTCTAATTAAGATTTTATTTAACGGCTTGATTTATATGCATATATTTATGCAACAGAATTTTGTAAACTGAAATTTACTAATTCGGAATAATTTGTATCTATGCATATGTTTTAAGAATTAATGACAACATAATAATTTGCTACCTTTTAGTTGATTCGCTATGCAGTCGAGAGGTAGATAGTGAAACTCTTCAGTCGTAACCAATACACCCTTCATTTTGGATTCATCTTGTCCGTTTTAACTACGCCAATTATACTTCGTGACGAAGGCTCCACGAGGGAGCGTGAAGGTGGATAGCGGAATTCGTCAGTGGCTATTAATATACCCCAAGAGTTTGGGCTCCTTCGATTTGATTTGATGAGTTCAATACTGTTGTCTACTTATTAAAATCACTAGCATTACGCGATTTACCCAATGGTGGCAGAATTTATTAAATATGCGATTTTTATTGAATTTGATTAAAAAAAAAAATAGGAAAAAGCTAAATTCGTGTTCATTTGCATCAATAATATGTTAAACTCATTATGATACAAAAAATAAATAATAGCTAAAAAACACGCTTCAATAAAGTAATCAGTCTCAAATACAATTTTCATGTCGTACAATTTCATCAATTACAGTAAGAGATATTCGAAATAGAAGATACAATTTCTATTTTTTAAACTTTGAACCGAAATTATAAAATGTGGCAGAAAAACGGTAATAATATTTTGTTTTATATCACTATTATTTCTTTTGGTAGATACATTTCTCTGAAGGTACTCGCTTTTAAATATTTTTTATAATTTAATTCGTTTACTATTTTTTTTTGAATTCAAATCAATATGTAATATTGACGTCATACTCATTCTTCGGTAACTACTTTACCTTGACATCCTACAAAAATGAGTTCAAAAGTGATATGTCTATTCTTCGTTATCAAGAAATACTACAATGAGTTGAGAGCCTTGAACGCAATATCAGATGAAGCTGACGGGTAGTAAGGTATTCTCGTTATGAATTCGACGAGCTCTAGCACGGTATATTTACCGTGTGTTGTTGAGGAGTTTGAGGACTCAAAACAATATTCAGTTCATCATCCAAGTCGGCCTTTCACGTGTGCAAGGTAGGGTAACGTTCTGCAGATTAATATTCTTATGTTTCATCATATACTGGTACATAAGTGTAAAATTTCTAGGCAGTAGGCAAGTGGAAATAGATTGGAATCGCTTCACAGGATTTGATTGGAACTATGTTAAATAAAATTTGAAATCAGTTCGTCACAAATGAATCTATGGCATTTACTGCACCTTGTATCATTTTTAGTGCAAAATCTCTAAATAGTTAATATAAAATAATATTTGTATATTTTGATTCCCTCGTTTATCTTTAATATCATTACGTCTTCAAAACAAATGTAATCGCACAAAATAAATCTTCCATGCCGCATTGTCCTCAAGTGCAGTTAAAATGATTCACAAGTGGTCTTTCCTTGTCGTAAAATAAGTACACTTATGGATGTAATGATGTAAACAAATAAACCTTAGCTAGATTTGCTTAAGACTTAAATGGGGGGAGGCGCTTCAGCAGTGTAGGCAAGTATAAATAGCGACAAGCTATCTAAATAGCGCGAGTAGTTCTGAGAAATGAAATTGATTAAAACTATACTCGAGTCAAAACATAAATAAGAATATGGCATAAATAAAGTAAGCATTTCTAGCAAAAATAAATTCCTTTATAACACGCTTTTATTAGCTTCACCTGTATGTTTGTTTGTTCGTAACAAACTCCTTTGGACTCGATATTGATCCACTTTGAACGGTCAGATTTCATTTAAACGTTGTAGATTCATCGAGGACCGATGGCAATACAATAATTTCATATTAAAAAAAATAAAATCTTGGAAAATTTTAAATTTCTGAAATTTTATAAAATTTGAAAAAAATTTAGTTGCTTGAAAAATCATAAAATTTAACAATTTTAAAAAATCTTTTCTAAAATATAAATAATTATAATTTAGAAAACAAATCGAGATTTAGAAATTACATAAAACCTATGAATGATATAATTGGGCAGATATTTGAAATATCCCGCTTCCCGACCCTTCTCCGCCGCGTTCCTATTTTACGTCATTGCGACGCGTTGGCGACGAACTTCACAGCAGCAAAGTTTCGTGCGTTGTATCGTAATAGTGATGCGTTAGGTCAAATGGAAAGGTTACTTAGACATGAATGATATAAACTTAAATTCATTGCCACACGTAACATATTCTAAAATCTAGGCTCTTGGTTATAAATACTATCGATATCGTTTTGAGACTAAAAATTTATAAACAAAATTTAGTTTAAAAAAAGACTAAAAAACACCATTTAATGATAAATCGAACTAAAAAGTGAAAAATAATTAATTTATTATTAATCTATATATATATAAGAGATTTCCACCCATATATTGACTCATCACGATATCTCAGGAACCATAAGACCTAGAGACTTGAAATTTGGTAGGAATATTCCTTTCGGCGAGTAGAGGTCAGCTAAGAACCGATTTTAGGAAATTCCCCCCGTAAGGGTGGTTGCGGGGACGTAAATTAAAAAAAAATAACATTTTCAAGTTATCGTTCTTATAAGTATAAAACTTGGCCAGAATATTCTTTTTAGCATGCTTGAATTTACTAAATACGAATTCCATGACCATCCACCCTCAGAGGGCTGTGCGGGGGAGTCAAAAATTCGAAAAATTTGTGTCTTTCAATCTATAGCGGCTATAACTGTGAAATTTGGCCAGAATATTTTTATTGGCATGTTAGATTTCACAAAGAGAGAATTTTATAACATTCCACCCCAGATGGCTGTGCGGGAGTGTTCAAAATTTTAAAATTTGTATCTCCCAATCTATAGCTCCTACAACTTTGAATATTTTTTTCTGGCGTGTTCGAATTTACCAAGAAAGCGATAAACGAAGTCCACGCGGACGGAGTTGCGAGCAACAGCTAGTAAATTAATATAGGAATAAAATAATAAACGAAAAATATTAGTATTATTGTGAAAAAAGGGTAAATCAGTTCTCGAAAATATTCGATCGGTACACTTAGTCCAAAAATCGTACGAAAAATATGGCACAAAACGTCCAACGCTTTTTTCAAAATAATACTAATATTATTCATTCATCATTTTATTTCAATATCAAAAATTATTTTTCACTTTTTACTTCGATTTATCATTAAAGCATGTTTTTTTTTTAGTTTTTTTTATAGTATATTTGTCTTCATTAGGCATCGTGTCACCCATTCGTTTTGCAAGAAATACAATTCGGAATGGAGGTAGATTATAGAAAACTTTTTTCACGCTATTATTGTCAGTTAAATCGAGATCATAAAAAATGTAATTTCTTTCTACACATCGCAATGACCATTTGTAAAGTATTTCTATATGCCGATAAACAATTAAGATTAAGTTACAAGTTGTGACTTTCACAGAGTTGTAACTTGCACTGCCGCTCGTAATACAAATCATTCCGATTTGGGGTCAGTGCGCGTTATCGTCAAGCATAACTTTGTACTCTTGTCCGAAGCGAATTCTCGCAGAAAGGAATTCGTCCACCGGTGATACGCTTTTATTGATTTTGTGGAACGCGAATCAACGAAAAAGCGAAATTTTTAAATAACCAATGCAAATACTCTCAGTGCAGTTCTATTCAGATGGCCCAAATACAAAAAGGCATGCAATTCACGATGCATTTTAATTTGGAGTTGGGAACGATTTATGCAGAAAACTATAGCGCCGCGCAATTCATATTCACGGGCGTCGGACCAAATTGCGATTTTATTGATATATTAAGCTTTTCATTGTTACTAATGATGTCGATTCACAAATGTCCGGAAGCTATCCTATTTCTATTGCATACACCTATCACAATATTTTTCTTTGCTCAAAGCGGTGACGTGCATGCATTCGTGAATGCATAGAAAAACTGCGATATAAAATCACCCGTGCTGGCCGTCCATTGAATAACCGCGGATCACGTGCGGAATACGAATCGCTCCAAGAAATTTATTAGTATCGGGGAACGCCGGCAAAACAGTCAATTACATCAGGCACAATGTCCACTTTAAGAGTGGATTTTCATTATTAAGCTCCAATGTTGTAAAGTTTTTCCTCGGAATAATTTTACGTGATGAAATGGGTTAAGGTGCGGTGTTCGATGTTCGGAATGATTGGTTTTCAAACTTCGTGGATTAGCTTGTTTAAATCTTAGGCTTAGCTTACGAATCAATGGGAGTCTCATTAAGGATCGCAAGGAACAAGATTGGGAATTTCTCGATTTTTAACCGATAACGAAACGGGTATGCTGTTAAAATAATTCTGGATAATATAAATATGCCTTATAACGGTATAAAAATTCGATGCTGGCATGGTTAAATAGCTAATTCAGAATAGCGATCAGAGCGTAAATTTTAAATGAAAAAAACGTTAGTTAATAAACAAGTCTTTAAATAGAGAAAGACTCACATGCTCAACGATGGATCGCTGTAACTCCGTGATGGAATATTTAAACTCGTGAATCACATTGGATGAACTATATCAAATGATTCAGAAGTACGTGAACATTATGGATGGGCGAGTGTATTCACTAATGCTGTTTCGTTATTGTTGCACTCTGACGAATCGAACAACGCTTTATCGTGATCAGTATACGCCACATACAAGTGATTTCTTGTCGGTCCGTCTGTCGGATTTTCATTTGTCTGTCGCATCGTGACCGTTTCCATATTATAAAATATTTGACGTCGCAAATTTATTACAGCTTTACATAACACAAGTATTATTCTTTGTAACACTTATCCGTTCTAAGTCTTTGTAACACTTATCCGTTCTAATTATTTGTAACACTTATCCGTTCTAATTCTTTGTAACACTTATCCGTGGATACGTAAAGTTGTGATATAATTTTTATCGTGATGTTTTATCGAAAATGTTAAATAATGTCACTTATTAATATTTTATTGGCCTTATTCATAACGTGTATGTTAGTACGCTAGTACAAGAGCCGTCGATATCAAACGTTAGTGCTGTTTCAATTTCAAATCGCCTTATATCCACAAATTGGTTTTTAGCGGTCCCTAACCAGTATCGCGACAACGTAGATGGCTTCAAAGGTTCAAGTTTTTTAATTTGCAATTAGAACAGGCCCTAAAGGGATGGTGTCGAGGCCTATTTCCAATTTTTAGAAAATTATGACCTCGTACATGGGTTCCGCGTACCTAATTATAAAACGAAGTACCCTCCTTAGAAGGAGATCGGGGTGCACTGGTTCAGCGATTTGAAATATAATTTACGAATGCCACAGAAAACGGTGCATTGTGTCGATTCAAAAATATCAAGCGATCAACGAAAGGCAGCCGAGAGCGAAAATGGAGAGAGACAATGCCTTTTGGGGTGAACTCAAAAGTAACTCGCCTTCTTTAGAAGAACTGCTGCAATTCTTCTGGCACGTCACCTCAGGAGAGAAGCGCTTCCAGGAACTTGTTGTATAGACTGTACAGTCCACTTTGATCACCGACATTTTACATTATGTAATTATCGAGAGTTTATTAAAACGTGCGTGAATTTTGGCGGCAGGCATATTGAGTATTATACTTTGGAGCAATTTAGGAACGAAATAAAACATTCAGGAAAAAATCGTCTACCTTCACACTAAAATTATTCATAAAATTAACAATTTCGTTAAATATTGAAAATAACCAAAAAATGTGCCCATAGAGGGTATAGCTTACAGCAGGGGGCGATATAAACCTTATAAAATGATGACCTTTTTATATCAGAAAGAGCATAAGCGGTAAAAATATTTAACACGATGTTTGAGAGTTGTGATATTTGTTTAATAGTTGAAGGTATCACATAAAACCGAAATACTTCACATTTGCTTTACAATAACAATCGTATAAAACAGACTGAAATATGGTATCTGAGAATCGAGTTATGAATTTTCGCGTAGCAGAACGATCCGATCTATATGTCATACAGATTTTCACGTAGTAGTTATAATATTAAATCGACGGAATATTAAATGCACCTTAACAAATTAAAACAGAACATAGCCCCATTCAACGGGTACCATTTTTGTACAAGCAACTATTTCATTTAAGTGCCACTGAAAGAATCCTCATATCAATGAAGCGGCCGAGGCGGCTGCATCTACGTACGGTAATTGCGGTAATTACCGCTGGCCTGCGCGGGCGCAGGCGCGGGAGAGGGCGTCGCGGAACAACACGTCCTTTGTACCATTCCATCGTGTCCACACGTCCGCGGCTGTTACGCACCCCGCATATATAAATCAAAACACCATTGATTCCTATTCAACGTAGTAATAGCCTCTGGATGCCTTACTTTGATTTATCGGTTCGTTTCCTAAAATCTCCAGGTGGGTAGCGTTATTATTGAAACGGCATGAAGTGCATGTAAATGACTCTAAAGTAAAAATTTGAAACTCTCTTCACTGTAAAGAATATTGTTACACGATCCGAGTTGAGTCAGCAAAGAGGGGATGTCTAAGGTACAAACTAGCGTACAAACTATACAAACTAAATCTGTACATAGCGCTCATAGCTCGCTATACATTGCACACATAAGTATGGTGTGTCGAATATATGTATATGTATGTATGTTTAAATAAAATTTTTAAATAGCTTTCTATAAATAAATTAAAAAAAAATGTTTTATTTCTTACCATTTCCACTTGTAATTTAAGTTTATTTTTCAAAATATATTTTTAATATTCGAAAAATGAAAGAAAAACGAAAATATTTCACGTGTATCTTTTGTGCTAGGCTGATCGAGTAGAGGGGAGATAGATGCAGCACGAAACGAACTGAGCCGACCACTCGAGTCTCGCTTGCGGAATGGGACATCGAGCGCAACGGGACAATGACATCAACTTTTTCGTGCATGCAGCCCGTAATATCGAATTATTAGACGTTATCACGTCAAAAAATCAAAGCGCGCTTTTGTTCCCGATCCCACTCCTACTGTCATTTCTGAATGCAGCCCCGTCCTCGGCTTCGGGCATAATCTCGCTATCGACTCCAATCTATTTCATTTTCTGTTTAGATCATTATTTTATTGTAATACTTGTCGGATTAGAGAACTACAGGTCTAAAACAAAAGCATTGATAATTTACACACAGAATCGGTCACATGTAAATATGTATTGTTATTTCGTTTGGCGTCATCAAACTCAGGAATCCTATTTCAATTTTAATGTGGTTTCCATGATCGAGACATATGATTTCCAAACCATTCCATGCTGTTGTCTATTATTAGCGTGATCAAGGATTTTTTGCTTTCATTCGCTGTTGTAAATAAAAATTTTAAAGTAATAGAGAAAACTCAGTTAAACCACGAACCTGACGTAAGACCAGGTAGAGTAACACAATTTTATTCCTAGGAAATTTGTGATCAACGCTATTTAAATAAATTATGTTACACATGTCATAATTTAAAAAAAAAAAAAATCGGTTTCGTTACGATCATTATAAATTATTAAAGTATACCGTATATTTAACAACTCATATCGTTTTCTGCAATTACATCGGTGGAAATTATACGAAATATCTGCGAAAATATCGACAGAATCTATATGACAGGGGGCAGCGGGACGTCGTGCCGATTTATCACGCCGTACGAGATTGGTATCGTTGCGCCGTGTCTCCGACAGCGCAATTCCTTCACGTTTCAAGCTCTTCACAGTCCGCTGGTGGACGACCTATTTTAAAACTGGCCAGCATCACGCTCTCTATTCATAAATGCAGAAGTTCAGTTGTCTTTCTGTTACCCGACCGGTCAACGTTGTCGAGATGAGGCGGACCGTTTACCGCCGCCTATGCTTATCACGTAGCGGACAAATTACTACGGGTCTCGTTTTAGTGCCTTGTTTAGAATAGAAGGCGGGCGTAATCGGTCCGCAGAATCTAGTGCGAGCTTACATTGTATGCGCGGGTCTTGAGTTTTTTATGGGGCGGTCGTCGGACTGCGATAGGATCTTGGAATATGTTTGCCTCGATACGTACTTAGCGCATCGATGAAAAATTGTCCTTTGGAAGGTTGGTTACGTGTTAGCTGAATTCGCGAGGTAGTGTTTAGCATCCAACTTGTTTTTTTTTTTGTGTTTCCTGAAAATAAATTCGATGAATCGATATTAGGCTTCTGTTGTCCAATACGTTTTTATTCTTGTAAAATTATGTATGAACGCGACTTAAGAAAGATAAATAAACTGTATTTATATGTTAGTCGATTATGCAAAATCACGAATTCACTTATGCGGCTTGTGTGCTTATGTTCAATGCGGTCCCAGTGCATACACAAGATTCACCCTTATATAAATTTAAGATTAGTATTAAACAAATAATTAGTAAAAAGTGTATTACAAAATTTCACATGTTCAGACAGGCAAATATTAAGAGGAATACGTACCGAGTTGTTTTGTTCTGTAAATTGTTTTATACTCTTTGTGGATGCGTACGAAACAATTACAAAAGAGTTATCCTGAAGTTTTTTGCTTATACTGAGGGAAAACTGTCTTCTGAAAAAGTGGAAAAAATGTGAATTCGTAAAATGTGACGTAGATCAAGGTTCATATGACCTATGAAGTAAATATTTTTAATTTGGATTTTCGAACTGTTTTTCTGGCATCCGAATTAAATGAAATAAAACCTAAATTCTGTTTCAAGTCAAATCACGCTTACCCGTGAAAATCGCACTAAGATTTGTTCAGTAATTTCAGAGGTGCGCCGGAACAGAGAGACAGACAGATAAAAAAATTATAAATATTAGTTCTTTCTTATACTACCTTCTCTTACTGTGCCCTTTCCATTTTTTATACAGACTTTCAATGTAGAGACACATCGGGTTCTATGTTTTATTACATGCATAGATATTGACTAACCGCAAGTTCATTATGTAAACTGACACCTTATTGCGAATTCAAGGCGAAATTATATAAATATAATCTATGGCTTCTAAAAAATCATTCTTCTGTTATGTACTGTTCACATTGCATGTGTCATTGGATCAGATGTGTCACTGTAGAGTCAGAGTTGTTTGTGTACAGAAAGTCAATTGTCTTCGTCTAAGCTTTTGCGGTTTCTACATTTTTTCCTACATTAGTCACAGATAATAAATTCCTTCTAATTAATTTTTATCGTATATTAAATGACAGGAATTCGTATTATATTGAAGGATGAAATTCTTTTATAATAAGGCATATAGATAGATATGTTAAAACGTATAAAACAATACGTTTACAGTTAATGACCAGATTAGATATTGTGTTGAGATAAACAATGTTTTGTAAATAAGGCAGATCAAAGTAAACAAGTAAAAGCGTTAATGATAATTAGGTGATTACTTCGAGTAGGTATTATAATAGCATACTTCAATTTAGTATAATTTATGTTTAAATTATTTTATAAAGTACTCAAATAATTTTTTTTATAAAAGATGGTAAATAAATAAACTAATAGCTCTCATATCTGTTTGAAACAAAATAAATTATAACTTTATTTGCATTCTTTAGTTAGTACAAATAAAAAAATAGTTGCTTCTTTATTTTTACTCTACAATTATTAGCATTATTTTTAATATATTGAACACTAGTTGGTACTTTCAATAATGGGAAATTCATTGTGAGAAATTTTAAAATGAAATTCTTCAAGAAACATAGTGTATAAATTTAATTAGTAGCCAATCATATCTGTGTTATGCAAAATGAATGGTAATATCATTTTTATTTTATACGTAGTTAATAAAAAAGATGCCATCTTATCAAAATGTCTACGATTCTCAACAATGACTTAAAGATAAATATTGAATTCGATGCTGATGAATACCAATTGGTACTTACAATATTTAAAAACTTGTTTTTTCCAAAGCTTTTCAAAACATTGACATAAATTTGACAAACATATTGTCGTATCTGTTTGAAACAAATTTGATTATAATTTTACTTAGATTTCTGACGTAGAGCAAATTTTATAAAAAAATCTGCCTCCTTATCACAACCTCTATGGTTCTCGGCGTCAGTTCAAATGTTTAGAATGCGGGTATTCAGCAGTTTTCATTTAGGGGGCGCTCGATGGACGCGTTCGTCTAAATCGCCTTCGTCCACCGCAATGACGATGACCATAGAGCGATAGTCATGACGTGCAGCGCTCGTTTATGCTGAGATTCTATTCTATAAATTTAAAAGCCATTTACGCGACTATTATTATGATTCACGTTTCTGACTCAATTAAATAAATTACTATAATTTATACCGTAGTAACGAACTTCCTGACGCGGTTCCTATGGGTTATCAGGTAGTAAAATTATAATTATCTCTGACTATGTTTATTGGAGCGAAGTACCGGCTAAGCGTGAACCACGTTTGCGTGATAGCGGTGACTTGTGGAGTCGTTTATTGCATATAATTATTGGAATAATAATATTATCTTGCGAATAGCTGGATAATTTTAATGTAATTAATTTCTTTATTAGAAAATAAATTTCCAGTTTCGATATCGAAAACAGTCAAACTTATCACTACTCTTGAGGGATGAAATATCTACATACATATTTAATTTTGTAAGGAACCCTCAGGTTGTGACTTCTATTCGCACTTGTTTGTTTTCTTTTTCAAACGGTTCAGTTGAGATAAGTTATTTACGATGGAATCATCTCTAAACCTTGAAACAAGTTTAATCTAATATTTTATTTTGTACATAAAATAAAATATTTCCGCTTTGTGTCTATCAACCGATTTGCTTACTAATTACTAAGATCATTTCGATGAAGCATTCTTGTGACTTCGAGAATATTTTAAAGTAATTCGCGTCGATAATAATCTATGGATTACTAAGATGACGAATTTCAAGAAAAAAGTTTGTCCATCAATGCCACAGTTAAATGAACCTTACTTGGCGGGCAGGCACTCTAACAATATGGGTGCTCAAGAAGGAACGATAGTCCGATGACTATCGAACATATGTATATTTCATAAGGGTGTCATATTACGTCAGAATAGTTACTATTAATGACGAATCCTACATCGCGATGACGTGCGCGCGATCTATAACAACAAAAACTGTAGGTGTGATTTTCAGATTGTACGAAATCGCCGCACTTAAAATTCGAACGAACTCAAAAGCTGACCGATTAAGCGTGTTTAATATGTACTCCGCGAAATTTTCATTGAGTTGCGTCGCCACACATCTGTTCTGTGTAGGAATTCAAGCGCTCTGTACGTCGGGCACGTATCTTAGCTACACCCACAAATTTGCGTATACAGGCGTTTTATCGAGTGGCCCTTAGAGTTATCGCTGTTAGTCAATCCGTGAATCACTGTTTTGAAAATTATTACTTGTTTGTCGGAAATTTTATAAAAGCCGTTATTGCTATGAATAGAGAGTGTTCAGGGTCCTATTACATTTAGATATTTAAAGATTGATTGAGGTTCTTAAATTATTCATTGCTTCCGATATGTGAAATTTTTAAGTATCTTTTTGTTCGTAGATCTATATCTACTATACAGATTGAATTAGAAGTCAGAACTCATCTTACATTCATACATGTCGTGAAAGAAATTCGTTAGTATGAATTACAAGATGTAATCGGTCAAACAGATCGGTTGACTTTTGATAGAGGAAGATATTTAGACTTTTTTTGATACTGACAATTTTTTTTTTTAATTAAAAAATGTCAGAATCACAGTTACACGAACGTTCTCCAAAAACAGCGGGAACGTTAATACCGTTCGTAGCGAAACAATAAAAAAATCTTGCAAACCTTCTGTGAAATATAATTATAATATCTATTCTTAGAATAATATAGAACGTTCCTAGAAACTATTTTATCGGTTGAAAGAGCCGTCTAACGTCCTGCGCGCGTTGACTGATTGATTAATTGAGCGTACGCCATTTGAATGCAGTTAATAATTTATGAGCGGTTATCTAGTCGATAAGTAGGTAGGTGGCCGTCGCCGGCCGCGGTGTCGCAGACGCCGGCCGCGGCGCCGCCGGTCGTAGAGCGATCTCTAACGCAAATCTGACGCTATTGCATTAGCGGAATATTCCCTGTTCAAATTTAAAACTTGTTGGAATACAGATTTTCTTTTGTGACGTCAGCAACCGTTAAAAAAAAGAATTATTTTTAATTCAGGGGCACAATGTAGACGCAAGCTGCTGTAATAGGAAGTTGCTATAATCAAGTAATTTTTTTTTAATTATTTGTTCAAGACGAGAAAATAGATCTAGATCCGGCATGCTGTAATATAATGTACCATACGAAATAAGGACTCATATGTTAATTACGACACACCAAGTCATAGCTGACTCGAAGTTCTACAACGGCAGCTTTTCGGCGTTTAGCGACAAATATGCTAAGAAATCGTCAATAAATTGAGCTGCCTTTTATGCACTGTACATTATATTGTAAATTTATTTATATAATTTTCAATGATATTGATATGGTTTCTAAAAAGATAAATTAAATATTAAGTTTGTTGACGTCGCGAGTTTATGATACATAATTCGGGTACAATAGACACTTCATTGATTGATAAATGAAAGTAATTCCATTAATAACAAAATCAAACTGACTTAAACTCAACTTTATAAGTATTTTTCATGTGTAATGTAAATGTGCTTGTTGTCTCTTTATTTGTACTTTGATTTAAGTTGACACAACTATAATATAACGCAAATTGTACGTTTCCCAATGAAAGAAAATGTCAAAAAATTGTGTGAAGTCAATAAGATAATGTGCTAAAAATAAAATTATTAGAATGAATTTGTGGCAAAAAAGAAATCAATTGTTATGTAAAGCGTTTATAAAGGTTGGAAATGATATAACTAGAGATAAAAGATTATATTATCTTGCTTGATATCGGTATTAGGCCTTGAAATGTAATGTGATGTAATAAGTTAAATGTAAATCGATAATTTTTCTTTGAGGATAATGTAGAATTTACCATATCGAATGGTTACGTCACGGAACTTGTTCTAACTGCATTATTGCTGTGTAGAGAACTTTTGCAAATGTAATATTACAAGTGTTTATTTCGATTCATTCCGATATTTAACATTTTCGCGGTATTTAAGTACTTATAATTTATTTTTGAGTATATAAAATTAAAGTTGTTTTAATATTACGGTAATCAATAATACCCTAGCACAATAAGGGAGGTTTTTACTTTAAAATACTCATTGTAAAATTTCATGGGAACGGTTGTAAGTTTACAGAAATTATAAAAGTGCGAACGCTTGACAATGAGTGCAACAGAATTGTAAGGATTAGTTATCTTAGAATGGATCCTCAATATCGTTTAGGGAAGAAATCAGAAAACGAAAAGGCAAAATCATTTATACACTTGCTCCTTCCCTATTTGGAAGAATGTTTTATTTATTACATTACTGAATGTCGTTGTAGCCAGGCAGGCAAAGCCGGGGGCTTTACTAGCACTGAGATAAATTTAGGTAAACAACGTCAACGCGTTCCGGACGCTAAGTAAAGCGCACACCACACGTACAAGGATACGGAATGCCGTGTCGTTGGTTAACGAGCGCGCGGCTCGGAGAACAACGATAATTTGCACTGAGACCTGTCGGATCTGACGGCGTCGGAGCTGGCCATTACGGGCGCATTATCACTTTAGTATACTCAATCACGTCTATCGATCGTGCCAGATAATGATCTATCTATGCGGTACGCGTTGAACCGACGACACGGTTCCGAGTTGTAAAACCGCAGCCGACGAGATACTGTGTCGGCGTGATTCATAGCAGTGCATGATTTTTTTTTTCAAAAGGATATCTGAAATATTATTGTAAGATGTGATTGATTACGTACTTTCCAAAATAGTAAATATAAATAGTATAACTAGCTACTATTACATGTATAATGTTGAAATGTCTGAGTGTTATTTCAAAATGATTGCGTGTTTTTAAGTCCACAAGATTGTAATGAGGGTCATTTCAAAATTGTCGAGATACAGTAAAACTATGTAAGTTAAGCGCACCAAATTTACATGTGTTCAAAGTAGTCTCCAAGGCGTCAACACACTTATGTAAACGAATTCTCCACAAACGCAAATAGAGTCAAAGTATTCATTAATAGCGGGGTCGATCTCTTCTTCTGATGTGAAATGGCGACTACGCAATTTTCCTTCGAATCGAAAGCAACCAAAAGTCACTCGTTGCAAGATCCAGTAAGTAAGGCGGATGCTCTAAGATTTCGATGTTACTTTTCTTCAAAAAGTTAACAGTGAGCGCGGCAGTATGAAAGATGGCAATCGTTGTGGTGCAGCATTGCGTCTCTAATTCTGAGGGAGAACTTTTGGCAAGCAGTGTTATGTGTACCAGATCGCCGTGACAGTTTTTTGTCTGTTTAACAGGTTTAATTAAGCCTGTACCTCTGAATAACTCGGCATACATAACATTGAACGTACCTTTTTCAAAATGGACTAGACTATTTTATGAACGCGTACCTTACTTTCCTCTCGTGTAGGGAAGCCATAAAAGGGGATGTATGTTTCATCAACTGTTACTATTTTAAATATTATATGGAGGCCGTTTTTATTCAATAACGAATGTCCGTCGGCTGATCCTTACACGCTCGTATTTTTGGTTTTATATTAAGATGACGTAGAACCCCGAGAAATAATGTTCTATTTGAATTTATTGTACAAGACCTTATACACCGCTGCGGATCCAATTCCAAGAGCATTTTGAATAATTTTGTGGGTGCATCGATTGTCATCTTGCATCATTTTAAGAACACGAGCGACATTATCTGGAGTGACTTAAAACAGGCTTCCAATATGTTCTTCATCTTGAAGTGTGTTTACGAAATTTTTTAATCAACGAAACGAAGTAGCTCGAGGTGGTGCTTTATCATTAAATGATGACTCTAACCGTTACACACGTTGATTTTCGGATAGACCAACCTTAAAATCATAGTAAATCATACCTCGCCAATGCTTAAGTTTCAAATACATTAATTGTTTCACAAAAACACGCTTTACAACAACATCAAAATTTAAAAATGCCAGGAGTGTTCACTGCTTGTACTTTTGTAGTCAAGCGGACTTAAATACATGCGCAATCACTACCGCGGAAAAATCGGCGTTCGATAGAATCTCAATAATTCCAGAATGGCCCTCGTATTTTATAAGTTAGCAATGCCCAAACTAATCTTTTAAAAAAATTATTCATCTATCTATCTGTCCGAGGTATTCTTCGGAATGGGTGATCTGATTTTAATTAGGACTTTCACGGATAGGTAGTGAAGTTTATTGGCTTAAGCATTACATCTTATAAATATTTAGACTTCCTGCGTCAAAACTGAAAAGCTTTAAAGATTAGGCAAATTCGAATTTATGGTATGATTTACGGGGGTTGAGTTGCGAGCGAAAACTGAGATCGGAACCTACAGCGTGATCGCCATCGAAATCGAGATTGAGATCGATGTCAGTGTCATAGCTGACAGCGTGATCCATCGACATTAAAGACGAAGGAATTCATTTTTTGTCTACGCGAGTGGAGTCGGGGATGGAAGCTATTGCACGTGTAACACTGAAGTTAAACGTACTTATACGTCAACATTATTCTATCAGACTTCAAACTAATCTTAACATAATATTCTTTATTAAAACTCGATCAAATTAAATGTCGATAAGTCATTGTTTAACTTGTTATATACGATCTAATTGTCAATTACATAACTTTATTTAATGATTTTATCATGTTTAATTGCCGTTATTTTTCCATTTCCACAAGGTGTTTGGTCATATTAAGTTTGCTCAACTTAAGAATTAGTCTAAAAGCAACAATTGGCTGCTCTTCAGGCATTGGCCTTTGCTCTGGTAATTCCACAATGAGTAAGCTGATTTTGACAATATTTTACGTCACGATAGGGTTTTTCATATCGCAAGTAGATATGATAGAGCAAAATAAATCTGTCTATTCTTCTTGTTTTTGTTAATTCGAACCAAAATAAATGATTGATTGTGTTTTTATTAGATTCAATAAAAATGAAGATAGTGTAAAATTTGATACATAGCGACTCTCTAATTTTTAACCGAATTGAAAAAAAATTAGGTCCTCAATCGGACTTTCAGTCTATTCTCAGGTTGGTTGCACTTTTGTCGCAACTGAGATCTGGTAATGAAATCTATGAGAATGGACGGAACAGCAGCAAGTAGCAGCTCACATTGCTACTAGTTATATCCTCTAAAGGAAACGTTTCACGAACGTATGGCACTCCGGCTTGCGCCTTATCCGTAAATAGTTTAAAAACGCCTTTAATAAACTATAATGTTTTGACCATATCTTTTTGGGGAATTTTAGTTTAGTTTCCTTACAAAATTATAGATGTCGAAAGTGGTACATAATAAATATTCATGGGTGAACATGTCCGGCCGACAGAGAGAGATGGTTCAATACGAGCGAAATAGAAGATAGCCGTGTATCCTTTTTTTTTTGTATGAATGCATCCTTTTCAGTCCACCGGAAATTCTCGCCCGTTGTTGTTTGAAGCATACCTATTGAAATTTCATGGAAGCTACGTTCGAAAAAATCATAACTAGAACACTCAACACACTCAACAAATAATAAAAAAGGCTATATAAAAGCGTTTGTTTATAAGTACTTTGTATATTTTTAACTTATAAACTAATCTGGGATTCAAAGGTTTTTCCATTATTATTATGTTATTAAGTAATCTCTTATAGAACATTTCATGTGCGATTGTTAGTTAACAACTTTCGAAACGAATATCTCATTAAATAATGCTTCTGTACAAAAAAAAAAAAACCAAAATGAAAATTGCAATTTTATTATTTTTTCAATGATATATAGATTTTTATTCAATTTTGTAAGATATGTAAAAAGTGCGAGCCGGAAGCGATACAATTCCTTTGTGTTGAGTTGAGGAGAGCTCTAACACTTAAAGCTCTCGTAAACCATTCGACTCAACCGACGGCCTGACGCTAGTATAAGTCTGAGAGTGCTAAAAATGTACCAGTAATATTCTATCTACTTGTAGATAGATATAAATGTACTCGTACGTTTTTTCTACTTCTGCTCTACTAGATAGGTGGAGCAGAACTAAACGTAGTAGATTACACGAGTAGTAGATTCGTTACACGAGTAGACTCCTACTCGTGTAGCGACACGAGTGGGAGTGATTCTCAGCACTACGGTAGAATCGGGGTCGGAATAGGTGAATCGGTTTTCTATCTCCGTATGAAGGTAAAAGCAACGGCCCGTTCAATTATGTATATTTTGTATAATTACATCTACTCTAAGCTATGAGTAAGAACTGCATGACTAAAAATTAAAATTTAATAGCACAATAAAAAAAATAAAAAATGTGAAAAAGGTTAATAAACAATAAAAGTCACCTTACCTATTAAAAAGGTAAGCCAAGTCAAATATGATGAAATACCACAAAGAAAGCGATGAAAAAAAAAGTTGATAGATAACCAAACTCGAAACACACAAAATACAAAACATGTAGTGTTGAGTCGAAGCACGCCAGAAATAGCACCTGGCATATTTTTAACTCGTTTTTATGCGAAAAAAATATTTTATTTTATCTGTATATTTGTCTAATGACGAAATTATTGATATGATTGCGTAAATGACTGGCACTAAAAATATATTTGTTGATAAAAGATGCAACACCACTGAATACGAGTACGAAAGTAAACAGAAAATTAAAATACTTTTAGATACAACGACCTGTAAGACATGAAAGATTCTATGATATCTTATTTTGTAAAACGTCGTATACCATTCGTTTTATACGGGGCAATGCGACATCGACGTCACAGGTTTCTAGCGCCCAGCTCTGTGTAAATGGCGATAAAAAATATTTATTACTTGGTTATTTATAATTATAATAATAATATAATCTCACGCCTATTTCCCATTTCCCAGAAGGGTAGGCAGAGACCTATAGATTTCCACATGGTTACGATCTTTGCATATCTCTCTTGCCTTACTGACATCCATCAATCTTTTCATGCAAGCTTGTTGGTTTCAGTGCTTAAAATTGGGCCCATTTTTAATATGTCACCAATATGATCTGCATAGGATTTTCTAGGGCAACCCTTACTGTCCATTCCATTGCATACAATCGCTATTTATTGTTTCATATAAAAAAAGTTACTTCACTACAATCCCTTTTCAATAAGAAATCTTTAAATGCATTAATAAGAAACAACCATTTAACTTCATATATGTATATATATAGATAATTTATGATCCAAAATAGAAAAGAACGACATCTTGGAAAAACAATTCCAGTTCTCTTAAAGGGGTGCCTGAAAAACAATCCTATACCCCCATCGAGTGTCTGTTGAGACGAGATATATAAAAATAGAATAAAAAAGGCTTTGATAATCAAAAATAAGTTTCAAAGTTGACCTCTTCCTATTACTTTATAAATTTGTAAAGAGTAAGTATTTCAAATATCTAATATATGAAAATCAACGTTAATATATTGTGATGGATGGCATAGAATATATCAATATAATATCTTAAAAATATTGTATAAAAAATTATTAAGTGATTTTTTCCATTAGAACAATAAAGACACTAAATTGAAAAGGGTGCCTATTTAGTAAATTATAATAATAAAAGGATATTGTGTTGTATTGTATTGCATTGCACTGCGGTGCATTGCATTGCATTGCGTTGCATTGCATTAAATTGCATTGCATTGTATTGCATTGCATAGTATTGTATTTTATTGCATGGTATTGTGATATATTGCATTGTAAGGTATTGTATTGTTTAAGACAATAGCACTTTTATTTTTACAAGATATCTTTCCATTTTAGAAATTTGACTAATTCATCAAATGGGATTTGGGATTATTATGAAAGATAGTAGTTCGTAATTCATACATGTAATGGTGCATCATGTGCATGATGCATGATGTAATGGTGCATGGTGTAATGGTGATAATATCAGTAATTAATTCATAAGAAGAAGACTATATGTACCCAAATAATATTCTACTGCTGTATACATGTTTTCCTTAGCTGATGGTATTAGGCCATAGCCGCCACGCTGATCTCTGTCTTGGGGATTTCCAAAGTCCGAATATTCCAGAGAATTTACCTTGATGAACAAGTTTCTGCACACAGTTTTCCTTCTATTAGAAAGTAAATGATAATAGGTATTCCAGTTTGTATACAGGTTAGACAAATACTAGGCAGTGCGGGCTTGAGGTCAAGCCTGTGTTTCCCGAGGCGTAAGTGAGCGTGACCAGCACTGGGCTATTAATGTTTCAAAAACGTTAATAATGCGAGAAAATCTGCCAGCAAAATACTTAAAAGGCGACCTATAATTTCCCACATGGATTGACACAAAGGATTCGTCTTTACTGTATTTTCTATATATATAATAAACTGGCTAATTATCATATCAATACAAAGCCCAAATTAATTGATCGAGAAACTTGAAATTTTGCACAGAGGTTTCAGTTTTAACATACACATATAACATGTCAAACTTAACGTTTTAGTTACTTAAAGGAATAATAAAGATGGCATACATTGTTTAAGGCTAAAACAAAGGATCAATTGGTGTGTTTATGCTTTAGCTAATTATTACTAATAAAAATTAATGGCATACATTATGTTTTATAGTAACCCTCTAAGGGTAAAATAAGGTTTGAAATATTTATACAGAAAATTGGCTTATATTTTAACTATTTTTACAAAAGAAAAATTGGAATAAAAAGCAGGACCGCGATAGGAATCGAATGTTAAATAAATTGGTAACGAGAGCAGGACCGATATCGAAATCGAAAACGGAATAGGCATAGGAATCTTGATTGAAAGTGTGATCGATCAATAAACAAGATGTAGGAAGTCGTTGTATGTCCACGCGGGAGGAGCCGCGAAAAAAAGGCTAGTTATTGCATATACACAATATGCAAAACAGTTGATTGATATCAGTAAACGAATCCGAAATGTACCAGTTTTTTTTATCTCTGAAACACAATTAAATAATGTTTATAATGCAAACATATTTTTCACTTAGCGATTTCACAAGTATTACAAACGCCCGGTGACGTCACAACGCACAACAAACACCTCTCCTGATAAGGCCTTGAGAGTGTTGACTAATTATTTGTCAGCAGTTCGATAGGCGCCGATGTACGTATCATTTCTATCAAATGATTCGAGATGTACCAGATGAATGTCGGCGATAACCGCTCACACAAGATTCTATCAAATTTTTTAAGAATATATAAACCTGTATGTCATAATTAGCATTGCCCGTGAACGTCTAAACATCGAACTTGCTGACGAACGACTGTTTTGCATTTTATATCATGCGAATATTCTGATAACTTAATAAAATTTTTATTTAGACAATTTTCGGTACGTTTTGATTGATGAATTTCAAACAGCTTAGGACGATTAAATCGTTATACATGTACAATCGAACAATTCACCAGCAAAAATTCATACTTAATGTTAAACAATATTATATGAAGGCTATAATTTTCTTTCGAAAGGCTTTATATGCGTACTAACGGTCACCTACTAGCTACGATAAATGTTCTGTGTTGTGGCATTAAATAAAAAAGGTGATGAATGCATGGAATTAAAAAAAAATAAATGATTTAAAACCATTTAACTATAAACGACTCCGCGTCGAATGGTTAAAGTTCCATGTCGATATGTGTAATAGTTTTTTACTAATGTTCGGACAAAAAAAGTCATTTTTATTGTCTATTATTGTATATACTTATATAGGTTATAGCAGAACGATTCGCATCGTTTTTTGTGGGAATAATATGGTAAAAATATCCTGAAGAGTAGTCATCCAAAACTTCAGCTTATCGAATAGAGATGTCTCCATTAAAATCAATCTTTATGCAATGTTTGTGAAAGTGAAAAAAGAAATTTAATCAGAAATCACAGAACAAAACTCGACGCGGCATAGACAGTATTTGTCACGGTAATAATATTATTCCTTCTATGATAAAACTGCGAGTTTTGCCAAGCCGTGTGCATGCTTGTTACTCAATCTTTCAACTACTGGAACACTTCAAACGTAAATGGCGGTAGGCAGTGCCTCTTTTGTCCGGCGAGCTGACAGTAAATAATGACCGATTGGGAAGTGGATCGGTGGCCATTGCGCGACATGAATTATCGAGAACAAAGCGGAGGCGCCACCGACGCCCGTCCGCCGTCCGCCGCCCGATTGATCCAATCCATCCGCGACGCTGGCAGTGCTGCATACTCGAGATGTTTTTCTCGCGACTATCGGTAGATAGTCGACCTATTGTCGTCGTCATAATAAGGCGAGGTGGATATATCGGCTTGTTACGTCGACCCAAGTAGGTAGCAACGGATCAATGACTAACGGATTTACTTCTAGGCGCGTCTGCGACTCAAACCAAAATTCGTCTAAGTTTCAAATGACGTCACCGAAAATTATTTTTTCATTAGTTCGAAATCGGTTCGTAATTAGAATACAGCTTATACAATATAGTATGTGTGTAAAAATAATTTAAAAAGTATTTTTTTTGATGTATATGCATGAAGAAAATAAATTGGAAATTTAAGTAAATTTGACGATATTTTCTGATTTCAGTAAGATTTTATCGAGAACTACGTATTTCAAGTGTGGATATTTTAACTTAAAATTACATCGTTCATCCGGCTAAGTCGATAAAATGTGATGAATGTGGAACATATACAACTCCTCATTTTAGATTTCTTTGAGACATACTTAAATTAGTATAAAAACAATGGAAGATTTAAAACTTCACTTAATTTAGTGTGATAGTTTTCTTAACATGTATATTCAAACCTACTTGACAAATAAATAAAACAAAAATTTTTTTGAAGTATGTTAATTTTGGTAAAATCTCATTTCTTAATCTCATAAAACGACATTTTTGAATAAACAGTTACTGTTCTTTTGTATTATTATTTCATATTTGCACAAATACAATTAAAAATATAGATTTTTCTTTTAATTTTTGTATACTTATCAAAATAAGTGACAGTAGAAGATAAATATGGCGTACAGCAAGCACTGTACGCCGAAATCACAAGTTTTTAGATTAGTGATACCACGACAGCCATAAGAAAGTAATTATTCTAAGGAATCTAAGGATAATTATGTGAGTTAAAATAAAATTTTCTAAACTATAGAATATGACATTTTTTGCTTTTTTATTATTTAATTATCGAAGTGATGTTATGAGCTGATCGGTTAAAAATATCAGGCACAGTCATTTAGTGAACAAAAAGTTAATAGTTAAATAGCGTCTTTCGGTTGAAGCAAAAAAAAACTTAACAAAAAATTTGCAAAAAAAAAAAGCTGCGTCTATATTTCTAGGTATTTATGTGAAATATATAGTACTAGTTTATGATTTAAAAATTGAAGGTACGTCGATTGCGTTTGGTACATTATAAAATAGTCTTTATTATATAAAATCAATAAGCAAAAAGTGAAATCGACACATGAAACACGATTAAAGGCCTCATCATGAGAAAAAAGCCTCTAACATAGCCTCCTTTATTTGAATAAATTTATCGTTCCGATTTCTAAGTGTTCCGAACTCAATTAGATATTGTGCGAATATTACACCTCTAGCAATTTCAGTTAATCGAAGTTGACGTTGTCTATCGTTAGAGACAATATAAATATTTGTCTTGTTTTATGGTCAAATGTGTGAAACGTAATCAACTCTAATGAAGGCACTTTAATGAAGTTCACTGTTGGGGAGGCTTTTGGCCCGCTACGGGGAAGTTTGAGGGGGCGGGAGGAGGTTATTCAGTACGCTATGAATTTCCACATTATAATTAAGGGGCTCTTTGCCCCTTGACCATTGAACTAATAGAGCACGTAGAAAATTTGTTCCATCTTCTGTGAGCTTAAGATTTAACATAATATTTATTTACAGAATTCTAGAAAAAATTTAGAATCACGCTGACAACATACAGCTGTCTCTCACCGAGCATAACCAGCTACGGGAAATATGTCGTGTCGAGACAGCAAGATAGCTGTACATGCGCAGTAGTTGTTACTGAACCGTAACACGGAGTCCAATTAGTGTCATGCCTCTCTTTAAAAAAATAAAGTTTCAATAGAAAAAGCTAACTGCTACAAGCTGTAATTATCTATACTTTAATGGCTGCCGTTATGCGTCACGCTCTTTACGTTACGTATACCTGATAAAATGCACCTGCAACGATTTAAACAGCTCGATTTAGTCCGTAACGACTGGTTTAAGACACATTTGCGATGTAGGTATTTATTTTTACGACATCGCCCCAGTGGTTCCATTCAATTTTATTTATTTATTTACGTACATAATTTTATGTACGTGGTGTAATCAAATTCATTTGGTAACCAACGCATCTGCAAGTTGATGTTGCGTTGTGTCAATAAGTCTCAATCAATCCATAGCCGAGGTGCAATCGATCCGTTTATTTTAGGTTGAAAGGCTGGGTCCACGAATGCTTTACTCTGGCTTAGTGCGATCTCAACTCCGCTAACGCGCGTTATCACCAACGCGTCCGAGACCGACGGCTTAACGTGCTGTAACGCCTTTAACGTCTTTGGGGCAAGAAGCGAGGAATTTTAATTTAACCCGACTCAAAGACTCATCGGTTAATCCGTCTAAGGTCGGTATTCGAACACGACACCTTTTGGTTTGCAGGTATTGCTCTTAACCATCGAGCTACCTCCGCTGATCGGCCACCATCGATTGCCACTTGTGTCAGTGAACATTGTAAAAGTATTACATAGGTCGGTAGCATAATTTACAGTTTGGAATCGGTTGTTGAACTCAAACGAAAATGCTTGTGACTCGTGAAATCCCTCTTTAATTAGATTCTATTTAGATACTAGCGACGCACATGTTATAGAATTACACAAAGAAAAAGAAAAAAAAAAGAGAAAAAATTGTTAATATTTTAGCATCAATATTATATTTTTATTCACTGTTAGTTGTAATTAGCCGGTATTAATTGTGCTTATATTTAAATGCACGACATCTTACGTATCGAGTTTTTAAACTAGAGAAAACGTTCAAGTACTGCCGCTAATAGCTATAACAATTTTTAATCGCGATATAAATGACGAATCTAGTCAGTGTAGTGTTTACGCGTGTGTATTTTCGTCCTCACCCACTCATCGTCGTATCCTCCGCGCATATTTAGCGGCTTCCGCTTTGAGAATTAAAATGGGATAAATCTATTTCTAATTATTTGTTACCAAAGAGATAATTTCGAAAATTTCAAAAAAATCAAATCATATAAAAAATCAGAGAAATCTGTTTTAAAAATTATTACGGTACAGTTTTCGTTTTCAGTTGAAATAAAATTCACGTTGTATGTTTATTTATGTATAAGTATAGCCCTTTACAAAAAGCAAATACACTCTATCAAGTGTGAATACGGGCCTATTAAATTTTTTATATGGAATAAATTGTTATGTAGTACCGAACTATATGTAAATGTTAAAAACATTTGACATTATTCAAATTCATCGTAAGTATTGATATCTATTCTGCACATTTACAAAATTACACTGCGTTTAGTCCTAAAAAATGCATCAAATAATGGGGCATTTGACAGAACATGTGTTCGAACATCGTTTCATTTAAGTTCTATAAGTAAGTAAACGCTTACAGCAGGTAATTCTGTAAACTTTATCGATATGAAATCAAAAAATACATAAAATCGAGAGCACGGAATCGACCTGCTGGTCTTATATTACGAGTTAGATGGAACGGTCCGATGTTTTACATTTTGTTTATATTGATGTACCCGTTGTAGAATGAATGAATTATTTTGTAACATATGAATTCTTTGCCCACCAAATTAAAACTCTTCATTTCGTGAAGTATGTTTACGCACGTAATCATCTATTTGGTCTAGAAGTTTTATATTACAGGAAAGAAAATGAAATTAAAAAAATAAAATATAAGGATATCATGTTTAATTTTTCAGCTATGTATATTAATATAACTTTAATGTTTTTGGAACAAAGTGCTTTAACGCGACTTGTGGGAGGTGGTAGTTAAAAGAAATTGTCACGTAAGGAAAAAACGTTATGCTCCTTCTATTCGACTCTCAGCGGCTCTCTCTCTCTTTCTCTCTCTGTCTCTCTCTCTTTCTCTCTCTGTCTCTCTCTCTTTCCCTCTCTATAACAGACACTAAACATGCATTTGCAGTGAATAATAATGTCACTGAGGTAATTTTTTAATAATAAAAAAATGACCAACTTACCAGAGTTTTTAATAATAAAAAAATATGGCGCTGCTAAGTGCTTTATTTGATTTTTTTAACTTATAATTCACTATTTTATAAACATTATATCCAATGAAAAAAATTTTTCGTAAGATATTATTTCGTATTTCCCGTTTAATTACTTACAAAATATGTTAATTTATTTTACTGTTCCTTTTATTTGATATAAGATAGTATAAAGCGAAAGGAACTTCGTTTCAGCTTGGTGTTCCACGACATCTTTAGTTTTTTTTTTACAAAAAAGTGCCCACCGTTTATATAATTTATATATACTTCAAAACGATGGATATTGATGAATTGATTTTACACACACATTTCCATCATGTTTTACAATTTTATATAATATGTCCGGAATAAATCAAAAAGATAAATGTAGAAGATATTAATTTTAAATGTTTTGCTTAACATTACGGTAGCTTAACTCCGGTGGCAATATTCAGTAGGTGCAGTCGAAACATTGGCAGAAAAAAAACTGCCTCGAGAATTCGTATAAAAAACATTGACGCTTATATTAGCTATAGCATTAATTTGTAATGTAACTTGTAAAATTTTAAAGATAGCCTCCAAGGGGGTGAATTTTGAATGACGTGTCGTGTAGGAACGAGAGCACGTTCTGAAGTCTTATGGCGAATCGCATCGCATACTTATTAAGTAATCGTAAAACGTATACACGTCTAAAGACAATCTAATTATAAACTAAAGTTTAAAAAAATTGCGTTGTGCCACAGGCATCTTTTTCTTATGCGAATAAAAAAAAAATTACGGAAACAAGACATTTTCATGCTGTCCTTTCTTCCCCGGTCACGTTCAGGTACGATTTGCGATGTAAGTTCTCGATGGAAATTGCACTTGTCAGTTTCCAATAGCTATATTTAAAAGATATACGGATGCGTGCGTTACATTTTGGAATCGATTAATAACAGATGTTTCTATTATTAGATATCGGCGTGCTATAAATACAATATTGTCGTTAGGTGGTGTCTGGTTGGCAACGGCCACGGCGGGGTATCGCCGGGGCGCGGGCGGCGCGGACGATGGTGGTGCGGCGGTGGCGGGAGGCTGCGTGGAACAGGTCAGCGCGCGGCTGCGCGGCGGAGGGCACGACCAAGAGCGGGCCGCGCGGGCCCGGCCGCAGCATTCAGTGCACGCGCCGCGCCGTCGTCGGCCGCCGTCCGCCGTACGCCGCGCCGGCCACTCCCGCAGCCGCAGCGCACGCGACTCGCCCGCTCTCGGAGCTAACTTCGCGAATGATTTTCTACAGCAGTTTAAATTCGAAAACCCAATCTCGCAATTATTCTCCAACACACGGCCCATGCCTCGAGGCTTCCGAAGTGCGAAAACCACTCGACGATTTCGATTTAACAGTGCATCGTGAGTGAAGTTCCCTGTTGCGAACGGTGCTGGAGGGACGGTACGACTTGAACTCGAAGGTATGATTTTTGTGAACGTTTATTAATTTATGGATGTCTTTATTTTCTTTTTATTCTTGATGCGATTATCCGGCAGATTTAAATTTTTCGTATTTTTTTGTTGTTTCTACCGTCATAAAATTTAATATCTTATTTATATTCGACTAAAATGTGGTGTTTATATAACAATTATAAATTGCATTATCCAATGTTTTGATTAACATCTTGAGTGCTTTTGAGTTTCATTTTTTTTTTCTTTAGTGTATTCGTCGTAACGGTAAAGCATTGCACTAAAAAATAAATAAAAAGCTGTTGATTGATACAAAAATTATTCTATGATAGGCATTGAAAAGAAATTATACTTTTATACTGATTCATTATAACTACCTACTCTTAAATATATTCTATATTATTTCTCGTATTAGAACATTACTTAGTTTCATAGATAAAACTGCCTTTGCAGTATTTTAAACATATTTGGTTTAATTTGACAGTAACACCATCCAAATATATACAACTTATGTATAAACAGCTTTATAATTTATATGTTCTGTTTTTTTCCATAGTTCAAACAAACGATGTTACGAAATATTTCAAATTGAATTGTTCAAAAAAGTATTAACGCTCCACACGGCGTTGTCGTTACGTATCTAATCAGCAAATGATACATTTATGTGCCTGAAATATGTTGTTTCGATGCACTTACTCGTACATCGTAAATTCCTAGCGTGCCAAGGCCGCGATATCGATACAAAGAGAAAAAAAAATTTACTCGCTTCAATCGACATAATTTACTGATCGGACGCCGCTAATCTATGCTCACGTCTGTCTTTATGTGCATGGTGCGTTTAGAGTAATATCATCGAATATCGAGAAAAGTGGGCGTCGTGTACGACAGTAATTTCTGCTTATCTCATAGCGGTTATCCTTAAATCTGAAAATGTTTACGTCCGATGATCCTTTCCACGTGCTTTATGCTACGTCGGAACTCTACTTTGTCGCGGACCAGCATCGTCGAAGATTGCCTCAGACACCGCCACTAATTAACGCTCGCCGGGCCGTGGCCCGCGTTCTGTGCGCGTCGTGTATCTCCCGTAATCACTATCGACTTTGGCATTAATTTATGGTAGATTTAATGATCTTTCTGCTTCCGGTCGTATTCCGAAATTACGTGGCAGTTGTGTCACAATTATTTGATAAATCGATAAAAAAAAAAATATAGAATTGGACAAGTGCGAGTCGGAATTTCATGAAGAGAGGTTCCAATCATCGCATTGATCCACGGTGAAATTAAGCGAGACATTTTTTTCACGACTATTTGGTGTTTCGCATGGTAATTAGCTTGCGTTTATCACTATAACTGACATTTGTTATTACTATAAGTGAGATCCTATATTTCAGGATTGCTCCATTTTCTTATAACCTCTACAATATATTTTTAAAAAATATTTAGAAATTAAAAATAGTATATTTGTATATCTGGAACAAATTTATATTTGCGTAGCAAACCAGTTATTGCCGCGTCACGTAATGAACAGGTGAAAATATTTCTTGAATTTTCTTTTCGGCCCTCAAATGAAAATTCATTAATATCGTATTGATGATCTGATCACGTCACTCTGTATATGCACCAAATCGCAATTTTTCCGTCCACTAGATTCAGAAAAAATAGATTGTTCCAGACGAGTGATACAGACACGAGAGTGATCCTACAAGGATTTCGTTTTTCCATCGGGTGTGCGGAACACTAATTATCTAACCTTCGTTTAAAATTGACTTTACCGGTATTGCTTTTGGTTTCGTTTCTGGAGGACATGAGTTAATAAAGGGGCCTCAGTTTTATGTCCAAATCATTTGTCGGTACTCCATAGGAACTTTGCAAAGTAAAAACAATCTTACTTATTAAATTCCATATTTAATAATACAACGAAACTTCTAGAATTACCAATTTTTTTTAAGGATATTGCTAAAATCAGCTGTACCTTTTATAAATATATTAATATTTATATTTATTTAATTAGTTAAATTATTCTTTTATAATTTAAATTATTTTGAATATAAGACATTTAAAAATTTTTTGCAATATCATAATAAATAAGAGGAAATAAATACTGATGACGTCGGTAACGGGTTCCGGATTGAAAACAACATCGAGATAGGGATTGAAATTTATATTGAGGTGCGGATTGAAATTGAAATCAGAACTGGCATCAAGACAGGGATCACAGTTGTAATCGAGAACAGACATGCGTTTTAAATTAACATGCTATAAGGCAAAAACCTCAGGCGGTAGATCAACCCACATTAAGAAATTATACCCTTTTAAAGACTTCTCCTGTTACATGGAAGAGATACACTTTAATTTTTTTACAATAATAAGCCTCGATTAATTAGTTTTCATATACCTTACATATACATATATATATACACAACGCACACTTGTAAATAGTGATAGAGAGTGTTTTTGATGAAAAATTACGATTGCTCGTCCTGTATTGATTTCCCGATGACCGAAGAAGATATCTATACGATTGATTCATTTCATATTATATGACACCTTTGTCACATTCGAGTGCAACGGGAATTTTCAGTGCGAACGATGAATCATCTCTAGTGACACTATTGTCGAACTACATTGTTTCCTATTGCCCGTGTGACAGTCGTGCTCGCAACGTAATCAGTCCGATACGTCGACACGTTGGCGTTACGTCACACCGGCGATATCGACATCGATCGGAACAACAATAAGGTGACGTGCATTCGATAAATATTTCATACTAATTTTATCGCGATTTTCAGAAATCCGGTTTGTATCGGCTGTTCGTTGCACAAATGAGTCGGCGCCGGATACTTTGTTTTCCGAGAAGATGTCGTGTTCCGTTTAGGCGCACCTCTTGTGTGGGTAGCGATTTTATGCTGGAGCACTTTCGCGTATCGAATATAAAATAAAATGTGCCTGCAGACCGTACACGTTATAAATATGAAAGTTCCTAAATAATAATTCTTCACGATTATATTTAAACAGTCACAGGATATAAACGTAAACATCGTAAATAATCATGAAATACAAAAATAAACATTAATTATACAATGCGTGGTACTTTAGCTGTTCATATATAGTATCTGTCGCGTAAATCTACAACGCGCGCATGCGCGACCCTATCTTATTCTATCTCTTTGTGTCTTTGTGTATACCTATATCAGTCTGTCATATCTCCGTTGGAGTTGTTCCTCTGGTTCTCTCTGGTTTATATCTATATAACAAAATGTACCTAACAGCGATGAATCCTTGAAATTTCAATTTAAATTTTGAGTGTAAAATAGAATGTAAGCAGAAACAAATATTTGTATGCTTTAATTGTTTGTTTATTACAAAGTTACAAAGACTTTATTTAAACCGTTTTCGATTTTGTTTTATTTAATAAACGGATCGATAGCTCCGGTGCAATATTCTTTAATATACACGATATTAATTAATTTTCTGATGTTTATTTTATTGTAGCTTTTCAATAACGAATGAAGTGAAATTATTTATTAAATAACAGTTTTATTTCTAAATAGCTCACGGCTCCCCCTGCGTTGACTAATCTTCTCATGATTATTGCATAGGTGTGCTCTTATTTTTAAAATCTGTATTTTTCAAGAGCTTTATCTGCAATAATAAGTGATACATGCTCGTTTTTACGATGCAAAACACCTCCCAGAAAAATATCATTAAGTCAATTGCACGCGTGTCTTTACTTTAAAACCCGAGGTTCTGGCGTTTTGAAGAAAATCGATTTCAGTCTAGCGCCTAGTTAACAAAGTGTAGTTAATTGTATTTTAGATTAGCTATTGGGTTACGATTAATAAATTCCGTAAAATTTTAGCGAAATCGGTTCAGTACTTTTCAAGTTTGTCCTGTTTATACAAACAAACAGATATGAATTTCAAAAATCATTCTTTGCGTTCAATATCGTCTGTATAACCCGTGACAATTATTGTTTTGGAAAAAATATCTTATGTACAGTAATGACCTCGTCACGATTTTGTCATATGCACATATAGTTAATAAAATCATACACCTACTTTAACCAGAGAGGGTTTGAAGCAGCGATATGTTAATTAATTAGCATAGTCCCATAAGAAATACACGCAAAGTAATGAATTTTCAACGACTTACAATTTTTTTTTTCCTTCAACGGTTTTAATTCTATTTTCATAATTTTTTTTTCCATTACTTGTTACATACATGTATTTCATAAGGAAATATAATAATTTCATTATCAACAGTGTATCGAATCACAGCCCTATTGTAAAATATTAAGCAATACTCTACGAAACTGCACCGTTTACGGACACATTCAAACCAATTCACGGTAATAAATATCACGTATTGCATGCCACTGTTGGGCATTCATGAAATCACGATGCATGCGCCGGATGACGCTGCATTGGCTGCAACTCGTGATTAGTATAAAGTGTGCATATCTTGATACTGTCAAAATAATTTACGTTCTCGATTATATTTTGACAGACGTCAAAAAAAGACTATCCAGCCTGATGAACATTGTGCGTTTTTCGATAGCCTTAAATATTCGCCGATGTTTTTGTGAAGATCAAAACATAAGAAGCATTTTATAAGACGTTCGATTGCGACGAGCTGTGACGAGGCAGAATTGCTGGCTTAATCATTTCCTCGATACGAAATCAGCAACACGCAATTCAATCAGTGCCATTTAATATCAACGCCGTTTGTCGATGGTCGGCGCGTATTGACCTCTGTTTTCGGTTTTACATATTTACTGTGAATTGGTATTGCGACGCGAGCACTGGTGCTAGATTACCTTCGAAGGAAAGGGCACCAGGTCCGATGTTCACTATGGACGAATCGGCCATTGAACTTTTGAATTATATCAAAGTACGAGTGCAACACGCGAAACTCTGCCGCTGTGAAGTTAGTCACGGAAGCGTCGCAACGGCTTATAATAGGAATTCGGGGGAGAAGAGGGAAGGGTCGGGGAGCGTTGAACATGCGCATTGCATGACTCGCAGGACATTCAGAGCGGCAGAGTTTCGTGCGTTCTATTGTAAAGCACTTGCTCCGTGCCTCAGTTATGCTGTCAGTCACTTTGGCGACCAAGGTCGTCAGCGGTTCCAGCCCGCAGTAAGCTGGTGTGAATGGTTGAGCTTTGAGTCCTTCAATCTAAAATAAACAGACTGTGGGCGGGCACACCCCAATATTGGGGCAATTGAAAACCTGACGCAACTGTAATACTCTTTTTTTTTTTTGTCTAATACTTGACGCTGTAGTTTCTTAGATATCAATATGTTTCAGAATCAGTACTATACATTTATTTTTAAGGTAGGCTGAGCCATTCAAAATAAGTAGAGGTGTCTATAAATAAATAAAAAATGTATCAGTTGTTACGTTCAATATTGTAAACATCATAGGTATTTTAAATTGTATTGAAGACTAATACTGTTTATTTGCTTGATTCATTATTTTCATATTTATTTCAATTTTGGTACATTTAGTACGAAGAAATGTTATAATGCATATTTAATATATTAAAATATATAAAGAACTAATCATTTAATACACTTGCCCATATTAATGTATGCGTATATATTAATTTGATTAAGTATATTAAATGATTAGTAGATATATATAATTATTAAAAACAATATTGACGTATTTATCCTAGTCGAAAAGCCCCGGTTAGCGTGCATAAAAATCATTCCTGTGGTTAGGATCTATATTAAATTTAATGTGCATTAAATCATCTGCCTATCCAACAACATGACTTACAAAATTTGTAACGAATGATAGTGAATACAAATATTGACAGACAAAGAAATGATATTGTAATGGCCAATTTGAATAGCAAGTTTCAATTATCATTGATCCAACGACATTGATGAATGTGTCGCTGTCCTTTTGAGACCGTAAATAAAAACACAACTGCATCGAAAAACAAATCATACTAATATAAATTTGAAAGTAACTCCTACTATCCGTCTATTTTTTACGTTTATAGTTCTAAATCGCAAAACCGATTTTGATGAAATTATGTATGAATATAACAAACTTGATTCTCTAGAAAATAATATTTTTTTCCAATATTCATTGCTTAATAGATTTTTCATAACTTTTATAAAACTGTATCAATTCAAAATGCTGTAAAAACGAATAAAGAGTATTTTTTATAACTTATATCTTTTAACTATGTTTCGCCACGCATTAGAATAAGAGACTCATCATTATGCACGTATGTGCTTACACTATGTATATTCGTACACAATATATACCTACACCAACGTACATCCAGGCACTCGTACACATACCAACTAAACGACTAGCTTAATTATTCGTCACAAAAGCACTACTTCCACACGAACGAAGTCACGAGTAACAGCTAGTCACTTACACAAACAAAAACATCTCATAACATAACGTTCTAAAGTGTCACGTTACCGAGATATTTGGAGGTTAAGTTGGTTACATAACCAACTACGCAATTCACTATTATTATTTTAACGTTCAAATACGTAATTATTATTGCATATGTACTTCTATACAATGTAATGGAAAGTAGTTGAGATCATATGTTTTGAATATAAATACATAATTTTTAATAATAGATAGTTTTTCCTGTAAAGTTTTCGTGTATAAAAAGGAGTCTTTGATATCAAACCTATTGCAAGAGATAAAAATATCTTAGCATTTATTTTTAGATAACGAAAAAAAACAACAAAAATTAAATAATATTCATAGTTGTTACTGGTTAAATATTTTAGTTTTCGTATGCGAAAGATAAGGTCTTTGTTCAGATACCAAGATTTATTAAAAAAAAAGAAGATGTACAGTTCGGCCAGCCTAGCCGAGTGGCAAATCGTTTCTTTTTCTACAAACGCTAACGCTTGAACACGCCTCATGCTCGTCTACAGAATTTAAATTTCGTTTCTCTGGACCATATGACATTTAGTTAACTAATGTCAATCGCATACATTTACCATTCTATTCTACGAACGCACTCGATAATAAAAAGCCGCTTGTCTAGGCCTGCTGCGCTCAAAAATGGCCGCACTAAATGAGTGCTAAAGCAGACTGTTTAGCACTTATTTTAACAAAGTAATTTGATTGACTTTTAAGTAGTCTGATATTTTTAATTTCATTTTGCTTAGGAGAACTCTAAAAATGTTTTGATCATTGTTATTCATAGGTATGTCTTGAGGTAAATTTGAAGTGGGTAGGTTACCTACCTACCTTCTTGCGTGGTTAACGCATAGATCGTACCTAAATATTGATGAGTTGAAAAAGTAAGTTGATTATTAATTTGTAGAAGAATACGCAATTTTTTTTTTTTTACTTTTTAGTGCATATTAATTTGTTTTGGGATAGTTTTTTTTGTTAAAATTTTTATACATTTTTTGATTTTTAGTGAATTTGAAGTATACACTAAGTAATTTGTCTGAATATGGGTAGACCTACTAAACGTGCTACTCATAAGTCGCACCCTTACTGTAAGCCGTTAAGGAGTTCCATTGACCATCATATTCGACTGCGACAATTACTTGACCATAACGACGTTACAGTAAGTGACTCAATTATCCGGATAGCCTATAAAAGATTATTGTTAATTTGCCGAGTATTATTAATTTGCTCCTAATAATTGAAGAGTTCCGGTACTTTGTCTTGGATCTCATAAACAGAACCTAACCAACCTCTCATCAAACTACCCTTGAAGTACATCATTTCTAATAGAAAAAGAATCATCGAAATCGATTGGTGTGATATTGAGTTATTCGTCCATTTGTCGCGCACATACTTAATGAAAATTTAAGACTATATGGTTTTCTCATGAACGCCATTGTCAGAACTAGAGCAAATTGAAATGAGACCACACGGAAAGTACCAGCTTTCAAATAAAAAAAAGAATTATTAAAATCGGTTCACACAGTAGAAAGTTCTGAGGTAACAAACATAAAAAAAATACTGTCGAATTGAGAACCATCTCCATTTTTGAAGTCGGTTAAAAATAGAAATAGAAACTTTTATCTGCATTACATATTTCCTTGTATCTCGACATTATCTTGAATTTTGTTTATTGGAAAGCGGTGCTCTCGGTAATATTGTTTTATTTTTTTTTTATCTTAACAAAATGCAAAGCTAACTAACTTACTAACAGTTCGTGAGATCACTCATTTGCAATGAACGTACTTTAAAGTGTTTCTAAACTGCTATAAAAAAAGAAATACATTTGTCAACGAAATCGTAGCGGTGAAAATCCTGTCAGTACGTAACAACATAGTTACTTAGATAAATAGATATGCGGCTACATAAAATTCGATTAATTTTGGCAGCCAGGCTTCAATAGATGATTCTTAAATAATGATTGTCAAAACACGAGCGATAGCACGACCGTAACACGGTGTGCGTCATTTTATTAACCGAAACTTGTGTATGGTCCGACGCCAACAAGGTTTCAAACGCCAGCTCGGTCACGCAATGCGAGATAAAATTTACATATTTGCTGCATTTCAAAGGAGTTGTCCAAACATGTCCTTTGGAATGAGTGTATTTTGTTGTCGAATGCTTTTATATTTATTGTCCTTTCCCGTTTATTTATGAATGTATACGGATTTATACTTTAATGATTTAGTATGTAGATCTTGGTATTAGCGAAAAGGGCGTGTCATGTACAAAGAGCTGCATTAAGGGACGGGTGCGCAGAGCGCTATTAGTATAATGTTTGTTAGTTGGCTACGGAATTGAAAAAAAACTCGTAGAAAACAGTTCTACAACATTATTGTTTTCTACGACTTTATTGATTTCATCAGTCATTTCAATACAGTCAATAAATTCACGTATATTGGACAATTAGGCGGCAGGTAGATCAATAAAACCCTCTGTTTGCTAACTTTTTAAATTGCCTATTTGATTAATGAATATTATTCCACAATCTAAATAATTATTGCGTAAAAATCGATAAAATGATAAAAAGTCAACTCAAAGACCCTCTAACTTAACATCAAATGAAAGATGAATATTTTTATTGATGCAATATCTCGTATATTTAATTAAATTATCTATTACTGCCGCGCGACACGCGAGCTTATGACGGACTAATGGTAAGTTTAAAATAATGTGACGTCGTTGTATACGGCTCGAATATATAAGTAGCATTATCGAAGATATATAAGTTATTTGAATAACTTAGAATTAATATTTTCACTTCGTGTTTGAGACTATTCAGTTCAAACAAGACCATAGCTCACACTTTTAGGGAAACTGCAATAAGGTGAGACTGGTTTAAAACAAACTGTTATATGTTTTTCTTAAACTAAATGTCGTCTCACGAGAACAAGTAGTTCCAAATTTCTTCTGCCACTTCCGTTTTAGAGCGATTCCCGATTCGTTCGTTCGACCTCTACTAGCTTCTACTGTACGAATCGAACATTTTGGTAGTGAACACACTACAAACCATTGATCCAGTCCTATTACTGCCAAATTAACAGTCGATGTCGAGACCCAACAACTACTCGATACGGACCAATCGAATGGTTATAATAGACAGTGCGCAAGCTAGACAACTTACTGCGCAGTACTCACTGATCGCACCTCACAGTCGGTTGAGTTAAGCGATCGTCATTTTTGCTCGATGGGCGGGCGTGTTAAGTACAAATGTTTGTTTTTGACTATACTAATGTTATTTGTTTATTGTGTTGTGCCTCTCGTTCTAGAGATTAATTCAGTCGAGTAGATACCTGGATTGCCTAATCTTTGACATGCACGATCTAATAATTGACGTAATATACCCTTATACACGAAAGTAATGTATTTGTGTGTGACATTATCCAAATTCCATCAGTTGCTTTGGTAATTTATTTTGTTTTTAATCTTTAAACTGTATTTTATTCTTCAGATCGTGAATCAATTTATATTTTATTTGGAAGTGACGAAATATGGTATACTAAATAGTACACGGAATAGTTATATCATATATATCTTTACTACAATACTAAAGGTAATAACATAAAAACTGACTGGCAAAATTGAAGACAGTTAATTTCAATTTAAGAGTATAAGCATATAATAAGTATTCATCATCACCATCATCATCATCATCGCTCAACCTTTAGCCAGTCGCAATGACTGAAAGGCACAAGTCCCAATAAACCGAAGGGAGCGTAATTATAAGGGGAGTGTAGATTCTAGTCTGCATTAGGATTGATGGGAGTGTAAAGCCAGCCGGTATTCGTTCAACCTTTAGCTCCATTTCTGGGAGTTGGAACAGTTCATATGTAGCCTTTTTAATTTCTGCTGTACTTTGTGCTAATGTTGTTTATTTTCCTTAGTTCTCGTTGTAAAAATTACTATCTTGTTAAACGAATATTACAAGTGTGAATAACTTTCTATTCTAGAAGATCTTAAAGTAGAGTTGAGTAGATAATGTCGAGTTCTTAAACAAATCCTTTCTGGTTTTTTCTTCCGTTAATCTTCCTTTGTTTATTTTCTCAGCTCGGTGAAGAAGTTTTAGCGTCCGTTTAGAAATTAACAAAGTTCATCGCCAGCCTTTTTAGTTTCCGCTTTGCTCTATACTATAGTCGCCTCTTCCTATTCATTCCTGATGTAGTAGCTCGGTCTACCCAACTCTTTCATGTATAACTAGGACGTCTAAATTCTCTTTCTTTTGTAATAGATCCTAGGTGTTCATTAGATAATGTCGAACTCTTGTTTTGAAAGCCTGAAAGAAATTTTGAAAAGCCTTCGGTCGCTCACCCGCCAATGGCATGGAGGACGAGAGTCGTTACATTGATAGGGAGCACTATTGAAAGTTTTTCAGCTTGCTAAAAGATTTAAAATATAATGAACTATCTTTTGCTTTAATTGTTATGATGAGAAGTCTTGAACGTTGATTGCTATTAATTAAGTGTTCGTGCTCATGATACAGAGCCGATGGTTAATTCGATGAACAATAGAAAGACATAATTATTAAAACTTGATTTTCAGTCATTGTGATTATCTATTTTGCGTTTTTAAATTATAAGTTCTGAAATTTTAGTTCAATTTCAATCGTTTTGCTTTTGAAATGGATTGAATTTTAAGTTAATTTGGTTAATTAATGTTATTTAGTAACCCTTTTTAATACATCTCTTATGTAATAATAATAAATACTTACATCTATTTCCCAGAAGGATAGGCAGAGACTATAGATTTCTACATGGTACGTACGATTTTTGCAAATCTCTCTTGCCTCATTAACATTCATCAATCTTTTCATGCGAGTTCGTCGGTTTCGGGTGCATAAAATTTTGCCCTTTTTTTTTTAATATGCTAACAATATTTTTAGGGCGACTCTTGCTGACTTTTCAATCACACACATTCGCCCTATAGACTTCTTTTGTCAGTCCACTTTCATTCATCCTTTCCAGATGGCCAAACCACCGCAACATACCTCTTTCTACTCTAATCATTACGTCTTCCTTCAAACCACACCGCTCTCTATAATCACTGTTTCTGTATCTATCATAATTTCCATAATTTCAATACAGAATTTCCATATGCAAAATATTCATCCAATATCACTCAGTTAAGAGATGATCGCGTGCCAAGTTTACGCCATTGCGACGCTTTCCTGTCTGACTTCACAGCGGCAGAGTTCCGTGCGTTGTACTGTAACTATTAAGGTCTTGTTGACACAGCCCTGTCTATACCGCTTTTGAGTTTACTAAGTAGCAGTACTTACCTGTTCGAAGTCGGGGCCCAGATAGGACGTGCGCTGAAAAGAGCCGAATCTGATTCGACTCAGACTCAAAAACTATATTCGGGTTGAACGTATTAAGTTTTGAGCCTCAATATGGTTGATACTGACCGAAACCGTCGTACGAATAATGAATCTATAGAGTTTTCGATATAAATAGTAAGAACGGCCATCCTTCTTTGTGAACGTTCTCAATGCGGACGGTGAATCACTTTCGTTGCGGGAGTGTACGCCTGCACCGCGCATAGGAGCCGCACGTCGCGGTAGCCAGATAACCGTCGCCCGTTAGAGATTTGTGAGTGGCGTGACGTCACGCGACGCCTGCTCCCGCTATCATCGCTAGGCGTTGACGTCCGAGTCAAAGTTTAGCGTCGAAAACGTAATGATACACGTGTGCTAAATTAATGTACGGATCCTAATGTTGGAATTGTGCGTAATAAAGCCGTGTATCATTTGGAACATTAGTAAAATATAAATTAATTAAAAAACATTTATTCTTGGTAATAATGTATATTAATATGAACTATGCTAAAGGCCCTGAATTCGGCGGATATTTACTTACCTATAGTATGGTGGCATTTATTCGTGTAATTCTTGCAATACCCGAATACGATACACAAATAACCAATGCAACACAAACAGACAACTGATAAATACTTAGCGTACTTTTTCTTTAGCGCCGATTATACTAATTAGGCGAACGATTATTTTATCACTTATACATAGAAGAAATTTTGGGAATGTTTTCGATAAAATACAATTGATCTTTATAATGTCATTATCAGGTCAGAAAGGAGTTTGCCTTGAAATCAAAAAAAAAAAAAAACAAAAGAGGTAGAAAAACTCAATCATGGCGATCAAAAAAAAACAATAATTAATTTAATCAAATAATATTAATGTTATTGTGCATTTTATACAAATTTACTGCTATTTGTAAAATTGATATCTTCAATCTATGAAAACTTTAAAATATAACAAATATAAATTAATGAAAATTTTATAGCGGTGATAATAAATGAAAAACAATGAAAATTAAGAGTAATAGTAAATTAATAAAAATTTATCAGATTTATAATCATTAACTACAGTTAATTTATTATTTTTGTGTATATTAATTTTCATTAATATAATCACTTTCACTTACTTTACAAACAGCGGTAGTCATACGAAACGTACCGAAATACATATTTACATTTCTTGTCAAACAAGTACTTACGTTTATTATGACGTCATCGGTCTTAAACTTGAAATAATTCCTCAGTGTTCACTAAGCAATGATCGATTCTTTAATTAATGTAATTGCAAAAAAAAAAATTCTTAAAATCGCTATTCAAAAGCTACACTGGCATTTTTTCAATTTTTTGCGTTTTGGATACTTCACAACGTGGAAGGGACCAAGTTATTTTCGTAACTACTTTTCAAAATATTTTTAAAAGCAGCGAATTACTCTTTTAGCCAGCTTACACTAATTGAGTATTACGAGTTTAATCGTGTTGTTTGTTCTACTCATAACGAAAATACCACTATGAATTAACGTAATTCAAACAATGAATAACACCGGCTTGTTCGAAGAAAGACTTCACAGCTGCTCTGATTCATTTATCGCTGAATGAAGTCTGCGACTCGCCGTTCACACGGTTGTTTGCAGGCGGCCTGCCGATTAAGGTTTCACGGACACGCTTAATTTGATTTATTATTATTTAAATTATAAATTAATGTAAAAATTGAATTTTGAAATGTGCAATGTCAAAGTTGAGTCTTTAAAAATATTAACAAGAAAGGGATTAAAATATCCCAATATTCATGAAGAAGAAAAAATATGTGTATTATATTTATATCAAACTAGTTTCTGCATGCGACTTAGTCCACGTGGATTTTTGGTACGTATTTGTGTAATAGGTATTAATAGTCGAGAATATTGCGGAGTATAGTAAAAATTATATTTAGAGCTTTATTTTTTTAAGAGATGATTTTCAATTAAATTATATGTACAGAGCTTAATAAATTTGTGAAGAACGGATAAACATTTGTGTGTAGAATAATTAAAGTTTCTCCATATACAACTTACATCACCCACAGTTGTAGAGGTTATATAGCATCGAATGATCCTTTAGTAACCGACGTACAGTACAAAACACGAAAATTTTCCGTTGTGAAGTTAGTCACGAAACCGTCGCAATGACGTAAAATAGGAAGCGGGAGAGAAAGAAGGATCTGGGAACGTTGAACCTGCGCTTTACATCATTCTCAGGCAGTCAGAGCGGCAGAGTTACATGCGTTAAAGTTAGCCACGAGAGAAGCGAGATAGGTGAAGTTCGACTCATATAGTTTCCAACGTCTGTCTATTCATTTATTTGTCGTAATCGAAAAACGGAAACTCCGAGTACTGCTCACGTTTCAATTGAAGAAATGTGATAGAAATTAAAGGTACACGAGAGATAAAATACATCCTCCCGGCGGCTGCGTCCGGCCAGAATCGGGCATGTCGTCAGAAGCGTGACATTGTGCTGTAAACATTTTAATCGTGGTCTGGTCTCGTCACACAGTTTTAATGGATTTTTTCTTGTAAGAGTTATTGGAATAGCAGCTTTTAGACTAGATTCGTGTTCGGGGTATCAAATTCACGAGTACAATGAAAAAGATTTGTAGAATAATTGGTAAAATTTATCCGATTCACGTCAAAATCGATAGCTAAGTGTTTTATGGGTTTATTGAAAAATGTAAAGAATTTTATTATTATGTGCTAAAACTATTCATTTTTTATAGCAAGAACAGTTCTTTTACAGACACGAAACAGAAACTCATTTTTCAACGGTTTTTTTTTACATAGTCCCCTTTGTTATAACTCCAGCTGAATTCTCTGTAGCACGATAAAAAAATATGAGTTTAAGTCTAGTAGTATTAGTTGAAATAATTGTACTTAGTAAAAAAAAATTGTGAGGCAAACGAACCAATCTATGTAGATGACAGCTAGCATTGACCATTGCGACGATGTGCCCTCTGTTGAGATAAAGGCGCTGTCGACATCTCCATTTTTCTTCCGATCGCGGGCACGTAGTAAAAAAATGCCTGGAAATTCAAAATTATATTGTTCAATATAAATATCGCCTAAAATAAATTTAAGGGCGATTGAAAATGTTAAGGGACACGTGGTTTCAAATTGGGATCCTATGGCGATATAAGAAACGAGAAAAATTTAAGTTGTAAAAATTTGGATTTTATAGGGAGGAAAGTCGTGGGAATTTCAGTAATGACCGTGAAAAATCGGTTACGAAGGGTTTTGGATACCAAACGAAACTACGACCGATATTAATCAGACTCTTTAATTTAACATCGAATTTAGCTGGTCTTCTATCCAAAACAATTTGTTGGCTTTGAATAATCCGTTTTCATATCTGTAATCAAATTATTTTTTTACCGAGGAGTCTTTTAATATTATTATATCGAAGATTTAAAATTCATTAAAATAATTTGTAACACATTAATTATCGTCTTTAAATAGGAAAATACTCATTAACCTTTTATTGAATAAGTTTAGTCTACTTTGAATAATTATATATAGTACGAAATGTAGGTTAATAAATAAGTTGCTTACAAGTAATCTAGATTCCCCAGGTCGGTCTGTTTTGAAACCAGTTTCCATGGATTCTATTACAATTAGGCGCTAATCCTTACATATTATAAAACATGTCTCTGTCTGTCCATTTGTGTGCTTATAAGCCGATAATCGCTTCGCTCGTGTGCAAACATAGAACTTATTTCCTTCCTCATGTTTTTGGTGTATGAGTATGCATTCTTTTAGGATCGCTATTGAATCGAAGCTGGAACCGGAACCGAGTCGAGACTGACGCTAAGAAGACAGGATCAGATCGGAGTGAGACCCAGATCGGAATTGAATGGGATCAGGATCATCACGTCTACAACGTGATTAATAGACATAAAGAATGAGAGAATTGATTCTAAGTCCGAACGGGCTGCTTATTTATATTTGCGAATTTTAACGATTTATTATTCGGTCAGGGGATTTTATGCGACAACGGATATAATTTATGGAATATGTTCACGGCTCGCGGCGGAGATCAGGGCAGGTCGCGCGCGCGTCGCGGTCGGCGACAATCAGGCTGCGTGGGTGCGCTATCTGCCGCGCGAGGTCGCTCCGCTCACCCCGCTATCGCTGCCCGCGCTCCGCCGTCGCTACTGCTGCTCTCCCGTCGCTCGTTACTGTTATTACTGCTATCTGTTACGACGTCTAATTAGATTTACTATATCACTATGGTTGCTTCGAGCAGAATAATCAACGTTTTTAATTTTGTTACTGATTTAGAAAGGGGAAGATATGGTTTGTCACTATCACTAGAATTGTCGTAAGCGATATGAATTTAATTTAACCTGACTATAACTCAAAAAAGAAAAACTAATGTTTGGTTTTACTAACACCACAATAAATTTGATGGTTTCTAGATGCTACGCGTTTGCTTTCATCTATTATACTCGTAGATGTTCGATCGTAAAGAATTTAAAGATTACTTTTTATTTTTGAATTGTGTAATAAGGTAGTTGTAATGGAAATAGTTGTTTTTACATAAATCAGAATAGAGTGCAAAATTCTTTTACGTCGTGCGAACATGGTTTCATTCGACAAAGTTCTTAAAATTACAATAAATTTTCTTTGACCGCCATTTTGCATTCCTATGCTTAATTTGAGGAATGAAGGCTGCTATCCATTCGACCGTAAAACTTGTTTTTTTTTGAAAATAACTACTCCTTCGAAATTTTCAAAAAGAATTTTTTTCATCCGGCCGTTTACATAAAAGGAATAGTAATTTTTGGCGTCAATCCGCAGTATTATTTCCTAACACCTAATAGTTACAGAGTTTTTTGGCTTTCATCATCAGCTCAACAGCATGATATGATAACAATAGTACGCAAAAACTAAACAAAAGAGTTCAAACAAAGATACATGCCTATATTATTTGAGAATTGCCTTCGATTTTTCTGGGTTCCCATCAGCAGATCTTGACTTGATGTCTATGGGATCACTTCGGGAGTATAACTTTTCAAACAAAAAAACAATTTGAAATTGGTCCACAGTTGACGGAATTATCGCTGAAGATACATAAAAAAAATACATACAGACAAACCTAGAACCTCTTTCTTTCTTGAAGTCGGTTAAAAAACAGTAAAAACCCGATGCGTCTATACATTGCAAATATAAGAAGAAAAACACAGAGGGCACAATAAGAGAAAGGCAATGTAAGAGAAAATAGCAATTGATAAATTTTATGTCTCTTTAAAATTTCAATCTCTGAAATAACTAAAAGAATTATACTTAATGCGGTTTTCACAGGTAGATAAATCTAGGCTTGGAGCAGAATATAGGCTTTATTCATTTCAAATTGGATGGGGAAGGGACACTCGAAGGGACGCTCTATTATTTGCACTGTTTAGTTTACACTAGTTTAATAGTAACAGTCGACATATATACTTGTTTATCTAGTTATAGGCGACTAAAGTGCTTATAACTATTCTATGAAGGAAACGAATGGAAAAATTGTAAGAAATGCACAAAAATTAGGGATAATTTTGGTTAGGTTTAATTATTAAGATTAGTTGCTACAAGTATATATCTTTTCCTTAATAATATTTTTTACTATCAGTAGAACAGCGGTTTAATTGGTGTATATTATGTTATCGCGGTTTAAGCTGTCTTTAATAAAACTCGATGCACGAATTAAAGACGGGCATTCGTCGCCTGTGATATTTTTTTTTGCATCGTAAAGGTCGTAACATTGTTGAGAATTAATTATATAACCAAGTTGTATGAAAATAGCACGGTCGATCGAAAAAAAAGGGATTGCAAAAAATGGTTATTTAAAACTTAAGGTGTTAACCAAGGAGTTAATTTGTTGTATAATGTCACACAATCTTGAAAACGAATCGAACGTTTTATTATTTATGAGGATGCAGAACAAAATTATATTTTTAAAACTTTTTTAAACTTTACATTGTGTTTAAAATGAATGCACGGCGAATGTAATGATTGATATATGTATATGTAGCGGCATTTCATTTCATGTTTTTTTTTTGTAAAAAAGCGGCATTTCATTTCATGTTCTTTTTTTTTATAAAAAATTTTATGCCGTACAATCATGTAACAAGGTTCATAATAATCACGTATGAAATTGAAATTACTTATAACATTTCATAACTTAAGGTTGTCGAGATACACTAACTTCATGGATTTGGTTTCGATTTCAGTTTTTGTCGCTCTGTTTTAAGGTCACCTTCGTATAATATTATTTTCGACTGTGCAGGATTCGGATCTTACACCCTTCAATTAGGGTTGGGATCGATCGATTGTTAACTTAATTACCCTTGTAAAATGCGTTTATAACAATGGGGCCGGCACTTTAACGTGCTCTTAGAGACACAGAGGAAATGAATTCATTATATCAAAGTAAACCTCATTGATCAATTTTCCTGTAGGATAAAATTGAAACAGCTTATTTTCTTTGGATTTTTATGGGGAAAGCGTATTTTCGCTTGATAAGTACAGTGATAGCCTTAACTTTCTTGTGTTACAAAATACCATCAGATTTCAATTTCCAATTACTACGAGACTAATAATGCGATAACAACGGTTGAGGTTACAATGAATAAAGCATCTTTGTACGTTTTATTATGCAGCGTTTGTTTTGCTCGTGACGTCATCGGGCTAGAGTAAGCGCCTGCGCGTGGTTCTTAGCGTTGCGTAAAATAATAAATTAGTGTAGCGTTAGAACGCGTTTTATTAGAACGTTGATTCCGGTGTCATTGTAAAGAGCTCGAAAAGAACTACTAGAACTCTTAGTGAAACAATTAAAATATTGACCGAAATACATGCAAAAATTGGTTTTAAATAGAAAATTATAAAAAAGTTAAAGATGTTTCACATGAAACGTTAATATATGCGGAATAATAGAAAGTCCAAATCAGACGAAAGCTCGCATGAAAAGAAATTAGAAAAATCTAGTGCCGAATAAATGTAAGAGCTAAATAATGTTATAATTTTGTCCTGACGTTTTCACTGAAAATCTTCGGTGCTGACCTTCAAATCTTTTTCTTTTTCTTTATATTTTGTTCTTTGTTTTTAACTGTTCTGGTCATACGGAACTTGAGATAATATGTCTTTTAAATTATTGCCACAATCTTATTTGTTTGTCCCTTTGGCCGTCGATCAACTCTTAATTAAAATTATAAACTATATTGAATGAAAATCAGTTTGTTAGCGCCGATCATGGTTAAGCATATACGACACGGATCATAGCAAGCCTTTCATTACTCCTACTGAACTAAGGACAAAAGTTCAAATTTTCTGGGATTAAAGCATTTCGATAATTATCTACTTATATATGAAAATTACTGTAGATATTTTTGGGTAAAATGATGATAAGATTGATACCGCCTGTTAGATAAAAATGGAGTTTATTTTACTGAGACTTCGACAGTTATGTTAGTGCTAACAATTTAAATAACACCAACTGCGGGGAGCCGGTAGCCTAATTATAGTATAGTTGATAAAAAATTGAGTTATGACATAATGAGTGAATATCGAAGTTGTTTTGTTCATAAATTTTATATCAAAAAATATGGAAACTCCACGCGTCACGCCTGTAACTAAAACGCGTCCGGGTGCGGCGCGTCCGGCGGACAGGTGTAGGCGTGAACAGGTGAGGGGCCGGGCGCACCCCGGGCCGGCCCGCACCGCCGCCCACCGCGCTGCCCTAGCACCCTGCCACGGAAACAAAGATGTATATATATAATAAAAACTAGAAATGTACATTCATTTTCTAATATGCCATTCGTAGATTATGTATAATATGTATGATAGGTTTGTCAACTTTAAAAGAACCTCGAAATAACCATTCTCCTATAAATGTGCGTTGATGAATTTTATTATGAGACAAATAATATGACGATATAATTTAAATAATTTTGCTGTTATTCTTTGTTTACTATTCTATGATTGTTTTAAGTTGATAAGGGACAATGCAACCATGGCCATATTGTGTCTAACTTGAACATTTCTAGCGCGTGCCGATGGGTTCAATCCTATAGGACTAAAGGGTGAGATTTGAGAATTTATTGTATTAATCTTTACTATACAAATGCATGTAAAGAAATGAACATAAATCGTACGATTAAAAAAAAATTGAAGCCAATCTTGATAGTAAATATTTTAATAACAAAAAAAAAAAACAGGTGTTTATAGTATAAAATAATGTAAGTGTTGTGTTCTTCAATATTCCTATTTTCATGCATAATCTTTGACTATTTTAGACGTTTAAATATTGTCTCAATTGTCTTTGATTGTTTTAATAGAACGATGTAAAATAAATTTTACCATTATTTTTCTCGTTCGTGACTTACGCTAATTGTTATTGTAATTATTGATGAAGGTCAATCGTTGCATTGAAAAGGATTCTCTAGTCGGTAATGCGAGTGCACTAACACTGAGATATTAAATGAATGAATTTTTTTGTTGAATTGTTAGACTTCTTTTTATATTAAAGTTATTAAAGTAACATCTTTATAAATACTATGTGATTAAAATTGTATGACATTAAATAATATGTAAATAATATGTGATGTGAAAAATAATCTATTGTGTTGTACAATTAGGTACGTGCAACATTTTGATTGATTTATCATTTATTAGGTATATTTCAAAATATATCTAGTGTTTCTACGCTGAAACAGTAACAAAAACATTTCATGCAATGCAAAAACTCCACACGAATAGAGCTAGTCGAATTGAAGTCGGAAGGATCGGCCCGAATTGTAGTCGAATTGCAATCGTGCCGTTGTCGATATGGGGCCGTAGCGAAATTTAGTGAAAAAAATAATTATCCATACTTAGGCGGTCAAATTCTCGTGGATTAACGTGAACTATGTTTCAGACACATTTATCGGTTCGTTTATGAATTTATGAATGCTTTTCGTTCCGTAAATATGAAGGGTGCTAATACTCGAGGCGATTAACTCATGGTTTTAGTCCGTAGATTTGCTATTCGCCTTTGTCGCGTACAGCAGTCCGTATAGCGACAGGCGGCCAGGTGGAGCTGCGCCCGCGCCGCGGTCCCGGCGTAATGTATGCAGCGTGCACGTACCGGCTCGCAGGTGGTCCGTGCGCCTGTCGCAACTCGTGGCACACGACGTCGCACTGTCTCCCGATTGTGTGAGCGATAATGTATGCGCGATGCTCGCCCCGCTGGCTCGTGGGAGTGAACCACTTACAATGCTAACAACATTTGGCGTGGATAGCGTCGCGGCGTCGGCCCGGCAGACCTTCTTTCTGTTTGCTCAGCCCCGCCTAATGGACATGTTGTGTTTCGGCCTGTTAATTCAATTAGTCTCTCGGTGCACTCCACGCGTTAGCCAGAAGGCCTCATTGTTTCGATAAATGCGAGAAAGGTTTGTTTGGCTTCGAGTGTACCAAGTAAATACGAGTTACTAATATATTTCTCTGCGACTAAAGTGGGTAAACATTAAAATATTTTAGTTTTAGTTTTCGTGAACCGAATTTTAGAAAAAGTAATATTTAAGCAGCAAAATTACACTATCGTATTGTTTTTTTTTTTTAGTTTGGCTATGATAATATTTGTGAAATATCAAATTATTTTTACTTAGATTAAGAAAGTTGATCTATGATTTTGTATAATTTATACAAAATCTTCCTAATACATAAGGATTATAACGTGAATTTTGAAAGGCTATTACAAACGAAATTAAGCCAAAATGGCGATATAAAAAAAAGGTTTTGTTTGGTTTTTCATGCAGTCCATTATTATTGAAATTTGGCTGTAATTTTCTTTAAAGTAGGATGTATCCTTATAAAGCGATACGTAATCGGTTTGTCCGTTCATTTTCTACACCAAAACTATTTAACCGATCAATCTCAAATTTTGCAAACAGAATCTTGATTTCAAACTGATTAATTTATGTTTTTGTTATGTTTGAATTTTGTAACTTGATTGTTGTTCTTTCTTTTTTAATTTAGATGATTCAATTTCAGCGTATGCTGTCAGTAAATATTTAAATTGACATACAATTTTTTCTGAAAATAAATACCTATCTTACAAATTGAAAACTGATTATTCTTTCTTTGATCAAAATAATGGCTATATCTATTTCAACCGAAACGTTCCCTTTTCGTTTGCTATTTTATACGTACTAACTTCAGTCGATCAATCACAACATACTAAATATCAAACTTCATCGGGATCGCGGTCGAGGTGAAACTAAAATTGCAATTGAAATCTGAATTGAAATTGAAATACAAATCGGATGGAAATCAATCACGAGACCGATATCGGAAACGAAAAAAAAAAACCAAGATCGGAATCGAGGAATCGAGGTCGGAATTGCTATCAGGATACAAATCAAGGTTAAGAGTGAGACTGGTAGACGGACTTGGATGGGATCTAATGAAAACGAAGAAGTTTATTTGTGTTAAAGGCAGGTAAAACTATGTAATGAATAAATTAAAGTTTTTTGTTTAATTTATTCATTACGAATACGCGCACGCAAATTATTTCTGCAACTATGTTGAATTTCAAGTTGATGTCAATGTAGCTGTCGCTGCGATGTGGCCATGACCCACGAACAGGCAGGAGTTATTCCATCTAAAAACTCACGATAAGTTTTAAAGTTTCACAAAGTAAGTTTTAAAGTCTTCAAATTTAATGTTAATATAATATCAACAGTTTCTGGATAATAAATTTATACATATATACAAACGAGTGGACAGCGATAAATTCATCATAAAGATTCCTTCTCTTAATTTGATTATATATATATATATATATATATATATATATATATATATATATAATGTTACATATATATATAAAATTCTGATATACATATATATACTTATTACGAATAAAAACCTTTCTTAATAATTCATCTTTACATATAATAAAATAGTAGAGCTCTGTGTGTCTGTATATTGAAGATATGTATGAAAAATGAAGAAGGTACGATAAGAGAAAGATAATAATATCAAAGGATACAACTATTTTTTTTTTTTTGTCTTTTTGTTTGTGTATTTGTTTGTATTCATTTATTAAAGGTATTTCAATACGATTATCACGGATAAATGGAGCTTGACTCGGGGCAGAACAGAGACTTTATTTCATATAAATCGGATGTCGGAAAAAAATCATCCTTAGGGAGATTTTGTGGTGTTATACAAAATATAAAAATTCTTTAACACATAGAGAGCTACACTGTTCCAGAGTAACATGGCCCAGGTACCAGAATTGAAAACGGGACCGAGATTGGGATTGACAGCAAGGTCTTTCCATATAAAAGATGCAGGAACACATTCAGTATCCACGCGGGCGGAAAACTAGTTATTTATGAATTAACTTTCCTCCCGCGGCTTATTCACGTGGACTTAGAATTGTATTCTTTCGTTTATTCATATTGGTCTATCTTGCTTCCGATCTAATCACGTCCCCGATTCGAATCTGACCTCGGTAATGGTACCCATTTCGATCTCGCTCACGGTCTTGATTCGCCATATTATTCGAGTATTTGAAAGAAAGATTTTTTTAGAATTATAGTGCGTAGTTCCCGTTCAATTTCGTCCGCGTGTTTATAGCATGCGGACGAAGTCGGGCCCGAATGTTAGTTGAGGTATAACGTGAAAATCTTTTCTATTAAGCCACACTTACATGTGATAAGTTAGGCGGTGATTGGTCAAACGGTGTTAAAGTTTAGCGGTCTCTTGTACACAAACATGTAGACAAATGAATATGCATAATCTTATTCGATTCGGCTTTTGTATAGCTGTAAAAAAACGCATTGCAGTAAATTGTGGAAAAGAGTCAGGATTTTGTGTTGTTGTATTTGATAAAACAAAGCTAATTCTGGTTTAAATTTTCATATTTACGTAAGATAAGCCACCGTGCCAGTATTCGCTTTGCTGCGGAGGTAGTCGCCAACATATAACCTATTCTATAGGTACGTTTTAGCATTACGTTTTATAGGTATTTATATTCGTTTATATTCGCAGATTTCCGTTTATATATATGATTATTTTTCAAATCAAGAAAATTCATGGCAATTCATTCATCCGTTTGCTTGAATAATTTAAAATTAGGGATAATTTGGGTTTGAAATATGATAAGTTGCGAATAAGTGTATTTTTTTTTATAAGCTCACGCACATTTTCCAAAGAGGTAGGCAGATACCACAGATTTCCAAGCGGTTCGATGTTTGCACATCTCTCTTCCTTCACTGACATTCATCAATCGTTTCATGCAAGCTCGTCGGTTTCGGATGCTCAAAATTTGACCCATGTTTAAATTTTGCGACCGATTTGATCCGCAGTGTGTTAGTGTTAATTTAAAAATAGGTTTTTTTTTGTATCTTCTGCTGTAGAATACATGCTACCTCATCGTCTATTTCATTAAAGATATTTAAAAAATGGTAGAATAAGGAATCAGAATTTTAAAGATTTTTTTTTAAAAGCTGAAAAGAAATAAATTGACAATGAAAACAGCGCGTTAGATCTTCTACTATATATATATATATATATATATATATATATATATATATATATATATATATAATCCTAACCCAACCTTAATACGCTTATAAATATATGTCTATATTAAGACTTAGTTATAGAATAACTTAAGTGTTTTTACAAATTTTAATTACGCATAATTTAATTTATTTAAATATTTTATAAAGATCCTTGCAGTTGGTAAACATTATTAGATACAGTCGTTCGGTTAGACACGGTTAAGTATATATATAATGTATCGTTAATGAATTGCCATAGTTAACCAACTAATAAATACAAGGTTGTCGTTCTGGTCAATTAACTGTGTCATGCTTACGTTTAATGGCCATGTCGTTTTACGATAACCAGCATGGATCAATAAATGCACGTAATCGTGTGTCGTGAATTCTAACGAAAATTGTGAATAATTGTTTGCTGACACATTGTGACATATTGCGTTTTTCAATAGAATAGTAAATGTAGAATCTTATCATCTGAGTTTTTATTAATTTTATAAGATCGGAAGAAAATTATTAGCAAACAAAGACCTACAAAAAATTAAAACGCCTATTTCGTTTTTTGAGAAACTTTGTATAATCTACCAACAATTTCACAATCTATGTGTAACTCGAGAATATGTATATATACCTTAGCTACCATACCGGTTAAGATATGTCTTTAGGTAATTATTACCTCTCGCTCGCATATGTAATTTGATCATTTATAATAGTTATAATATCAACGTCCGTTCGTTAAATATAATTCTTCGCTAGGTGTTTATCTTTCTGTCTGTCTCAAAGTATGCTTACGACTCGACAATGAACTACCCAATTTTGATGCAATTTAATAAACTAATAGAATTCATTCTTACATAAAATATAGGTTAGTGGTTATTTTTCTGTACGTTTGTCTTTGCAACTCCTCCAACTCAACGGTTTAAAAGTCATTAATTTTATTCTATTTTGTCGATCATACTTATTTCTTTGCTTGGATTAGAAAGGGTGTGGTGTTAGAGTTAGATGATGAGATTTGAGAGGGGGGTAAAGGAAGATATGGTGAGGGGTGGGGTAGAGCGAAAACGAGAGAAAGAGATAGAGTGCTAATAATCCTATTGTAGGTACAGTACGCGTGAAACATCTTGGCTGAGTCGAAGTTCGTCCGCCCCGTCTTCATCCCAAATAACGCATCTGATGCTTAAATATTGCTTTTGCTACGCTGTGAAGCTATTCGCGGCTAGAATCAACAAGGTCAAGAATATTTTTTTTATATTCGGGTCCTGTAGCTCAATGATTAATAATATTTGTTTAAAAATAAGAAAGCGATAGTAAATTAAAATGAACGATAGGGTTTTTACACTGCGTCTTCTACCAGTACTGTATCATATTAGTGTAATGTATAAATGTGAGACATTGTGACGGTTGATAGGTAATTGTGTAATTGAGTTACATAATTATCCATAAATGTCTAAACGGATTTAAATGAAATTTAGTACAGAGTTATAATATTTTCTGGGTCGTACGCATAATAATTTTACTTTTCATTAATGAGTTCTGCGCAATAATGTTCAAGAATCAGTATTAAAATTGGGAACAATATCGGAATTGAGAGCGATAGCACGATCGGAAAAGAAAAGGACGGTTTCAACTAACGGTCAAATTGGAACTTAAATAGATATTAAAATCGGGATTGCTATGAATAATAAAAAATGAGGAATAATTACTCATCTACGCGGGCGGAGCCTCTGGTAAAAGTAAGTTTAAAATATTTATATCCTGCTTAATTAGGTATCATTTACTAGCGCTTGCGCAAAACTCTGTCGTATAATCTTGAGCACATCAAGCTCATTTGGTCATTGCCCCGCTTTATTGAAATATGTCAATCAGTGTGTAATAACGGTTTGCGTACTACGTACAATTTGATTGGTAATTGGTTAAATATGATGGTTGATCTAATATAGAAAATGGCATAATATGGTATTTAGTAAAAAGATTTATTGGCTCAATTCATAGGCGACTACTAATTAGCTTTGGTCTAATTTGTAACTGGTCTAATAAATTATCTTTTCAACATTTAATTTTATCAATTTCATGTTTTAAATATTTCAAATAAATGAAAGTAAAAAAAAAGATCAATTGCATCTCAATAATAATATTATTGAATTTTTGCTTTTGTAAGAAGAAAATAGGCAAAATTAATAGAACAGGTTATAAAATGTGTCGTGTTGAGTCTGAATGTATCTTTTTTAAACTTAATTTTAAATAATATTAGCTTGCCGGGTTTTAGCTCGAACAACCGTTAAAAGGAGGACGGTGCCATTTTGTTAAATTTCGGCTTAAAAGAAGACGGTGGAATACGCTCTTAGTATGGTTTGACGTGTTAGATGATCGCGCATTGGAGTCGGAGGCTTCGAGAAAGAGTGCACGACGCCGCTGGGGTGCTCCGGGCGCGCTGCCGGCGGCCGCCCGCGCGCCGGACGGCTCACGCGGCCGGGCCGAACGTCGAACTTACTGAGAGAGAAAAAAAAACGGGTATCTGGTTTCGCTCCGGCGTGTACAGTTAGACGCGAGGCATTAAGTAATCCGAGCCGAGAGCGGCGAGATAATGTTGCGCACGCGTGAAATATATCCGAGAGTTTTTATTGCGAGCGCGATCAGCTCCCGGACTGGTATGCGCGTGTCTCCGGTCGCGAAGAAGAAATTCGGCCGAGTGGTTTGCCTCTCGGCGACCTTGCGGACGCGCGCGCGAACACCTCCTCCCCCCCGCCGCCGCCGCCGCGACCGCCGTCTGGCGACGCGCGCCCGTGAAAGTGGGTGACGCTGTTGCGGTGGCAACAGTCGCTGTCGGTCCGCTGAGCGCGCCCGACACCGACGGCGCCCTCCGCACGTCCGTCCGTGCATATGACGTCCGCTTTCTAAAAAATCATTTGCGATGCTCGTGTCGTCGCATTAACGATCGTGTGTGCTCACTTTCTGCAATAGAATCTGTGTGCTCGAAGGCGCTGCAAATCGTAGTAGCTTTACGATTCGAAATGCGCATTAGATGCATACGGTTCTGAAATACGTCCAACGTAATATAATCGTTTACACCATAGCGAATTGTCGTTTGCATTTGCTATAAATATTTTTCGTTGCAAACTTCCTGAGTTGCGTATTGCCGAGTTTCAAGAAAATCATATTTAGCATGTCAATATCGGTATTTATATCTTTAAGTATTAGATTTCAACAGGGAGTTCCAAATGTAACTCTCTATATATGGCTATGAATTAATTTTAAGAATTTTGTCCTGTATTGAGAACGCTGACAGGTTGTATACCTTTCTACACCACGTTACAGCAATTTATGTTTTTGTAAAAATGATAAAATTTTAATCTAATCGAATTTATTATTTTTTTCTAGCTCGACCCATTTACGCACTAATATATCATAGATTTAATAATATATACGATTAATCATCCACATAACATTAATTATTACTCGAATTAACGGAAGGGTGAAAACCAAAAAGGTAAACTCGAGAATAATATATTTATCTTGACGCCTACTCTATAGGCGGGAAACTAAATTCGGATTTATTTAAATATAATAACATTAAATTAATACATCATCTGGTACTAATAGTTTTGTCGGTTTCATGGAAAATAATTTTTGTCGGTATGCATACATCATTGTTTCCTTGTATTTATGTGGCTGGTTCGCGGAAGTGGCAATATTTGTTCGTTAAATGAGATATAAGCAAAACGGGCCTGTCTGATTGCCCAAGTTGATTCGCGGGAGGTCCGCATGCGTACTTCACTTCGTCTTCCACGTATATGCAGAAGTGAAACTGTTTGTCTTTATTCATTATTCGTTTGGTGGCCAGTTGCTCGTGTAGTTGTGCGTGGTGTTGTCGATGTGCGGGAGTAATTTTCTGGGTAATTCGTAGGTGACGTGAACCCATTCTGTGTCGGCGCAATCTAAAATACAAAATGACAAAATTGACGCAGGTAAGTAATCAATCTGTAGATGTGTAAGGAAATCGTATTGCGCCAAAAGAGCAATTCTGATATCTCGGAAACAGCCCTAAAGATATCGATTATATAACGATTGATGTAAATTTGTACTTTTCTAGAGTTTGTTTTTTCAAGTTTTTTCCTTATAGGTGTCTTCTCCGAAAAAACGATATAAAAAACAATCAAAACGTTACTCTGTAACGTCTTCTAGTAAGATAAATTTGGGATAATTGGATCATTGTAATGTTATCGGTTCCGAACAAGAAGTTACACTACACGACATTAAACTTCACGTGACACTATTTTAACAAAATATGTGTGTAACTAATCATTGTTGGAAATGCACAGGCAACTATTCCTGAAAAGCCATCTTATTCCCATGGCAAACGTGAAACACGCCGAAAAAAGCTCGGTTGCGCCATCATAGCCGAACGTAATTATTGAATGAGTGTTATAGTTTTTCTATCAGAAATTATTTTTTCTGTGACGAAATACCAACATTGACATTCAAATTACGTGGTCAGGATCACGACTACGGTTGGGATCGGACCCGATACTTTTTTGTTCGCGGCCGACGCCCTTATCCAATGAGCCACCACTGATCTAGCCGTCAAAGAGTATAGAAATAATCCACACATTTGCAAGAAACTTAATCATCGTAGACACCTACAAATTCTACAATTAACAATTCATTTTATCGATTGGAAGTGACCTGCGTATCTGTACGCGGCTTAGCTGAATTTTATTCAAAATAGCGATTGTAAATTCTGAAAAATGTCTAAATTTTAATTGAATCTCTAGGGTACAAACAAAATCTCAGAAATTACAACTTAGTATAACGTAAGTAATAATGTTGGTTCTTAACTAAATACGGAATCAACAAAATAACAATGTTTCTCCTTTTATTTCGCTATATGTGCATAACAAAGTAGGTTCATAGACATGGAAATAATAAATTGACTTGTATAGCTGCAGTTAAAAGATGTACGAAACAACTTATGGAAGAAAAAAGTATTACACAATATTGAACATTATCAAATAAAAAACATAGACGTGGATAACGCAATCTTTTATTACATAATTGAACGAAGTCGGTAAATTCGGTTACTTACATCCGATTTCATTCATTTGTGTACCAGCAGATGACGTTAGTGCATATGAGTCCCTGTTAACGAAATGACCCCTATTGAAAACGAAAACATAGACGTATCTACGTCAAAAAAAAAAGTATAAAAGTCTAATAATTAAAATATAGATATTAATAAATACTATTTTAATTCATTACCTATGTTTTAAACATTTGTTATTCTCTTATCGTTTAGTGATTTAATGTTGGTTTCTATATTTATTTTCTAATAATTTCACATTTATCCACGTAACTATTATTGAGCCACAAAACTACGTAAAATTATATTTGTGTCATTATATAATATGTAATCTACACCGACAACTATAAACGCCGGCTAACGTGTTCAGTGACCCTATAGACGGCCTGATCTATGGTCTCGGTGTGATTACTTGGAATTTATTCGCTATTATATTCATACGCATGCCGCTACGGCCAATTATATTTTTTGTGTTTATTTTTTTTTTTTTGCTCGCAGATTCGAACGCATTATTCGCCGAAGGAGGATGTGAAACCGGAACTAACGTAATTGACAATATCGGCGTAGGTAATTGACTGCCGTCGTCCGTGCGCGTCGCGCCGGGGCGTTTAAACGCATTCAATATGTACCGCTTTTTGCTTCGCCCTGTCTCTCCGTACATCGGAGTATAGTTGATTGTAAACTGTAAGCACGGTGCTGGGGGGGTACGATGGTCGCGGTCGGCCCCGAAGACCGCGTTCGGGACGCGCCGGGTCGCGTCACGCTGGACGGCGCACGCGCAAAACGGCCGCGCGTGGCTCGTCAATTATACTTTTGTTAAGGAATGCATAATTAATGAGACCGATATTTTAATGTGTCCATTAAGGTGTACGTGTTAGAAAATACTCATCTAAACATGTCGATTCGAAGATCACATCATATGCAAATTTTAGGAGGAATTCTTAACTAATTCGACAAATTAATTTATAGTATTCCAGTTATAAAATATACGCTCGCATGTGAAATAAGCGAATATGAGTTGAAAACAGCTTTTCCGATCTAACGCACAATCGGGGTCGGTCCGCGTCGCGCTCGCTCGGCGTCGCCGTAAATTATCTTCGGAACCGTTTTTTAATATGCCTACAGTTTGTTTCATTGCTATGCAGCGGAAGAATTATTATACGAGGCGACTTATCTCTCGCCGGCCGTAAAAAAAAAAAAGCTCCGCATGCCGCGAGGGTGATGCGAGCTTTCACCACATTGCTCATGTTCACGGCGACGGTTAAGCCCGCGATGTAAATATTTATTTCCGCCGAACGAGTTCGCCATGGGCGCCGTGGACGTAATCAGATTCCGAACGGTCGTAAGTACTATAAAGGCGAAATCTGCCCGCAGTAGGTTATTTTGTTGTGCGTTGTCTCTTCTGTTCGTGTCTATTGTCCCGGGGTCGAGTGTTATGTTGCGGGTTGCGGTTGTCGTATCTCCAATAAAAAAATAGAAAAATTAGGTTATCTCTGTGTAAAACGAGTAAAGTCAAACCGCAAACGTTTTCCTTAAAAGATGGTAGTATTGTTTAGTAGTGCAATTGTAATAAAACTAGAATTAGGTATGTTCGTTTCGAATCGTGACAATGGCTCCATTGTACAGGATTTTATTTTCATAATGCATATGTCTTTGTGTGTTTGATTCTTATTATCTTGTAAATTAGCAAATTATCACATATCATAAATAATGTTTTGTGGAATTCAAGTATTTTGAGTACTGAACCAATAAATTAGTTATTTTAGCACTTTCGAATAAAATAAATAGCCATTAGTTACTTCTTAAGATTTTTGTCAATATTATCGTTAAAAATGATAGAACCCAGCCTTTATAAAAAGCAATTGAAACGATAAAAACAAAATAAATAAAATAAATTTGATTGCAGATTAATAGCGAAAACATGGTATGACGAGAAATAACACGATAAAAAGCTAGAGTTCACACTTAGGTTTGGTTTGTACTTTAAATTCAAATTTCAATAAAAAAATATATGCATAATTTGCCGTACGAACTCGTACATGTTAACTTTTTGTAATAAATGGTTCATCATTTAAAATATTTATTATTATTCAAATAAGTCTGGCTGTCCAGCGATATAATAATTTAGTTTCTATGAAGAACTATAGTTTTATTAAATTTCATATGTTTTATTTTTGCAAATAATGAAAATTTGACGTTTCAAGAGTTCCAAATACTCATTTAAAAATGAAAGCCGATTAAAAAGCCCATTCAACTATAACCCGCTTGTTAGACTTCATAAAGTTTTAATTCCTCTTAGTTCGGATTAAACGGCGTAGAAGTGGCTTATATTTGATTGTAATTATCTTCGTAGTTCATTGATTTACACGAGATTAGAAAGGAGTTATTGGTATGCGAATTGGTACGCGTTTCGACGTTTCAACCCGCAAAACAATAAATAGCTCACGCATATCAGGCAGATGTGTTATAGACTCATATACGTCTCGCGCTAGGATAAATAACAAACCATTAAATTGGCTTTGTGGTTGGTATTTATTAGAAAAAAATGGTAAGTTAAAAATTTAACTTTTACGTTTGACTGTTTTGGCTGAAAATAATTTGACAAAGAAAACATTATAACTGTTGTATGTGAAAAGTCCAAGTTTAGAATATAGGAATTCCAAATACATGCAACTGAGTATTACAATGAAATAGACTATGAGGAAATGGGAACAAAAACCTTTAAGGGTAAATTAACAGGCAATATTAATAACGATGGACAATTTTTACAAAAGAAAATTTGTTAAAATTGTATGTCAATTCGACGAACTTATTACGACGTCGGACGTCTGTTTTACATTAATGTTTATTTTTCATCGTCACGGCGCTCTCGTGTTTTACGTGAATAGCTTTTGATATTTCAATTTTCGCTTTTAGGCGCCGTATGCTTTTTTTCACATTTCGAATTTAATTAATTCTCGATTAAGCGCAGTCTCTTTTGGTCACGCTTTGATATGCCATTAAAATGATTATAGCACACCGCCGTTCGGATTACCGTTACGAAGATTTCCGAGGTGTTGCGAGATCGCCATAGATTACTCACAATATTTAATATTAATCTTCCGAGTTCGGAGCTGGGCGTGCGCTGAGATAGGCGGAGAGCGGCGCGTGCGGCGCTACATCCTGCTCCATCAATCACGGGCGATTGTGTCGTATCTGGGTCGGCCGTGCAAAAACTCGCAATAAATAAATTACTTATCACTTGCTTGAGATAATTCGGAGTTCAATGACTCCGGGCGCGCCCGCGCCGAGCGCCCCGGCCGCGGCGGTCACCTACGCGTTTCTACGGCATATAGATGTGATATACCACGAAATGTATGCATGTAAACGCATTACGAAATTGTAACAAACGATTCTCTATTCAATTCATTCGCAGTATATGCATCACGCAAACTACCATAGACATTAGTGCCATAGACATCGAAAAGGTATTAATGAGAACTTCATTGTGACGACCCCGAAATAAAACGTGCTTGATGAAGATAATGTGCTCTAAATTTGCTCAGAACATACATTAATTTTTTTTTAATCAAACATTAAATTGTATTTCAATTATACATATATATTATTTATAAAGTCAATTATTTTTTAGATTTCGTATTCAAAGCTGCATCTTTGTTGTGTTTTGCAGGTGCAGTGGTCGGGTGGCGTGGCTCGGCGCGCCGATGAGCGGGCGGCGGGCGCGGGCGCGGCGCGCGGGCCTGGCGTCGGCCGCGCCCCTGACTGCCGCCATGCCGCGGCGCGCCCTCGCCGCCTGCCTACTGGCGCTGGCCGCGGTGTTCGCCGACAACGGCGCACTCGCCGACTACAGCCTCATCAGTCAGTAGCACATTACTAAGACTTGTGTTGCAACTGTACAGATCTTTTGGCTTTATTATTTGAAAATTATAATTGAGCTAATCGTCATTACCGTCCAAGTAGTACAAGGAGCAATTTTATTAATATTTTTTGACCTTACTTACCATTAAAAGTGTGTGTAAGCTTAAAAAAAATCACTCAAACTTCTGAAACTGCATACTAGCATTATAAAAGTAACACTACGCTGAACAATGCTTGATATTGCTATAACAAAGTGTTTTATTATGTTTTTAATTATAATGCTAGTATACCTCAACATTGCTCTACACCTTTCAGCTGTTTACAAATATTTTGAATTCTGCAATAGCACTTTTTAGTAGTATAAACTCCACAGAGTTGTTAAACAACACTTCATTATATGTACAATGTAAATGCTTGCATTTTAAAAGAGCAATTGAATACTGTTATACAGCTAAGACCACTAAAATAAAATAAATCTAAATTATTCCAATTCGTAACCGCGTTAACAAACGTAAACGTGTACAACTATAATACTTGTATTTCAAAAATAACCGAATGCTTTCTTAAATTTAATAGTTCTATTTTAAAATAAATTTAAACTCTTATAATGCTTTACGCTGTGTATAAGTTCCTTTCACTGTATTATAGAGTAAACAAGAGTTATGATTGAAACGGAACTTAGTAATGATTTTAACAGTGGACCGGGGAATGTTTTTTTTTTTACTTTATTCTGTTATACACTCACAATAACACTATAATTAGATATTGACAGTATTACGTTGTAGTTGCATAATAAATGCTATTAAAGAAATATAACATTGTTTGTTAAAATAGTGTCAAAAATATGTAAAAAATAAGACGAAGAACCGATGGAATTAGACAAAGAGCAAAATTTCCGATTATTCAAAGGAATTACTTTTATCGTTTTATTCAAGGATCTCTAAAATTGAGTTGAATTTAATCAGTTCACGTAACTATGTGAATAAATAAAAACCATTTTTCAGCCAATGGAACTACTGTATTTCATAAATAAACTTTTCTCTAATCTTTATTTCAATAATTACGTTATGAATATTTCTAGAGTTAATGAAATTAGTAGGTACTTTTAATGGTTCAATAAGCTACTTTTGACCAACAATATTTTGTAAGCATTACAACAAAAAAAAAATTAGTTTTTTGGACCTAAATAAAATGACTATAACACTAATAAATTTCTTGTTAACTTTATAAAAATGTGTCTGCAACACAAAATTTTGACGTATTGGGGGAATAAAAATTGATCTTATATTTCACACATATCTCTTTCTAATATTTTATAGCAAAACATTCATATTTTTGACCAGAATGAAAATTTTAAATGAAACATTGATATTATATTAAATTTTGCGATAATACGTCAAGATAAAATACAGAAAAAAATAAAGAAAAACTTATAAAAAGATATAGGCATATATAGAGCTAGCTCACTATTAGTTCCAATTACGGTGAAACTGATTAGGTCATACATCGTTCACGGAATAGTATTTTAATTAAATTCCCTGAATTTAATTGTTCTATTGTACAAAAGTATTGTTCATAATTACATGTTTTTCTCAATATGTAGGATTATATTTAATTTGAACTGGGAACACTTAAACCATAAATCAACTCACATAATGTTTTTATTCAAATTAATGCTAGTATAATAGTTTTGTAACGCAATTAAATAGCCATGAGAATCTTGGGCTGGTTAATTTGTACCCAAATGAGCATTGCAGTGGCTGATTAAGCGCTTATAATGCTAATATAAATAGAAATTAAATAGCTTAAGCGATACACGAATGCTCTTGGCCATTAAATAGCTTCTTTGTGCTATTTGAGCGATTGTGATACTGAAAAACATATTCTTTTATAATACCGTCCACTTGTCTCCCCGTTATTAACGCATTACACCGGTAAATACTTGATGTTTTTAGGTGTGACTTAGTATAGTGATATTTTGAATTTTTATATTTTGAAAAGTATTTATTAGTGTTGTTTTAAGCTAGAAAATCAAACATTACCCGAGATTCTAAAGATAATCTTTTGTATGCGTATTATCTTAATTTTGAAGTTGAACGCTTTGAAAATAAATTTGGCATAAACATATAAACGGGGATAACACGCTATAGAATTCACTTTTTAGCTATTTTTCTGGTTGAAAGAATAACTTGTAAGAAGCATGAAGAGCTGCGGGACTATCGTTATGAGGCATAAGTGGTGATGGGAAATTCCGTATTCTTCTTGGTGACCCATGTGGATGACATATCTTCACAGTCATAATGTGGCTCGTATATCGAAGTGTTATCATTCCTTTATAAAAATTTGGTTGCCTGTAAAGTCGGTATACGGGCGAAAGTTTTACGTGACAACGACTTTGAATGGTAAAATCATTTTAATGTGAATATTCATTCGTATAGTAGGAAGAAGGATGAAATAATAGTAACAATTTAAAACATTTATTTATACAAAGAATTATATTTAAAACATTAATTTATACAAAGAATCTCGCACTGAATTTCATATTAACAAAATTTTATTTTTACCTTTACACATACATACGTATTTATATACAAATATACATACAATAACTTGCAATACATTTGCAAGCTATGCACTGCGCGCGGCAGACCGATCATAGTTGAGTGGGAGAGACGCATTCGGCGGGCCTCTCTCGTTCGGTGACTCATCGTTACGTTACCGAGCGTTACATTTTCATAAGTGACTCCCAGCCGCAACCTAATTTAAGACGTTGTCACGTCAAAAACCATGCGGAATACTCGACTGTCAGTGCCGCCAACGTTTTCCCTTATGGTTACCATTGCAGTGCCCAGGAAATTTTCCTGCTTATGCTGTTATTTCTTTTCGTAATATTCTATTGACTAGTAAGGAGAGTTTTATAAAGAATTATAAAAGTACGTAAAAATGAATTTTTATACAAATCAATATTTTCGATAAAACTAGGTATATAGAAATATTAAAGAAGCCTAGAAAATTTCCGATCCGATGAGCATTTTTGGTATCGATGATTTCAATTTATACGAAATGATCTCTACTTTTCACCTAATTAAAATAAATCACGAATTATTTTTTTGATATTATCGATTTGTAATCTGCAACCTCTATTACGTTATTTTTTACATTAGTTAATCACCTAAATTAAAATTTATACATTAATGAAACTTGGACCGTCGTGTCTGTATAGTATAAATATTTGTCTAAAACTAATAAAAATAACATTATAGATATAATATCCGAAGATGTTATTACTGTGCTATAATAATAAATATCGTTTATCTAAAATTGAATATGGCTGATGTAGAAATTAAAAAAAGATACAGTAAGACTATTTTTAAAAACCTTGTTTGTCTAATGGAACACGCTAATCTTCAAAATTACTAAGCGAATTTTTAATTAAGTTTTTGCACGTAGCATGGGGCAAATAAATAGGCTTTGTTTATTCAAAAACAGCTCACTTAAGATTAGTTTACTTTCAAAACTAAAATGCACGCATACAAAGCTAGTAATTTTCGTTTTTTTCGTTACTTACGATTATCAACACTATAAAAAAGTTTAGTCAAGTATACTTTTTTGTAGATGTTTCCAATTCATTCATCTTAATTTGTCCACGTTTTTATCTTTCTTCTTTTTATCTATACCTAACCATGTATTTTATTAACTTATTTATTCTCTCTATTTTATTATTCGAAGTTTTTCAGATTTTTGAAATATATTCTCAGTATATTCTTGCGATTGTTGTTCTGATATTTACACTATTGTAGTCATATACGTCATGATATTTTGCACGCGTTATCGACTTAACTATTAATATTTGAGATGCTCTAGGTTATTTGTAACCGCACAGTAGAAGTACACAATCCTATAACCCTTATACTTTAGATTGTTAAGGCCTTCGAAACGTTCTTTACTGACATTCCTGTTTTAACTACTAGTTTTGTTAACTCATCTCCCGCTCTTGCCGAATTATTACTGAAGAAAAATAGTCCGATTTGTAATATTAATTTGGAATTTAAATTTAAACATATGGGTTCTAAAGAGGTTATCAAAACATTTAAATCTTTAGACATGAAGAGGACTGCTGACGTTCATGGTCTTTTTATTATAATTGTAAACTCCATTATAGAATACATTGCGCCGCATTTGGCGTTTATCTTTAATAAGTGTTTAGATGATGGCGTGTTTTCCTATTTGATGAAAGGAAGTAAAGTAATTCTATTATTTAAAGGCGGTAGTGTATCAAGTCCCAATAACTTTAGACCCATATCTATACTACCGCCACTTAGCAAAATATTCGAAAAATTATTTCTAAATCAGTTCTTAGTACATTTTTATACTAATAAATTAATGTCTAATAAACTGTTCGGTTTTACTCGGGGTCGCTCAACAATCGATGCTAGCGTTCAGCTTGTACAACATATTTTTGGAGCCTGGAAGGATTCGCGAGATGCAATTGGCGTATTTTGCGATCTCTAAGGCATTTGATTGTGTTTATCATGAAACTCTGATCGGGAAACTAGGTCACTATGGAGTAACAGGCCGGGCACTTGACCTTCTGATGTATTTTAATAACAGAGAGTTGATGTCAGAGAGTCGATGACTTGAGATCGTCTGTATTTATAGTCTACATGGGTGACCCACAGGGACCAATTCTTGGTCCCTTTCTTTTTTTAGTCTACATAAATGATTTACTTGTTAAGGATATTCATGAGATAGTACTGTTTGCAGATGATACTTCTTTATTATTCAAAGTTAAAAGACAACAACCCACTTATGACGATGTGAACAATGCTATCTCTAAGGTAGTGAAATGGTTTACTGCAAATAACCTACTTCTTAACGAAATGAAAACAAAATATATTGAATTCTCACTTACAAATGTAAGACGTGAATCCGGAACTATTTCACAACAAGTACGTAACAAAGAATTGGAGTTTGTTAATGCTACCGTGTTCCTGGGAATTACTTTAGATAACAGGTTTCAATGGAGTCCTCATATAAGTAAATTGGCGAAAAGACTTAGCTCTGCCGCCTATGCAGTCAAAAAAATAAGAAATTTATCAGACATCGAAACTGCTAGATTGGTTTATTTTAGCTGTTTCCATAGTCTGATGTCGTATGGCATCTTGCTCTGGGGAAACGCCGTGGACATTCACAGAATTTTTGTGCTGCAGAAGCAGGCCTTTCGCGCGATTTACAAGCTCGGACCTCGTGCATCTCTTAAAAATAAGTTTAAGGAAATTGGAATATTAACCCTAGCATCTCAATTCATTTATGAAAATTTAATATATTAAAAAAAAAATAGAAATGTTTAAGAGAAATAGTAGTCGATATAAACTCAACACGGTTAGTCGACTAAGTAAAGTCACAAATTCATTTAGAGGCTCTGTGTGCGCATATTCATTAAGGTTCCTGTAGATATATAAGATTTACCTATATGTAAATTTAAGAGTGTTATTAAACAATCACTCAGTAAAAAAGGGTATTATATAATTTCTGAATATTTAGAAGACAAATATCCATGGGCATAAGCGGCTCGACTTCTTACCGGGCTAATTAGTTCTTAATGGTTTTGTATTTGTTTTGGCAATGTATAAGCAAATTAGAAAAGAGGTACCCTTAAGTTTCTTGCTCGTTCTTCTTGAGGGAAAACCGCCTTCTGAACGAGCGGTATAGTGAAAATTCGCAATAAAATTATGACGTATTTCAAGTGTTATTTTTTAACTAGTAGAATTTGAACCTTAAGCCTTTAGGGACTAGGGATAAAGTCCACTGCGGGTCGTGGGATATTAACAAAGGCCGTCACCAATACGGCAGCAAGTCCGCAATCGACGGCTTAATGCTCATCGAGCCATGTATCAGATAATTTTGTCTGTGATTACGAATCGAGCCCGTTGCATTTTTGTTCGAAAGCGTTAATTCCACGCGTTGATCTCTCGCTCTCCGCCGTTCATTTACATATAATATCGTTTACACGCGTCGTATACGTTGTCAAACGTCCATAGATAACAACCTTTTATAATGCCTTACCAACCCTAAAATGCTATTTAGCCACATTTTGCCAAAATGCCGAAGAGTGGCAAAAGTGACATTCTTAATTCTTCGCTACTACCTACCCAGTAAAACTTTTACAATAAGTACATATCTCACGCGTTGCATTCGAGGGGTCGTCGCGGTTGCAAGAGCAAACCTAGGCGGCGTTCGATGACAGTTCTGATGTTGCGAAAGCATCGACGACTGCACCGCAGCGCCTCTCACTCGCCGCGAGCACATCACGCCGGTGGCGGAGTGCCGAAGGGCCGCTGTAACAATGTAACGCCCTTGTACTGCGAACACGTTCCTAGATCATGACTGACTTTTTAGCGTCCATAAACTGTTTGAGACCTCACGGCGGAAATTAGTTGGACAGATGTATTTTATACGACCGGTATAGTTGCCCTCGTCTTTTATGTGCTGAACGGACACTGCAAAAAACGTTACATAACGAAAATCGTTACACAACCTAAAAGCGCGTACGCTTTCTCCGTGCGACTTTTTCTCTCTGTCTCGCTCTCTTTTGAAATTTATTACTTTGTGTTTTTTATATAATTCACTATTTACTATTTCACATTAGATTTTTAATAAATGAGTATTTTTCTTATAGGAAAAATATTCATTTATTAAAAATTTGATTCACTAAATGAAACTTTTTGATTTTTATATAATAATTAGTAGTAAACCTTTTATTTTCTTAACTTTTAAAAAAATATTGATTTTAATATTATTACCATTCGTCCATTTAAATTTTTTATATTTTTCATTTAATCATTCTCAAATTTTGTTAATTTACTTCATTGTAGCTGTTATTTAAAATACGTAATACATAGCGAATGGAACTTCCTTCCAATCAGGTGTCTCATGACACCTCTGGTTTTGGTTATTTTGCTGAAAATTGATTTTATGCGATGTCAAAGCAAGACGATGAAAGCACTGCAGTCTATGTAAGGATACATATATATGCACTTTTCAATATTGTACAATTTTTGTACACCGAAACGGAAAGCCAAGGATTGATGAAACGTATTCAACTTTATTGTAAACCACCAGGGATGTCTGACGGAGTTCTTTTTGCATGCTATATCTACTAAACTGTTCATCAAAAAAAAATTTGGTTGCCTGTAAAGTCGGTATACGGGCGAAAGTTTTACGTGACAACGACTTTGAATGGTAAAATCATTTTAATGTGAATATTCATTCGTATAGTAGGAAGAAGGATGAAATAATAGTAACAATTTAAAACATTTATTTATACAAAGAATTATATTTAAAACATTAATTTATACAAAGAATCTCGCACTGAATTTCATATTAACAAAATTTTATTTTTACCTTTACACATACATACGTATTTATATACAAATATACATACAATAACTTGCAATACATTTGCAAGCTATGCACTAATTCTCTAGTGCTGCGCGCGCGGCAGACCGATCATAGTTGAGTGGGAGAGAGACGCAAGGCATTCGGCGGGCCTCTCTCTCGTTCGGTGACTCATCGTTACGTTACCGAGCGTTACACTTTTTCATAAGTGACTCCCAGCCGCAACCTAATTTAAGACGTTGTCACGTCAAAAGTTATTCTGAAAATGAACTGAGCGCATGTGGCTTATAAATTACATTATAATAAAGTATTTGTAAATATTAGTAAACTTATAAAATATATTAAATATTTACAAAAAATAATTGCCATAGAATTGCCGCTGTATGTCGCTACAAATCTGACTTGTTATATCTTCGAGTACTTAGAATGCAGTTTTAATTTCAGCTGAAGATTTATAAATTTCTTTCAGATTTTGAGAGCAATTAATTGATTGGAAATCGGAACAATCTATTTTGAAGTCTTGTTCAGTCCTGTGGGTTTGGCATGGAGGCCTAGACACAAGAGCCTCCGTATAGCACTATCCCTTTCATTCATTACGTTACGCGAGAAAGACAGTCTTATTAAGGGACTTGTCTAGGGCGTCATGCTAGGCCCGCTGGGTTCGTTTAGTAATGTGATGTAATGAGGCGGTCACCTCCGGCCGTTTCTTTGTGAAGGGCAGTGACGTTTGTTAAAGTTGTTAATAACTGTAAACTATTTTATTGCTTATTATTATTATGTTATACTTTACTATATTGTATTCTATCTTAGTATTATATTAGAGGTCTGCTGATCGAGACCACGCTCTACTACCGTATTACGATTCTATCATATCTTTTTACTGTGTTATTCACCCTATTTTGTAAATCAACAAAAAACAAACTAACACACCAATAAAATACTTGTGTATATTGTCACGTTGATTAACAAAAAAATCGAGAGTCTTTTCGTGATCGGAATCCATGTAGGTCATATATTTGCGCTATTATACTGTATACTATGTATATGTGTACAAGCATTTAGGTATTAATATACATTAATACGTGAATGCTTGTAGACATGCTTTTTGTGGCAGCTTCTCAACAACGCGAACGCGAGGAGCTACCAGTATAAAGCACAATAAAGTTTTTTTTTTCTCTTCTCTCAACTCACTAATCGCTATAAATGTAAAACTTTAATTAGATTTAAAACGACTTGCATTATTCATAACTACAAGATTTACGTTGATGGGTATAAATTTCAAACACAGATTAGCAGATAGTCGCCCGAAGGCAGGATGTTATTTTTCAAGGTGACATCGAAAATTTTTAATACGTAATTATGCTGATTTAATAATATGTATAGCGTGGCTAAGCGAAACACTTAATAATTTCCGGTACGATAGAAATGTGAATAATGTACGAACGGGTTTCGGACCATCAGTTTAGACGCAGGAGTAGCTTTCTAAAAATCGTCCTCGTGCGAGCTGCCGACAGTCGTCGACGGCACGTCACTACTGTCGAGTCGACAATACGAGCGTTATTCCGTTTATGCAGATAACTGCATTCGAATAAATTCATAAGAATTTATTCGAATTTCGACGCAAGCGCAAGCGGCATTTGTATTCGAGTAAACTAGTATGTGTGTGTTTCACTAATTGTATAAAGTTTAAGTAATAGATATGACATATACCTATCGGAACGTAATGTCTATTGCCGTAAAGATGATACATGTCTGGATGTGTACTCGAATCATCTATCTGAATATTAATACTGAGCTCAGAGCGATGATCTGCGACCGCTTGTGAAGCGGTAGCGGTGTGCTGCGTATTAAAGTAATTTGCATAAGTATAACTACATATATATGAAGAACTTGTTATCAAAACGTTCGATAATATTTATATTACGAATTTCAGACATGTGGGGTGCCAATCATGTAGTGTTATGCCAAAATGTCGCTTGTTAGCATTTGTGTTTGCTTTGGACATCATTTGAATAGTGCCATTGCGTCAGTCGGATTGTAGATGTTCGCTTTTGATAATGGTATTTATTTAAAACTAACTTTTGCCCGCGTGTTCATCCACAACTTGTAATAGACGTCGAAATGTAATAAATGTTCAAATGAGATTTTTTATTGAAGAGAAAAATAAAATATGATAAAGAGTGATAAATGTTATAAGTAGAGTAATTTTTTTTTCTTTCAACGAAAAGGGTATAGATTTGGAATAATAGACATTAATATATAAATAAGTAGGTGGTAATTATGTATAATTACATTAATAGATATAAATAAATAGATACTTATATGCTAAATATTCACATTTGCTAAATTTTCTTTCACGGAAATTTTTCTTAGGCTTTTACTTATTTTGTACACGATTGACAAAAATAAAATATGAAAAAAAAAATATCTACATATCATATATACGTTATGAGATGACTGAACCAGCTTTGTCCGAGCGGCTTACATTATTATTTTTGCTATTCTAATGTATTAACACCCTTTACTTACGTAATAACATTACGAAATCATCAACTCTGTGTCGTATATTACTGTCAACATGGGGGTATTTCTTTTTGTGATTTAAATAATGTCATTTGTTCGTCCTCAAAAACATTATTGATTATTGGAAATTATGTTGGCCTCAAATTGCCTAAGTTATATAGCAGACGGAATCCAATTTTTTATAGCCCGAATTTATTCAAGACTTTTAAGTTATTGATCACGAAATAAATGACGTCGCTTTTGAGAGTAGAATAATACGACAGTTATGAAAAAAAAACTAGATATTTAACAATGTAGTATTTATCATTGATTACTAATATCTATCTTTTCAAAGTATTAACTCTGTGCATGTAAACACTTTTCCATGCGTTGAAACTACTTAAAAAATACTTCTGATCATTATTTTTCAGGTACCCCAGAAATTTCTAAACTATAGGCAGCCACTGCATCTTCTTTGCTTTAAAATATCTTGCCTTTTAATTTTTCTTCTATTTTGAAGAAGCCATAAACATCCAATGGTGCTAAATCAAGAGAATATGTTCGGTGAAGTAGGATACACATTTTTTGAATTGAAAATATTAAGTGTTCTGGCGCGCGTGCGTGGCGCGGCATTGTCCTGGCGCCAAAGAAGGTGACGGATTCGTGAATTCGGTCGCTTGTCACACCAAACTGACAATACTGAAGGAACGCAAACTGTCACATACCACTAGTATCAAATGTATTTTGATCCTCTAGTAGCAGAGTAGCAATATGACCCGTCTTATAGAAAAAAAACCATGATGTTCATTTGTTTCGGTGTGTTGCGCTCACGGCGATGTTTTGTTGGTGGCGACTTATTTTCAAAGCACCATATGGTCGATTGTCGCTTTGGGGTTGTAGTTGTATACTCATTCCGCTGCCGGCAAGTATATTGTGTACGTCTTTGTCTTGCTATCATTGAATTTCTCTATGATAAATCGGCACCAATCTACACGCCGGTCTTTCTGCTCATTGGTCAGTTTCTGCGGTACCCATCTCGAATAATATACGGAGAAATAAGTGATCGTGTATAATGGTTTGCATCGCTGCTAATTCAATGCCCAGTTCTCGCTCAAGCTCTACATATGTAATTCAACGGCTCTCTCGGATCAATTTTCCGATTGTTTAAACATTTTCTTGAGTGACTGTGGTTGGCGGCCGAATTGTCTTCCCTTAATATTGAAAGTTTTCCTGTCCTCTTTTGAACTCAGTAAATCAATTAAAACTGTTGCTTGTGATCAAAGAGACTGACCAGTAACCAAAAGACCATCACATTCTTGGCGCGAAAATCACTTCGACTCAGATTCTTACAAAAAAAGCATTTAAAAAAATATTTGAATTCAAATATGTTCCATTTTTAATTTTATTCCTAAATAACCAGTATTTAGGATGGTGGCAAGTTAACCAGTATCAAATTATTGTGTATAGAGTATCTAATTATTTTTGGCATACCCCCCTTAGGGTAGAATAATTAATGTAAGTGCAACGAATTGTTTTATTGTCATAATGATATCATGTACAACTTTTACAGTTCATCTTTTCTGTTAAATTTTTGACCTTCTGATTAAAATTAATTAACATGTAAATAACATTTTGCTTACCCTGCAACTTTTCGTTTTTATAATTGTTATAATTCGCTGAATATTGTTTTGTGACATACATAGACATATTAATTATGCAAGAAAAAAAGAAGATTAACGTAGGATAAATATGCCTGTAAATGTGCATTGGTAATTACTTAAATAATTTGCATTTAAATAATTTAAAAATTAAATACGTTGATTCATCGTACATATAATATACAATTCGATCAGTGCATCGAATTATAAAAATTGAGCATTTAAGTTTGTGATTACCATTGTTTTTAAGGCGCAACTCACATATTTGATATTGTAGAAAACTTACGAAGAAATTGAATGGAAATTTAAAGATAGATTATGACATAATTTTGCTGTAGGCACATGTTGTTATATTTTATAGCATAAGCCTAACCTTAAGTTTCAATAATTTTAATATAGTTGAATCACACTTTAACGACACAGAAGATTAATTAACTCCTGACCAAGTTAATGCCCAGGAAATACAATATAAGTAATACTAAACCAAAGCTTAAAGTAACGAAGAATCTAACAGATTTATCAATGATAATAATAATAATTTTACATGCCGTTATCAGCACGTTACCCGCAGAGAGAAGTAAAACGAGTGGTGTCCGAAATGAGTCGGTCGCCTACGTAATAAGAATGCGGATCCGCGCTTTTAAATCAAGGTGAATGCGACGGGACGATAAAGCGGGCCGGTAAATAAGATGCGTACGAAGTTGACGGACCATCGGCTCCGGCGGTGTGCATGTCGCGTCCCGATGCATTCGCCGTATGCCGTATTGAATTGTTGTGCAATCTCATAAGAACAAAAAAAATGGGCAGACAATTTTCGTCTTCTGTGCGCGGTGGAAAATTTTGTGGCCGATGAGTAGCTGATTGTATCAAATATCCGTCGCATTTTGCTTTTGGGTGTACGCACGCACCCGAACTAAATTACGTTCTTTTTTTGTGATAACTTTCCTCGCATTTCATTTGGGCTTGGCAATTCAGCACAAACCGAATATTTCTATCGATTCGTGTTGTACGAAGTTAGAATTCTGGAAGTTGGACTTATTAGAGATTAACTGTGTTCATATTTTTTTTTATATAACAAATCGATAATGTTACTATTTGAGTAGAGATTGCGTATTTGAGTAAAGGTAGCCAGAGATTACCTTTAGACTATGGATCTCCTCAATGGTTAATAGTGTAGATTGTAAATCTAATGTAGACTTTTCTTTTTTTTAAATAATGCATAATTATATTTATGATATGTCCATGACGGAAATTTTTAACGGTTATAATTATCATTGTACATTTAGTGTAGATGTAAGTTCACTTTGAGTAATCTATACATACATATATATATATATATAGGCGAGTACTAAGAAAGGATTTTTAGAAATTCCCTGCAAATTCCATGCAACTTGAATTGAAACAATGTTTCAATTGAAACACTGTTGCATGATTATTCAAATCGTTAAAGCTATAGATGTCAAACTTAAGAGTTTAGTTACATACAGAAATAAAGAAAAAAAAAGTGCATACTATCTTTTAATTAATTCTGAAAGGGGTAAAACAGGGAATGAAAATTCGTGTAGAAAATCTAAAACGCTGAAGATATTTGGGTTAAAATTTATATTTTAGCTTTTAAATATTGTCGATATGCGAAAAGTCGAGACTGCGATCGAAATCGAGAATGAGTTCGAAATTGAGTGTGAGATCAAAATTAGAATCAAAAATGTGACCGGAATCGGATTGAGAAGCAATACTGAGATCAAAATTTATACCGGGATCTGGGTCTAGAATGGAATTGGAATGTCTTTAAATCAAGAGCGAAGTCGGATCCAAAAATGGGACCGCTATCGGAATCTACGATGAAAGAAATTGACATCGGGAGCAGAACCAGGATCACAATCGAGAACAGGGTAACGATCAGGGTCTTGATTTTTAAAGCAGGTGGTATACGAAATGAAAGAATTATTTTAAGTCTAAGCAGGCGAAACCGCGGATAAAAGTGAAACATAATTTTTATTGGAACTCGGTGCCACTATCGGTATTGGTATTGAGACAAGTATTTGAAATTTAAATATTTTTTTGCATCCACTGCTACTCGTATATAGGATTTTGAATAGTGCATCTTGCACTCTTTTTACACTCTTGTGTAATTCTCTAATATTTTAATAAAATATATGTGTCCAATAAACTGATAATAAACGTAAAAACGGTTGTAGAAATTCAAGATTAACATTCAACTTTCTGCTTACCAGTGGAGTTTATTACAGTGAATAACATCGAATTCCATACTGAGAGAATTTTTTTGCAAAAATTAAAATACAGTATGGTGATTGCCGTTATTAGTAATTTGATGTTTTGAATACTAAAATTTATTTCGCAATATCCTCTGACTTTTATCATTACACTAGTTGAGTAATATCGAAATGGAGTAACAACAAAATTGTTTTAATAATAGCAAGAATTAGTAAAACAAATTAAAATTTACAATGTGGTAATATAATGCACAAAGTTATATAAAAATTAGTATTCGTATTTATAATATCAAAAAAAGATATTATTTAATTCCAAGTGTTTACTACTTTTTTAGTTCGTGCAAATCGTAATCCTTAATATTTAATGCTGTTTGTGATTATAAGACACTTATTTAAAAAAAATGTATTATTAGCAAAAGATATTAGGGATTCCTATTTCTATTGCTTTTCCTGATTGATTAGTGAGCCGGTTACTAACGACTAGTAAGTGTTGTAAATTAAAAAGGTGCGTATGTAAGATATAGTAATGTTTCTTTTTTTATATACAGAATTATTATTAGTATTCATATTTCTTATATCGAGTAATCTCACAGCGCAAGCTCAGTTCATTTCTGACAGGCGTGGCCAAAAGTTGTGCAATTGTGTCCATTAATGCCCTCAACTGGTTTATTTTTTGGGTATGTTTATACCCTTAAATATCTAGGAACGATCGCAGAAGAAATCGCCTCATCTGTCCCTTTCGCGCGCGCACATTTCTCGTAAACGTAGTACATATTCCTGTTATTATATTTACAAGTACTGGGACACTGTACTTATTCTTGTTAGGCACTGTATTGTTTTTGCAAACAGGTTTCCTAAGGTTAATGTTTCTTGATTAAAATACAGGACAGATTAAAGTTTTGCAAATCGTACTGCTCGGTATTCTAATAGTATTTTCCGTTGGGTTAAAGTGAAAGTAAATAAATTAGTTAAACTTTTAATTATTGAATATTTATTTTAGTTGTACTATCCTGAAAACAGTTCATTATTTTCAGTTGCAGCAAGGGTATTGTGAATAATATAAACTTTATATTTCCGGTTAAGTAATTATTATATTAAAAGTTATGTTTTATAATTTCTTGCACGTATATATTATATTTAATACCACATTTTGTATTTCTGCATTATGTTTACTAATACTCATTAAGTTTTTAACTAGTTAGTGTAATGGTTTTTTTATTATTATAGTTTTTATTTATACTTGCACCAAGAGTGTAGTGTTATTATAAGAATTCCATTTTCATACAGTTTCTATTTATAACATACTTTTTAATACTAATGATAACATAAAATTTAAAGGTTGGTATCGAATAGGTATTACAATTACATATGAAAAATTGCAAAACGTAATGTTGAATACTAGTAATTACCAATTCAGGGTTTTAAATCCCAATGTGTAAACACTTTATTCTGAATATCTTTTCTTTTACCTTTTTATTATATTTTTTTTTTACATAATATTCAAGTACTTGTAAAACAAAACTTTTCAAACTTGTATAAATTTTATTTCTTTTCATATGTTTTTCAATTTTTTTTTTTAATTCGATATCTCTTACGAATCACATCTTGCGAGACATTTTTCTTATAATACTTACGTCTATACATATTCTAAAATTATACAGTTTAGTAGCGGAATGCAGTTTAATAGGAAATATAGGGCGGCGAGTTCCCACGCATATCGCATGCGACCGCGCCGCCCGCGCGCCGCCCGCAGCCGGCATGACTTTTGTTTATGGGCCCGAGAGCCTCTGTCATTTTATGATTTATATGCAAAACACATGCATAACGAAAAAGTGCTTAGCTGAAATTTATTTGAAATCGTGCTGTTTTGGGATGTCAACTTGTTTTTGAGTCGCGTTGAAGTCTTTCTTATGAGCGAATTGCGATAACTTTCTGATTCGTAGTCAGTACTCAGCGTCATGCTTGAAAATGTCAATAGCGCATTGACCACTCCGAGTCATAAAAAAGCACTATATGTTTTTTTATTATATAAAAAAAAATAGTTTTTAAAAATTTTTTTCACAAAGTATCCATCATTGTCTGCTTTCAAATCAAATGGTTTCCAGCACGGGTTAGTGGATAAATTATTTCTCAAATTACTACATATTTTAAAATGTGTAATGAATATTATACTTCGTTGTAATCCCACTTTTCTAGTGTTGCCCTGTAAGAGTTTGATTTTTGCTTTTTTCTTCCATAAATAGGCAAGAGCTCTGTGTTGCGACTTGTAATTAAAAAAACTTATTTACAAGTAAAACAATAAGTAGAATCACTGATACATTAATCTAGAGCTGTGGTAGCAGAGCTGAGAGTTTCGGCTTCGGATCTGAAGGTACCACGTTCGATCCTGGCCTCGGGTGCATTGAACAATGAATTTCTAAAATTAGTCAAACTACACCACTTGCTATCGGTCCTGGACGTTTCATGCGATGCCGGCGTCGATTAAAACAAATCAAAAACAGCTTTATTTCGTAGGTAATAGAAATTACACTTGAAATGTTTACTTAATTAGTGTTTTCCAACATTAACATTACCACCAATCCCAAATACCGGTTCCAAATGTTGGCTTTAAATACTGGATTAGCACCGAAGCTTTTCAAGTCCAAACACTTCATTTATCTATAGATATGCGTCAGTAACGGGTTAAATAAAACCTGACATATTATTTATTTAAGATCATTGTTATATAGCCGTTTTTCTGAGAAATAATTATTTTTGAACTTTCCAGTATGAAAATTGAAAATTTTTCGAACTTTAGGAAGTAACCGTTTCGCAATCTGACTTTCTAAAATTGAGTTTTCGTCAGATCTTGATGTTTTAGGCTCATAGGAATCTATATAGACAAATTTGCAAGTGATGTCTATTATCTATCTGTATGTGTGTGTATGCACACGTGCATGCGTGCATGCTTGCGTGCGTGTATGTCGTAAACCTCTCATAACTTTTGAATGGATTAACCGATCGACGTAGTTTGTGGCATTCGATAGGAGTAAACTCAACAAAAATTTCCTAAACATTTGAACCAATTAGACCTGTTATATTTTGAGACATTTTAAAAATTAAGTCTTCGGAAAAAGGCTTATATTCTGTTTTTTTTAGACTATTGTACCGGTCGATACTACAATCTAATCAGCTCTTCGTCTACTAAAGTTGCATTGGTGCCAAAGCCGCATAAAAATAAGTTTATATTTTTATGAAATGTCGTTGGTCATTTTCATAAACTGATTTTTATAGAATATTGTTTAAAATGCTGTACCGAAATATTTCTAAATATTATTCCTTTTTTTTAAACAACAAAGTCGAACAACATAAAGCGCATAATAATTGATTGAGTTTTTCAAGTGTTATTTATTTGTTGGATTTTTTTTAACAGGGCGTTTACGAAATATTTTTTAATAGTTTTAACGATAAATTTTAAAACGTAATTTACTTTTTTAATTATAAAATAAAGTTGAACAATGGAAAACACAAAATCAATTAATCTTTCAATAGATATCGTTAGATAAAAATTTCCAAAAGACTTTTAAAAAAAAGACTTTTTTTGATATGTTTTTTTAATTGCTCTACCGATAAATTCCAAATTCTAATTCGCTCTTTTCCTCATAAAGAAAACATATCAATTTCCGCAAACTGCATCAAAGTGGATTTGTTCGTTCTAGAGATATGGTAAACGAAAAATTTCCAAAAAGTGTTTTTTTCAAAGTAACTTAAAATTTTTGATTGATCGATATTTTAGACTTAGTCATATTTTTATACTTCAAAACCTACGTTGAATGCCGCAATACTGATGAGAATAAAATAATGCATTCGAAAGATATTTTAGTTACAAATTAGATAAAATAGCGATTGTGAAAATGCTTTTATTTATTTTGAATCATAAAGCTAAAAGAATATTATAGCTATATTTAAGAATGTAGCAAGCTTAAGAAAGCACTAAAATAGATCTTATGAGCTCGAGGAGTTCAACATTTTACTGCTAGGTACATTTTTGAACGCTTTTAGTTTGAAACTAGTAAGAAGCTTTAAGGATGGCTCACAAAGTAAACCGTGTTCCGAGTCCTTGAGCTCGAAAAGATAAAAAAAAAATTAAGCTTGAAGAGCGCAAAAACCCATTGTTAAATATAATAGCGCGAAGTTTTAGGTATACTCTGTAGGGTCAAGCGTTAGATTTCAGATTTTTATATTTCGTTATATATTAAATAAATTATATAGAGTTTTTTTTATATAATGTACAGAAATAGATGTAAATAATAGTAATTTTAATTTAACTAATAGGTGTTTTCCTTGTTTCAGAAGGTCATCGGGCGCCCTGCTCGAATGAAGGGGAGCCCGTCTATCTCAAAGACGACTGGAGCAGTTGCTTTCATTGCATTTGTAAGGTAAAGCATGTTGCATATAATAGCTGAAAAAAAAATACACAAATTATGGAATAGTAGTATATGGTCAAATTAGAATGAGAATTTAATTGAAAAAGTAAAATAGAAAATTTAAAATTCAAATTTAGGTACCGTTCAATTTACTTACAGGGACGGGACACCTGAAATATTTTAAGAAAAATAGAAAAAAAAAACTGAACAAAAATATTCTCAAATATTAGGCTAGGTTTGCTGATACGGTTAAGGATACTCACATTCTTGTGTAAAAATTTTCGTTTCTCTCCATAAGTTACATTTTTTGATTTCAAATTTGTTATGAAAAAAATTACAAACATGAAAGCGCTTATATTACGTGGGTCAAACTGAAAATCTTTAGAAAATGAAAACATATTTATACTAATAAAACGCACATATGGTCAAATTAGCATGAAAATTTAATTGAAAAAGTAAAATAGAAAATTTAAAATTCAAATTTAGGTACCGTTCAATTTACTTACAGGGACGGGACACCTGAAATATCTTAAGAAAAATAGAAAAAAAAAAACTGAACAAAAATATTCTCAAATATTAGGCTAGGTTTGCTGATACGGTTAAGGATACTCACATTCTTATGTAAAAATTTTCGTTTCTCTCCATAAGTTACATTTTTTGATTTCAAATTTGTTATGAAAAAAATTACAAACATGAAAGCGCTTATATTACGTGGGTCAAACTGAAAATCTTTAGAAAATGAAAACATATTTATACTAATAAAACGCACATATGGTCAAATTAGCATGAAAATTTAATTGAAAATGTAAAATAGAAAATTTGCAATTCCAAATGAATACCGCTCAGTTTACTTGCAGCGACACCTAAGATATCTTAAAAAATAAAAAAAAAAAAACTAAAGAAAAACATTCATAAATACTAGGCTAAGTTTACGCATGCGCTAAGGATACTCAGACGCTTTTGTTTAAAACTTTCCGTTTCTCTCGATAAGTTACATTTGTTGATTTCGAAGTTTGCTATAAAAAATGACAAATGTGAAAGGGCTTATATTCAATAGCTTTCTATTCCTAATGAATCCGGTTATATTCAAAAAATAAATGAAATGAATTAATAAAACCAATGGTGCTAAATCGTATGACATTTTACAGACCAACTACAGCCCAATTGATGTCTCAAGCAAATATTTTTTCAATGAGATTTCTTGTTATAATTATATCTTGTGATACTTGAAATGATATAAAATTCGAAGAATAAAGATTCCTCTTTATAATAGTGTACTTTTTACAACAAATAAGTACATTATATTATAATTAAGAATGATTAAACATGAGTTGGCTTCACGTTTTCTGCTAAAATGCACAGCCGTTTATTGCGGCGTCCAATAAATGCAAATATAAAATAAATTTGTTGAGTTCTTGAAATAACATGTTTTAAATACCGGTATAGTGATCGATCTGAAAATTAATGATCTTCAATTCATTTTAATTTATTGATTGGTTAGCTTCTTGTAATTAACCGGTAAAACGAATTTGGTTGCCTGTAAAGTCGGTATACGGGCGAAAGTTTTACGTGACAACGACTTTGAATGGTAAAATCATTTTAATGTTCATTCGTATAGTAGGAAGAAGGATGAAATAATAGTAACAATTTAAAACATTTATTTATACAAAAATTATATTTAAAACATTAATTTATACAAAGAATCTCGCACTGAATTTCATATTAACAAAATTTTATTTTACCTTTACACATACATACGTATTTATATACAAATATACATACAATAACTCATTTGCAAGCTATGCACTAATTCTAGCGCGCGCGCGGCAGACCGATCATTGAGTGGGAGAGATCGGGCCTCTCTCTGTTCGGTGACTCATCGTTACGTTACCGAGCGTTACACTTTTTTCATAAGTGACTCCCAGCCGCAACCTAATTTAAGACGTTGTCACGTCAAAAATCAAATGAGTGCGTAAGGGGTCATCCGGTAGTTGTGAAACATCAAAACTCTTATATAATGTATTATTATGGCAGGTATTGCGAATGAAAAGAAGAAGCTCATGGTTTTCAATAATTACATTTAATATTACATTTCATCAGTTAACTCTGTTACAGTAGCGCTAGAGTTTGTTTCTCGTAGACTATCTCTTTGATTCTATTGAAAGTTACAATTAGTTGATGATAGCTAAAATATTTAACGTACATTTTGGATGTAATATTCACTATTATCTATTTTGCAAACTTTGTAAACAATATCAAAATTTCAAAAACAGAAATCACTGTTTATTGTAATAAAAAGCTTCATAACAAGAGGAAATACACGATCAGAAGTACACGGAGTAGGTCAAAACTGAGCGTCTCCTAAGTGTCAGACGCTTGGTATTGCCTCACGCCATTATCCCCTCCACCTGCGCACAGCGCTAGGCCTAGACGGCGTAGGCCAAAACCAAGAGCCTCCTGAATTTTGAGACGTCTTGGTTTTAGCCCAGTCCAACGGCCTATTCATCGCGCGTCTGTTAGAGCGACGCCGTTAATTTACGGCCGCGAAGAGTTGCGTCAGGGGCGACGCCTTGTGATTGGATTGACACCCGCTCGTTTCGAATGGAAGTGAAAATTTTTAACATTATTAAACGCCTTGTTCGTCGTATCAGCGGCACAAGCCTTTCCGTAATATGATTATCGTTGCTGTGACCGTTTAGTGCTGTGCAATATTTCGTTGACGCCGAAATGCGAGCGGATGTGGAAAAAAAGTCAGGAAGATGCGGTGTTAATGGAAAAGGTTTCGTTGTAATATTACTTGTTGCCTACATAGGTAAAGGGTTACCCGACAATTTTCTCCTCAACGAAAAAGAACATTTTACGATACGCGTATAATTAAAAGGTTGGGACGTTCTTATAGAGAAATCGAATATATTTAATTAAAGTGTAGTGCAGTGTTTTGCACAAAAGATACTAATATCGCATTACTATAAATATTACAGGAAGTTCACATCGGAAAGGTTATTGAAATCGATTTTTAGTATTTGGAGGATTAAGTTTTTATTATGTATTTAGAACAGAATAGCAGCACCCTAATTTATTACAAGAATTATTCTAAATTCGAAATTCACGCAGTAAGCGCCAGAATCTGTCGCCTCGTCGCCAGAATCTGAATCAGATCCAGAAATGTATAATAAGGTTCTGCAGTCAAACCTGCAGTTTTGTACGCAGTACGCTGACTAAAAAAATCGTTGTCTGTAAAGTCGGATTACGGACGGTCGTTTGACGTAACAACGTCAAACATTACAGTAATATAATATACAGAACGACACAAGGAGAAAAGTTAATTGTTGATACTATCAATTATATGAATCTTCATTATTTTTCAGTCAATTGTAACATAACCTATTATTACTGCTCTCGCCGACCGAGGCTACTTTTTAAATAATAAACAATAAAAAAAATTGGTTGCCTGTAAAGTCGGTATACGGGCGAAAGTTTTACGTGACAACGACTTTGAATGGTAAAATCATTTTAATGTGAATATTCATTCGTATAGTAGGAAGAAGGATGAAATAATAGTAACAATTTAAAACATTTATTTATACAAAGAATTATATTTAAAACATTAATTTATACAAAGAATCTCGCACTGAATTTCATATTAACAAAATTTTATTTTTACCTTTACACATACATACGTATTTATATACAAATATACATACAATAACTTGCAATACATTTGCAAGCTATGCACTAATTCTCTAGTGCTGCGCGCGCGGCAGACCGATCATAGTTGAGTGGGAGAGAGACGCAAGGCATTCGGCGGGCCTCTCTCTCGTTCGGTGACTCATCGTAACGTTACCGAGCGTTACACTTTTTCATAAGTGACTCCCAGCCGCAACCTAATTTAAGACGTTGTCACGTCAAAAAAATAAAATAAATATTAATGAAAAGATTAAACCATAAGCTTGAACGATGAGATTTTTAAATGCAAGAATTACTTACCATTATTGTCGCAATATTAAACACACATGAAAATCACAATAACATTTCACTTCACTTTATAAACATTTGACGAAAACAGTTCACGTGTATCTTTTGTGCTAGGCTGATCGAGTAGAGGGGAGATAGATGCAGCACGAAACGAACTGAGCCGACCACTCGAGCCTCGCTTGCGGAACGGGACATCGGGCGTAACGGGACAATGACGTCAACTTTTTCGTGCTTGCAGCCCGTAATATCGAGTTATTAGACGTTGTCACGTCAAAAAGTGAATTAAAATTTGTTGTATCTTTATAAACTATGGTCATTCAGGTTAAACATTTAGCCACAAATGCTAGTTCTTCATGTGCAAATTGATTTTTTATATCCATATATTTTTTACTTCGCTCAACACGCCTAGCTTTTTCGACCTTGTACCTCACGGTACCCCTTGTGGTACGTACAGGAAACATTTATATTGAACTAAGACGAAGGTTAGTAAACTGTCGATCAATTATTGTATTCCGTATTCGATGTAAAAATCGCGCGACGCGATAATTACTCCGGCCAACTTCGTGACGTTTACACAATACGCTGTGGACGTTTCGTTTGAATCAAACGCGTGCGCCGCACGGTGCCGACCGCTTAGGTAGTTTGGTGTGGTACCTTATTCATTGTTCTTGTCCCGTTCGACCATAGAGCAATGAGCTGTAATGGACAAATTCTCGTAGGTTCAGTATCGCTGCAATACGTAAAGAATGGGACGAGACGCGTTAAAATATATCGCTCGATTAGTAGCGTGTACTTTATGATTGTAGATTAAATCTATAAATACAAAGTATAAATTAATGTACGCACGCGCACATAACTATCTTGCAGATGTTTAATTGTGCCAAATAATTATACTTATACACGATACCATGAAAGTACCTAACAATATTTTTTTTATTTTTATTGATATCAATTTTGCTATAATAATCATCCGAGAGTGTGAGCCTACTTTTAATGAACTTTATTCTTATATTCTTTATTTTTCTAAACATTTCTACCCGTTGTTGTTGCTAATTGTTTAATTCACTTATCACGATGGTCTTGTTTGCATGTTGATGACATCATTATAGCAATCCCGAAATCAAATTGCTTACGCCAAATCGAGAATCGGTCGTACGAATCGCCCCGACCTAGTTTAGTGACATTGATATCGAACATTTCCACGATTTAGGAGATAAGTTAAGCAATTTATCCCGGTTAGTGTCGTGTCAGTTATTAACCTTAATCAGAGGACATTTCTCACTACGATCTTTATTGTCGGCCATTGATCCAGTGGATGACCATTGCCGCCGTCATTGTGCAAATGTTCACACGCCGTATATTGTTTGTTCACGTAACGCGATGTAAACGCCATCATCGAGGTGATTGCGACTAATTAGCGAATCAAGATATACAGTGTCGTGACAAATAAATCACAATTTGACACATAGTTTATCAGTAAACTAGCATACAGCTAGGATTTAAACAGAAATCGATTAAATAGGAGAGTAGAACAAAAAAAATTAAATAGATATTAGAATGTAACGTTATAGTTCTTGAAAGACACCTTAATCTTCCTTCAGGCAATCACGGTTTGAATAACCACCATGCACGGGCCACCGTGTGGACAGATGCTGATCATTATACACCATTTTTAATACACAATTTACGTTTCATATAAGTTTACCTTTGTTTCTATTGAAATTTCATTAATTTATTATCTATATGTATGTATACATACATACCACATTTCTTTAATTATATTATTACAGCGGTAAAGTTGTATGAAACGCAGCATCTGCAAAACGATATGTGTATGAAAAATCAAAAACATGGTCATCAACGACATACATTTGACAACCAAACGTCATTCCTCGCTCGTTTACATGACAACAGTGGCCCATCATGGCCCATCGTGTCGCGGATGCCGCAGTGCGGGGTGCTAACCTCTAACAATAACGTCGGACGTTTGTCTTGCCTATTGCTAATTTTCTTTGCTACCGCGTGGTCTACATTATATTTCATAAAGAAGTGAAACCTGATAATGTGTGAGGTGTTAATTAGCGGAAATCCATAATTACACTATTCAATTCTTTGGATAGGGATTCGTAATGGAAGAACATAATCGAGGGCAGCGGCGAGTTGCATGCTGCATGGTAATGCATGTTACAGGCAACATGCATTACCATGCATCTCTAATTAAGTATTAAGGATATCATGGTGTGTGTTAATAATAAGCTACCATTATTGGTTGATCATCGCGCAATTCGAATAGTAGCCTCCAAACAAAAAAAAAAATAGGATTTTTCTTCTGACGGTGTAAAAAGCAATCATAAAAGAATTTCTTATGCTTGTGACAACATAGAAAAGTACATTTATGGTATGTTGATACGGGTTAAAACGCGGACGGTCATCAACGAATGAGAAATAAATGATAGGAGCGATAAGTATAATGTTGCTAGTATACTAAAGTTATCTTGTAGGAATCGACGACTCGCTGAAATAGTTCACGGTTTGATTCATCCGCACTGAACTTTGCATCAAACTGCATTAAACTCTTGGGCCGCGACGGCGCGCCGGGCGCCCTCAGCAGGAACGATATTATACGAACGCATAACGATCATTCACGGTGTTCAATATAAGTTAATTTGATAAACATACACAACTTTAATAACTTACATCATGTTTGATATTATCGTTATAAAGACACGCATTTGATCTTTTTCGAAAAGGATTTTGCCTTGAATGTAATTGATCTTGTGAAAGCTTGTAAACGTATGTATTTGCTATATGCCATAAAAATAAAGGAAAAAAAAATCTTCATTATCTTTTTTACTTTATTATATTTATCAAAAGGCTGTTCTCCGAATTTGATATTAATTTTATATATTTTATATTTAATGTGATACCTGGTCCTAGCTGCCACATGTATCAACTTTTGGATTTTACACTAGGTTGGACTATAGAATGTAAACATCCGATGTAGTGCAAATTAAAAAAAAAATTGTAACCATAAATAATTACTTTCAAGTACATAGAAGAAAAATAGAGTTTTTCCTTTTACTATATTTTTAGTAGCTAAGTCGCCGGAATAACGTTAATTTATTTTAATACTGTATTACTATAAGGTTAAATCGTAGACACAGTACCATCATAGTTCTTTAACCCTCACGTATCGATTATTAACAAAGAAAAATATTCAACTTCTTTATCTTTATCCATAATTTTTCCCTTTTGTTATCGTAATGTTAAGTGTTTGTTTCAGCTATTGAACGTTCATTGCTACATCTGAGCCTTCTCTTAGATTTTCACTATGTACTGTCCTGGGCCGTCCGTAAGCGACGGCGGGAAGTTAAAAATGTGGTAGTTATTTGATAAAATAATTTTAATAATTTCTTTTTTCAAAATATTTTAACTGCAGCACCTTTTCAACGAGTCGATTGCTTTTGATCTGGTTTACGATATCTGACGTAGTTTTTCAAGTGAAAAAAGTGACAAGTGCAAACGATCGATCGGAAGAGACATTTGGATAATTTTTTTTCCAACGATGTATCTAGAACAAATCAAACTCTTTCAATGCAGTTTGCGGCATAGATGCATCTTTTTTCAGAGAAAAGACGATTTAGATTATAGTGTCGATGAATGCAATAGCCTAAAAGTTATTTCAGAAAAAAATTAAAAATTTCATTTTTGTGGTTTTTCAAAATTTACCTGGTAGAATCGGAAAATTTTGCAGAAAATCTAACTTATGACCCAAACCGCGTTTTGATCAGTTAATCCGTTCAAAACTTACGAGAGACACACATGCAGACAGACATCACTCAGAAAATAGATTACCAAACTCTGAATCATCAAGATTTGATGAATGCTCGATTTCCAAAAATCGGATTGAAAACAGTAACTTCCCAGTTTTCGACAATTTTTCCATTTTCATAGCAACACTTTAAAAATGATATACTATACGTATATCATAAAAGACATCGGATACATCACCACGGACAATCGGTATCTACTAAGAAAACCACTACAACCACTCAATAATTACGTGCTTATGAATTTTACTTAGCGACAAACCTTGAAATTCTTTGTTTTATATGTACATATAAGTAATTTATTATTTAACTAGGCACACCCGCAACGCCTGGTTACATAACAAGATGTAAGTTTTTTTTTTATGAATCATCTTGTTATGTTTATATTAAGCTGTGTGTATCTCTTGTAAATACCAAATAAATTATAACGAAATACGACGACCAAGTTATATATTACAGGAAAATATTAAGACAGAAAATATATCGGTACGCACTTTACATTGGCATACATCAGACCGAAAGAATATAGATCAGATCCAAAAGAAGTAGCGCATAATACCAAAGTTTTCTTTCAATTTCTGGCAAAAAATAAAATGAATTGTAAATCATAAGACCGATATAAAAAATGATGATCTCTCCGTGTACGATTTATGGTCTTTTGGTAGCTTTTAATATAGCAAATCGAATAAGACTGAGGCGATATTAAAAATATGCGTATGTCTGGGAAAAACGCTAGAAGAAAAATTTACCAAATGCTTTACGGCAAACTCATAATCAATCAACGAAAGATCAGAAGATTTTGCTACTATGGACACCTGATGTGTAAATAACATAGACACTACACCATCAGCATTCAGTTGTACAAGAGGAAAAGGAAAGTAGCAGACCTCTCTTATTTGGAACGATTAGCTGGACCGAGACAAGTAGTGGCACGGATATAACCATGGTGACTGGTTCAGATTAGCAGAAGACAGACAAGGCGCGAAGATAACAGCATCTGAAATATTCGAAATTTTAGAAATCGACAGCGGAACGTCGCTATCAAGCGAGGAGTATCGGCGTTCAGTTACTCATTTCCCACATATTTTAGTGATGTAGTCTCCCCCCCTATCGTATCATCAGTAAAAGGAATTTTACGCTTCAAAAATGAATTTATTAAAATAAACCTCTCTGCAACCAAAGAAGAATTTGACATTAACACTATATTACCGCGATAATAGTATGATTTAGACAGACCATTTTAAGCTACTAGACATCCACTTTACGGTACAAATGATTATCTTAAGGCATTTTTAACGTAATCCTTGTCTCGGTAGTGGTGATTTTATTGTAAGTCTGTATCCTATATTTTTATGGCAAAGTTAATATCTACCTTAATTATTATTAGTATTTTAAATTAATTTTAAATGCAACATTAACAAGAAAGCTGACACCGGCCGCTGCTTGATTTGTCGAAGAAAATTGTATATCCTAAAGAACAAACACTGTACGGTCCCCGAACTTGCACTGTACAATTAATTATTTACCGTACCAAGAGCTCCTTTTAGCTAGAACGGGGCGGGCCGCTTCGGGCGGATCTTTTGATACGCGACTTGAACGCCAGGAGCTTTTGCAGCAGTACCTCTATAATTGAACGCGGGGCGCGGACGGGCTCCGAGCTAGTGGACTATAACGGGTTATGTCATCGGTTCAAAAATCAAATTTCGTCCGACGACGCCGGCTTGGTAACCGACTGGTCCGGTGGGCGACCGCCGGCCGGCGTAAGTAAATATGCACGCCGGTATTTATACACGAGCACGGGGACGGTATTCCCCGGGCGATCTCGCCGCGCCGGATTGCTCGCGCGGAATTCGAAAGCCCATCGCGAGATTTATGGCTTATTCGGTATTAAAATATACATTCTCATAATGAGCATTTTTGTCGCGTGTCATAAGACGCCGCGCCGCGTCTCGGCTTATTGTTATGACGTAACCGCGAGTTTTGAATCGCACGTGACGAATGATTTAGTTGTTGACTATTATAAAAGAGTTTGCGACTGAAGATTTCAATGATTGTGTTCTTGAGACGCTCGTTTCTAGTTTTAGAAGCTTTAAATAAATCATGTTTATGATATTTGATGTAATTATATATAGATACGATAAAGCATAAAGATGTGTACAGTACAACGCACGAAATTTTGCCGCTGTGAAGTTCGTTACAGAAGCGTCGCAATGGCATAAAATAGGAACGCGGCGGAGAAAAAGGATGGGTCGGGAAGCGTAATACCTGCGCAGTATATCGTTCGTAGGCGATTCAAAGCGGCAAAGTTTCTACTGTGTGTGTTGCACTGTACTTTTCTTCGTCGCGAGTTGAAAACGTTTTCCTGTTTGGGTGTTCATGCTCCTTGCATTATCGGTCATATATTAAAGAATGTGGCACTGTGTATGCCTTACGATATTTCAGATACAACTTTTAATACCTATATATCATGCACTAGTGTCATTGTCTTCTTCCCTAGTTTTCACGCATATATTTCAATAGAATAAACAGACTAATTTAGATGTATCCAAATTAGTGTGTGACTCTGAGATGTATATATACCATGTCACTCACTCACGAATTTCAATATATCTTATGCACTCTTCTCAATGTTTCACGCTTTTGAAATTTCAACAGATTAAATTTAATCATGAACCCCGTGCAACTTTTAAATTAATTTAATTCCATATCAATATTATCGGACGAGTAACATTAAGGAGCATAATTAAATATAGCACCGGGGGAACGCATCACACACACCGGATAATACGTTGAGTGTTATTTTGTAACTAAAATTATAAATTTCCGTGTAGTATGCCAGCGTCCTATTTTTTTTTTAATTTGTTAAGTATCTGAACGACTGAGCTGTATTACAAATGTAAATTATCACAAAGTAAGTCATCTGCTATCTGTTGCCGAATTTAGAGCAGAAATATACGAGACTTCTGTTTACTTAATTTTGTACGTAGGTAGTGAAAAAAAAAATGACCCTGATATTTGAAAAAAGTGATTTTTATTTTTAAGAACAAATATCAAATAACGTGAATACGTTATTTAATATTTGTTCAGAATTGCGACGCCATGAAATTCTAATACAGAATATATGCAAAAATTTTACGTTCAATAAGATATAGAATGCACCCAACGTCACCAAGAGATCGATACAGCGACGGCGGCGGGGTGCACTCGCCGCGCCCGCGCCGGTAGCGCTCCGTGCCGTCGGCCGGCTCCCGCCCACCGCTCACTTTAATGAGCCGCCTTATTTATCGAGGCACCGTTCACGGCTCCCGGCTTTATTGTATCGCTAAAACGTTTTCCATTCCGAAAACTCCCCGCCGGCGGCGGGCCGCGCCGACTCGTACGAGCGCCAGCGGAGAAATTCGCGATGCAACGGCGTCGGTAATGATACGTCTGGAGGCGGCTCTACGACAGTTTAATTGAAGTGCGCCGCACGCCCGGACGACGCCTCGGCGCGCGCGCCGGCCTAACTTCATATCATATCGATATTTACTTACATAATTTATACTATAAATTATTTACTATATTCGCATATTTAGTAAAGCTTATGCTGGTGAGTAAATAGTCTTCTGCATATTATTCTATAAAGGAAAAATAAAAAAATAAATCTAATAATAATCCTCGTGGGGACAGTTTTAATTGACCACTTAATGGTGCGATTGCTAACGTTTGCATTTGGTAATGGCTTTAATAGACTTCGTGCGTGTGCGCTTCATTAAATAGATTATGTTTGATTTCCGAAGTTGTATAGCAGCTGCAAATAAATCTAATGACTTTATGTTTTGCGTTGACGAGACAATGACTTATCTGCGCAGCTTACATGTAATAGCGATATTATTATGAATTCGGATTGTAGAATGTCCCTCTATTTTCGAGCATTTAATGAGTTTTTAGATATTTTTTAAAGAATAACGAAGTAAGATTGACTTATAGAGTAAAATGAGTTGTTTAATCAGTATTTGTGATAATAATTCCAAGATTGTTTGTAATATTTTTTTTAATTTCATTTCTGATTAAATATATACAAACCAAATATTATTCAGAAAGCAATCGTGATTTTTATTTCTATATTTATTATATCGGTCCTTGTTTCTATCCCGATCATGATTATAATCGCCATTCTATCCCGAGTAAATCGAAGATACTGGCCATCATTGGCTTTGTTTGGATCAAAAGTTGACTATCTGTATTTTAAGTTGTCTGAAAAATTTCATCTTAGGCAGCGTTTACATCATAAAAGCAACTTATGTTCCACTTTACTTAATATAGTTATTATTAAATTCGTCGATAGACACGAGTTACTTACTTCGTTAGTCAATTAAATGGGTAAATAGCAAACTAATACTAAGTAAAGCGTCAAATATATTTTGTAATAAAAACCGCGTTTTAATAATTAGATTAGGCTATTTAATAATGTTTAATTATACCCTCTTATATCCTCTACATAAGATATCGACACGATTTTTTTTCATTTTTGTTAGAGGCGAAAAAGTAGTGGAATTTAGTAGAAACGTCATAAAACATGGTTCATAACCGACACCAGATTGCCTCAGCAACAACTTAATTGCATAGATAAAAAAAAATGACATAAATACTTATTGTACATTGGTTTGATTTAACTGTAACGATCAAACTGTTTATCATGAAATTTCTAGTGTATGGATATGTTTCTCTTGCGCGGAGATTATCCGATCTCCGTCCTAAATGTGAAAGTGGGTGAGTGCACGGCGGCGGCGCGCGCGCAGGTGCCGGCGAGGCCTTGCCGCGAGCGCGCGCGCGGTATGCGGTCTCACCGGTTCTTCTAGCACCGCGTATTTTTTTCACGTCACACATCACCGACATTGTTATTATGTTTTGCTTAACAGCAAAAAATACAGTTTGATTAGCTTTCAGATTCCTATGTAACCTAGGGCCGTTATTTAGGCATTCGTTTGAATTTCAACAAGCTGTGGTCGTTACGAATTGAAGAGCAAAATATTCTTTACCCTGAAGACTTATACGATCATTTATTAATAAAGATGTTTAAAATTTTTAGAGTATTGTTTCATCTTTAGTGGCGACTTATCATGATGGTCGAATCTTCAATAATATTATAAAAAAATTGTATCATAAAATTTCATAATCACTGACAAAACCAATTAATTTGTGATTTTTAAAATATTGCTTCATTAGTTCGATACTTAATTTATCTTTTTTTATCATGTAAGTTAAAATTTATAGCATTATTAATGGTTGCACCTTTATTGACATATTGTTCACATAAACATTAATATAATTCAGTAGTTCAATTTCTTTTGTCATTGGTGGTGTATTGAATACAGTGGTATAATAGTTATTTATTTATAGCAAACTTACAGCTTTATATGTTATGATAAGTAATTAATTATGACTATGTTAATAAATTACAAGTTTTCAATTACAAGTAAGACAATAATTAGTTGGAAGTACAAGCAAAAAAAGAAAGAAATGATTGAGTATACTACAGCATAAATGTAAATAGTATCTAAAAAGAGAAAATAAATAAAAAAAGATAATATTTTAACTAAGAATAATCACATAACAAGATCATATATATAATGGTAAGATATATTACATATATGATCAATAATAGTGTAAATAAAGTATTTTTGGCACTAAACTGAATCGAATATCGGAACCAGGAATGATGGATCGGGACCAAAAACGAGGACCAAGAAGGCCAAGTTAATTTCACAATTCCATAAGAAAGACGAGAGACATAAAATAAAATCAACATGCGCGTAGAGTCAACCGCCGATAGCGAGATTAGAAAAAAAAGATAAACATTTTAGCCAGTAGGTACACAATCTGCATTATACAATAATAATACAATATCGGCTATTTTATTTAATAAATTAGGTATAGTTTTAAATCTATGAGCGACGGCAACATGATGCTTTTATCAGTGACGGTGTGTTACACGCACCTCAGCTAGCAGCTTTCTTAGCGTCGTTTCACCGCCGTACCGCGGAGCAATGACACGTGACGCGACGGTGCAACGGCGCATACGCTTATGCAAACGATTACTTAATTTTAGGCTCTATGCGATAATTATAATTAAAACTTCCCCATACAAATGATACCTACGAAAGAAAGCTTGGAAATTAGCGCTTTTCCTTCTACGAACCATGCCGATGGTAGTTTAAACCGATAATCTCTGTGTGCGTTTTTCTATCGGGTCGATGCGACTTAGCTTTCTGTGCAACTTATCTAGACGCCTTCTAGACGCCCAACCATGACTTAAGACACAGGTCTAATGGCGGTCCAGCTTTATGCCGCTAAAATACTTAGTTTTATATAACTAAAGTTACCGTCAACAACCGAACAAGAAGTTTCAAATATCTTTTGACATGTGAAGGTGGCTCACGGCCGACGTGAATGTGTAACTCAGAGTCGCTGAAAATTTCCGATTTATTTCCCAGTTTTCGACTCTAGAAATCTCAGTTTTCGACTAAACAGCAAAGAATGAGACCTTCGAGGATATCAGAAATTGGTAAACACGTAGACGGTGTTGTTATTTCGGTTTGTGACGCTTCAACAACAGCGACTGGTGTACGTGCAATCGTTATAACGAATTTCGGTTCTAGTTCATAACGAAACACGACGAGGGCAATGCGACAATTAAACGCAAATATTTGTCAGAAAATTGCAAATATTCCGTGAGTACAACCTAGATGACGATAATACATCTTAACAAAATCTATATAACTAATGGTTCTAGAAGGGTTAATACTTCGTGATGATGTTATTTTCAAACGTAATTTTTATTAAAAGGGCCATTAAAATATGCATATATTTTTTTTAAATTGCGAGTTTTACTATTTGTTTTGGCCATTCCGATAGATTTTAATTGGAACACATTTGCCTTGTTTCGACAATATCATCCAATAGGCAAGATTAATCTCTCAATGATGGATTATATATGTGCCTCGGTAGAGTAAATTATAGGTAAGTATAAATAATATAAATCACTTTTTTATGTCCTAGTAATATTCGTAAAAAATCAGTTCGCTGACGCCCAAAAATCGTTCAGTTCAGCGATTCTTGGGCGTCGGCTGCTATAGACATAAGCCTTTTTCAGATTTACACGTTGCACTGTTCTACTTATAACTAACTACGAGAATTAATAGATCAAATCGCACTTTATAAAGATTTTGTGGGAAGTTTGTCATCGTTAATGCATAATTAATGCGCGTATACTTTTTAAGTTTATCAAAATAAACAGTTGAGTGAAAGCGTATTTATTCATTTCTAGAACGTTCTGGAATTCGCCTCGGGAGATTGCTCGGCCCGTCGGCGGACTTAGGATATGCGTAGACCGTTCACGAACAAGAAAACATAAAGAACGAGCCACGCGGCAGCTCGTGGGCATTGATTGATTAGCGACGCGTGTTTGTTAGAGCACGACATATTATGCCCGTAAGTGGTTAAACGTCGGCCGAAGCCTATCACGATAATAATAAAGCGAAGACCGACGGAATGCGGGCGCGTGGCGTTTAAAAAAAAAAATTGCGCAAGAACTACACAGGCGCCGTATCGGCCCACGCGTCCTCGCCTCCGATGATCTACGATCGGTTACTCCGGCCGACACCCGATGCGGCACAGATGACGTCTCCTTCCATCACTACGGCGCCTGTGTTATGATCCTCCGCGGCTGCTAGCCGATCACGCGTGTAGACGTTGTTATATAGTTATAAAAAGAATTACGTCTTGGCCCTATTTGGTCCTTGATCAACAGCGTATGATTTCAATTTCCCGTCCTTAATATGAATTTTCTTAATTCCACTTGAATAAAACCGTAGGCAAAAGCTAGTGTTAAAATGAAGGCAATGAATTTTATTAGATACATGCGGATTTTGTTTTCTTAAACATACGCTAATAAATTGGTAAGCAAGCATCGACCAGCGTGACCCACTTTTATATAAAACGTTGCAATTTTTGTTAAGGAGATTTAGAGATAACTACTGAAGAAAACTCATAAACGGCATACTGAAGTGAAACTTATGTAAAATCGTTGTGGTTTGAAACTCGATGAAACGAAAATGCGTCACGACAGAGACAAACACATAAATATATAGGATTAAGCCGGCGAGGGAATGAGATGGAATACATTCGTGGCCTTCCCACTCTCGTCTACTAAGTGTTGTACTTTTGTTTGCGTCTGTACTTTGTCTATATTGCATACTGTTTAATATGTACTCGCTTTCATGCGAGCGTTTTACGTGTGTTAGTACATTGCGAAGCCTTGGAAGAAGGCATCGTATAGTGAGTATAGTATACTAGGTATATCTATATTGTGCTTGAAGATTTTCTAATATTTCTAATCCTTTTTAAACACAAAATTGTATTTTAATATTTTATAATTAATAAATTTCATTCTTATTTCTTACTGTATGATATAAAATAATTTATCAACTTAGTGCAAATAGTATCAAAAGTAAAAATTACAATCACCCCACTCCTGATATTCTGTATTTATTTAATTCTCTCGTAGATTGTTTTTCTGAAGTATCATGTCTACCGTGTATGAATTGCATACACACACATTTTTTTTTGTTTTTATTTCTTTGACCAGTTTCAATACACTTCAAACTGTTTTGGCAAAGCAGCTAACGCCTAAAAGTCTGTTTTTTCCTTAGTCTTGCCACATACTCATTTAACATCTGCGTTACAAAACCCCAAACAATATCAGTTTCGTAATTATTCAATTGTGTAAATCGCGATTTTTGCATTTAGCATACTGTAAAAATCTGTCCAGGACTTGAAGCCACGTGCCATTTAACATGATAATATCATTTTGTAATGTGTATTTGTAAATTCAGTTGAAACAATTGTTTACTATTACCAGTACTGAACTTTATTTTATTCGAAACAGAGACACTCGCTCATTCGCTGTTGGCGCTCCGAAAGAACCTTTCACAGTTCAATGATGTTAAGTACACGTAGGTTGTTGACCTCTATTAATTAAGCAGCGAGTAGTGAACGATAATACTTTGGTTGGATACACCTTCGGCTTTAATATTGTCGCTACTGGCCACCTTGCGTCTGAAAGGTCGTCACGAATGTGTCACTTTACGCATCGAGTATCAAGGGCTTTGCTTTCTATTGACATTTATTTTTCAAAGATTATATATATGTATATGTGTGTGTGTGTATGGATGCATTCATATATATATTTGTGTATTTTCTCACTGGGGCTAATCTGCATAATTAAATTTAATATTCGACACAATGTTGGATATATTTTGAAAGACTGCATACAGTACCTTTAAATTATGGGGCGGCTGTTCAGGATTTGAGACACTAACAAATGGTTCCAACATTTAATGTGGCAAAGTTTAATAGTGTCCATGAGCTTTCAGCGAAAAATAATGCCTCACTCTAATAACGCAAGAAAAATAATCAAATTTTAAAATTTTTCCTGGTTTGAATTTCTGTCTTTAATTATTATTTTCTGTATCAGCATGATATGTAATCCACATAAAAGATCTAATAATGCGGCGCAAACTCATGAATAAAAATCGGATTTATTGTTCAACATCGTGCCGGCCTAAAAATAAAATAAAAATTTTTTCGCCACCGGCAAAGCACGGTGCTCGTTAAATCCAACGGACAGACTTAGGCCGGGTTCAAGGTAGCGCTGCGGTTGCGCAAGTATCAGGAAGGATGATAACAATAATTCTACTTGGCTGTTATCAGCGCGCCCGGAAGCCCTGAGCCGCCCATCCGAAAAACCGTGCTATCGTGTTTTAACTACAAGCGGACAATTTTCGGCTGTTACATGTATAATATAACGTAGACATTGTACAATGAGCAAATTTTTTTTTATTTGGGGGAAAAAAATTTCGTCAGCATAATAAATTCACCATCGTTAATTAGTAGGTAATTTATATAAAAGGCATATCAATAAAAGAACGCAATCCTTCAATAGGAAATATTCATGTTAGAGCATTATTTGCACGTAAACATAAATGTTTTCGTTCTTAGATTATGTAAATGCGAAACGCTGTCTAGACGCTTAGTTCAACTTGCAATTGGTTAACACCACCGATTAATTTATTGTATCATACTTGGTATTTTATATTTGCACTTTATATATAAAACTTTCACTGGTGCGACTCATCGGGGTTCGAATCGAGGTCCCCGCTGGGGGCGGGCGTGCCTACCACTACGCTACCACTGACTCAAAGTAAGTACACGCAATAAAGGGCGAAACCATAGATGAATATGAATATATAGAGAGGCGAAACCTTCAGAGGAACCGTCAAACCACTTGACACATTTCTATTGTATTCCTACGTACAATTCTATTGATGTATGTACCTTCGTACACGCACATCAATCACAGCTCGAATGAACTGTATTCGAAGAATTTGTCCAATGTATCAAAATGTCCCATAATAGTGATAAGCAAAAATCAACCGCGTAAAGCCGAATAAGGGGGACAGAAATTGTTTATTATGTTAGTTTTATTACTCATTAACTATGTGCGATATCGGTGTTTTGTTCTGATTTAATGACCTACTGCGAACTAACTTTTATTTATGCCTTTGAGGTCGCGAACGTCTATCGTTTATTTAATAATAGTAAGACGGCGCGTGTTTAAAGATTATTGCCTAGAATTTGAAAAAGTATTGGATAACGATATTAAAAGTAGTTACTTTGAATTAAATATAAATTTTTAATACTTCGTAATTACTGATTAATAGTATTTACAATAATTTATGAGGGAATAGAATTTGTGACGAATATTGTGTAATGTGATGATAAACGAGTAAAATAATTTTTGAGAATTAATAGAAATATTTAATGAAGTACAGTAAAAAAAAACTTATTATGATAATAAAATCCGAAAATTATATTATACCAAAAGAAACAAGCAAAATTTTCCAAAATTGAGTACTAATTGGTATTTATATAAGCGTATTTGCAAAAAACATTTTCAAAAATCGTTAACCATCATTCTTGTATTTACATATTATATAACGTAATATTTCTCTCAGTTTGTATGTCTGTTTGTGTGCTTGTAGATTAAGAACCAATTATCCGAATTACATGATTCTTTTTGCAAAACCCAAATGGCAAAACTGAACCCTTATAGTATCATGTCCGTCCGTCCATCCGTCCGTATGTCACAGGTATTTTATTCAGAAATTACAAGATACATATTGATGAAATTTGGAATATAGGTGTCTTGTAGAAGCAGCTACTTAGTTTATCAATTAAAGAACAAAAATAAATATTTCGAGAGGAGGCACTCCATACACGTAACGGAAGCCGAAAAAAATCTTCTCAGCAAAAAATAACATGTGGCTCGTATTTCGACAGTTCTTACAAAAACTCTTTAAGATTTCTAAGTAATTTTTTGATTAAGTGAAAATTTTCTCCTTATTAAGGAAATGATCCTCCAAGTTAGCATAAATTTTGTCCCCCTTTTATTTTTAAAATCGTATGTCCAAAAAATATTTAAATAAAATACAAAAAGAACGCTCAATATATACTTCCAAAATAAAAAAGAAATATTTTCAACATGATCGGGTATACCGTTTTTGAGTAATTGTCGAAAAACAGCGCTTCTCAACAAAAAGACGTAAGTGCCATTAAGATACGCTCTTTTGTAGGAGCACTTTAGTTCATACTACTCGTAGTTTATGTATAACAATCGACATACCTCCTTGTTTCTTTAATTATAGGCAACTTAAATGCTTATACCTATTCTGTGCGGGAAACATGGAAAAAAGTATAACAAAATAGTTTTTCTTTTGTAGTGCATTTATTTGTAGTAACGACTTCGGAATCCTACAAATCAAATCAAAAATATCTTTATTTCGTAGGTAATGAAATTACACTTGAAATACGTCATTAATGAATTCCTTTCGACATTATACAACCCATTCCAAATGCTGATACACCTGGAGAAATATGGGCAAGAAACTCAAAACTCAAGATGGTTTATTGTGTAAATAATTAATATTATTTTTATTCAATTAATAGTTCCTCATTAGTTCACCTAATTTATTAAAACAACTGGCGCTAGTGCACCGCTAGTGACAGGACCGTTTCGTAGTTATCAGTTGTATATTGCGTTAGAATGTGTGTTTAGTTGCTATAAGAATTAGACGAATAAATGCTCAAAATCTGATAGAATTAGTTGCCATAAATAAAAATGTGATGAATTAAGAAAATTTATCATATGATTTAAATAGGCAACAGTTCTTTTAAATAGTCAACGAATTATTGTTTATAAAAATAAATATCATCAGCCTTGCAGTAGATATTGTATGACAGGTGAAGCATATTAAGAAAAATTAGATGGTTCTAGTCTAATTTTCTACAATAGAAATAGGAAATATTTACTTATTTACGACATTATCTTTTTTAAATGTTCTGAATAGTTTGATTTTGAGTATTTAGTATGTACTGGTAACGAATCAAATTCTACAATATTTTTATATCAATTGAAAAAAACGAATCTTTTATGAAATAGCAAATCCATGATGAATTTTCGTTGCGATGCAAAGTACAGTACAGTACAACGCACGAAACTCTTCCGCTCTGGATTATTTGCGAATGATGCAATGCGCAGGTTCAACGCTCCCGGAATTCAGCTTTTTCTCACCCGCGATCCTGTTTTATGCCACTACGGCGATTTTCCAAGAAAAAAATTAAAAACCGGGATATGAATGCTTACTTACTAAATATACAGATATTTCGCCGCAGGCTTTAAAGTTGCCGTGGAGCAGCGGCTATCACGTATGTTTTCTGTGCAGAAGATCCCAAGTTCGAGCCTGGGGTGCATCTTGATTTTTTTTAATTTCTTTTTTTTATCACGCTTTTTAAATTTTTATTATTATGACAAGCATTTTTATCTTGCAAGTTAAATTTGATCCACTTCCCGGTTACTTTTTTTAAAATTAATTTTATCAAAAATAACCTCAATATTAGTTTTTTTTTATTTTCATGTTTGTTTTTGGAATATTAATTTGAAAATGTGTTAGTCGTCAGTTGTGGTCTATTCAATGGGAAACGGGTGCCATCTTGTGTTAAAAGATAAAACTACGATTTCAATTAGATCTCAATACGATCTCATTAGTAGCACTAAGTAAGTAGTAAAATATGTCGAATATTACAAATTGCACAGAAATCATTAAAAAAATATTTTGGAAACATTAAAATCGCCGTAGACAACCATATTTTATAATTTTAATATTACGACACTTGATATTTTACTGGTGATAATGGACTGTTTTTTAATCAGCGAAATGAAGTGACATTAGTTTTACAACTTGGTATGTTAATAGTGTTTTATACACTTAGTGTATCCAAAAAATAATCCAAGCAAAGCTCGGTCGCCCAGCTAGTTAATATAGAAGGCGCCAGTGAGGGACAACAAACGCCAAGTACACTATTTTAATTTATACGAAAATGTGTCTCTATATTAAATTTGAAACTCTCGATAGTTTCAAATCGATGCCATCAAAATGGTGTTCATGAGATAGTCAATGAAAAGACGTGGTCGCAACATCAAGCCATGATTAAAATTATGTTTCGTTAACAAAACTGATGTAAGTAAACTTTCAAGTCAAGTCCTTGATAATTCAAGAGTTTACTCATGAAAGGCTTGCACGAGTTCTTGTCTGTGATGTCAAATCATGACTCATGACTGAGAAAGTTATGAACAGTTGGACATAATTTTTCTGTGACACAAAAAATCTAATGCTAGGTAGGTGCCATTTGTCCAAATCTATTTAGTAGATGCTTCAAATTAAAGACAGAAAAAAAAAATTATAGCCCTTAGGTAATGTAGTGTGATAAATTGTGTCCTAAGTTAAGCAGTAGATTACGGCTAATAAAACACAAAAAGTTTTGTCCAAAATGGTCCATTAGTTTTTAAGTGTCGCTTGAACAAATAAACACACAGACGTACAGATAAAACTTTTAAAAGCAGCTGTTTTCGGGTCTGTATTATGTACATCGTAGATATCACTTCCTTTTTTCAACAAAAAAAAATAATAATAATATACAGATTTGGCATCCTTACGATTTTATTAAATGTATAGATAGATGTTTACTATATAATAGTAATCTATAGTACGAATTCATTACAGTGGATACCGTTTCGCGAATTTACACAGGATTAAAATTATTGACTTATCAAATGAAATGCAAAAATTATTTCATGTATTTTGTAATACAATTAACGTATTTCGATTGCTAACGGTGATAAATATCTTATTTACGCATGTTTTAGACTTGTCTCGTCAATATGGTGAAATATACGTCATTGAAGTTACGTTTTATTATCGAAATTAAATGAGAATGAAAAATTTGGAGTTAATGTTATTAATTTTTAAACAATTTCTGGTAAAGTATATCATGACTGCATCGTCAGATCAGGACTGAAATGTCATCCAGATTAACTGTGCATACGTAATCAAATCGATATTGGTAACTGTGAAGAGTCCCCGATACGGATGCCATTTTGACTGCAATATTCATAAGTCATACGCATCGAATAAACGTATTGCTATCGGAATTGAATTAATGTATAGCTGATAATATCTATTTAGTGGGTCAAGGGAAGTCACCCAGAATTAGCCGAGAAATATTTGACACAAACATAAATTTATTAACATATTAATTGATGTATTAACGAAGTTTTTTTAAAGAGAACGTTATTTCTGTTGATTTGTTATATAGTTTGTTTTTACGAACGACTGTAGAAGTAAATAATTTTTGGCTCACGTCTAGTACGAGATAGCATTAGGCTTACAACCCTATAACGTGGACGATCACCCCTTCAAGTATTAGGCAGTGATGACTATTGGATGCGATCTAAAGCAAAGTCAGGATATTCTTTCGTAAATTTTGGAAATTTTATATAATCTATATGTTTACTAGATTTTAGTACGTAAAAAAGGTATATAGATCACTTCACGTGTGATGAAGTAACGAACAATAAGTTAACTAGACACACACAAGGCTTTGTGTATGTAATACAGATTCAAAGGTACCACACGGTCCAACATCCATTATCAGCACTTTTCAGTGATAACGTAATTCCGCTGTACTGTTTTCGTCTTCGTCCAAAAATACGTTTAACCCGATTCGCCAAAGCGAATATATTATCACCTCCGCTTTGCGAGACCTATATACAATATTGCAGTTAATGGTGAGCCGACAGACTTATGATTCCTTTAATCCGACGTGTAACGTAAATATTTCGCTAAGTTTGGTTTAGTTCAAAGAGCTCCTGTTTGAAGAAAAAAACGTACAATCTCTCGATACGCCGTAAACAAAGGAGAGTGGGTGACCTTGTCCGGAAGCGTTACACATTTCGTTCTAAATAAAATGATCTAGTACGGAGGGTTCACTGGACGTTGTATGCGCAGTTAAAATAAAACGCTTCTAATCATTATTACTAGCTGCGTATGTTGAAAATATCAAGTAAGTATGTCGAAAGGATTATAAATAAAACGGAGAATGTACTGTAAATTGTATGACGATTTTATTAGAAAATCTCGAGCATAATCTCATAATAGTATACTACGCTTCTTTTCGAAGTATTCTATCTTGAAATAATTTAAACTTGTTTTTATAATACACTAACGGTAACGTGAACATACAATAAATATAAACGCAACGTGATCTTTTATAGTTCACGCGGATTTGTATATTGGTAAACTTTTCAAATGTCTGTTTATTATTGAACAATTCTGAATTGTTTGAAATGGTACCTTCCTTCTATTGAAATGGCTTGTAATGTAACTATTAATATTATTGTACAAACTAGATAATAACTGGAAATAGTCTGAGCTTTATGGAATTAAATGTTTGTGAAGAAGAAACTCCCCGAATTTCATTGCGTTATTAAATTCGAGTAAAAAATATTAATTCCAGATATCGTAGAAGTTTCGTTACAATTATACTACTTTGTGGTGATACTATGACAGACACGCTCTCCAACAATCATTTTATTTTAGATTGTTTCTATTTTTTTTTATTCCAAAGCTTCGATTTTAAACTTCTTCGCATGTCCCCGACGAGGTGAGGCTGTTCGGCGCCGTTCGTGGGTCGTCCGCGATCTTCTTTCCTGGTCGCAGGTGCGGGACGGAGGACTTACTGCCCGGGCGTTTTCTCGTCGGGGATATGACCCCGACGGATCCGAGTTATAATGGTCACCTTTCGGAAGTCCAATTTATGGAGTCCAGCTCTCACAGGTGTTTGCTCTTTTCTTTCTGGGAGGAGGCGTTTTGATGAGGTCTCTGGGGAGAGGTCGGCCACTCGGCGACCTCTCGTGCATCGGTGCGATGTTCCGGAGGAATTCATAGGGGGCCTTGGTCTACGATGTCGTACATCCGGCGAGCGATGCGCTGGATGAATTCCTCTATGGTTTCGATACAGAGGTCGTAAGCGATAACGTTATTTAAGACATACCGTCCCGTTCCCACGATCATTCGTAGGGCGATGTTCTGCTGGGCTTGAATCCTCTTCTTTTGTGCTACGGAGCAGAGTGCGTAACATGCTGGAGCCGCGTATGTAATCCGGGAACGGATGTAGCCCTTATACAGAGCGATTTTTGGCTCGAAGCGGCATGTGCGATCGGAGAACTGGGCGCAACATGCTCCGCGCGGTTCTGCTCTGACGGATGACATGTTCCACTTGAGCGGCCATGCACATGGAGCGATCGATCTGTACGTCCAGGTATCGCACCCTGGTCTGCCATTCCAGCTCCTGTCCCCGGAGTCTCAGCTTCGGTGGCATAATACGCTACTGGCCGGTCAGTCGGGCGGCCGTCTTCGTAATATTTACGGCGACACGCCATTTGTCCAGCCAGTCTGGCAATAGGTCGAGAACTCTCTGGAGCTTGGCCACAGCCAGGTCAGCACGATGGGATGATGATAGGTACGCATTGTCATCTGCGTACAGTGCGAGCACGATGTCCTTCTCCCAGTCCTGTAGTTGGCCTGCGAAAGTGGGGATGTCATCAGTGTATATTCCATATAGTCACGGTGACAGACAGCTGCCTTGCGGTACTGCGGCGTGGATGGGTCGTGGATCCGAGGTCGCGTCCTCGACTGCGACGAAGAAACTGCGACCTTCCAGGAACGACGCTACTGTCCGCACGAGCGCAGGCGGGATTTGCGTGTTCCTTAACATTTTGTACAGCAGCCCGGGGTGCCACACTCCGTCGAACGCCTTCTCGATATCGAGGAAGGCTGCAACGGTGCGATGACCTCGATTGTGTTCGGCAGCATTGTGGTGAAGGGCTCTTGTTAGCTGGAGCGTAGTTGAATGTCCGCTGCGAAATCCAAACTGCTCCCGACTAGGAGTCAGGTGGCGGTGCAGGCGTTGCAGTGCGATACGCTCGAACAGCTTGGCGATGTAGGACAGCATCATGATCGGCCGTTGTCTCGTCGTGAGTCGGGGGTTCGTACCTGCCTTCGGAATGGCAATGACACGGCCCATCTTCCATTTTTCCGGAAAGTGTCCGGTCCGGATTATGCCATTGAAGAGCCTGGTCATCGTCACCATGGCTCTTCTAGGCCATGGTGACGATGTCCTAAGCGCTGATGCTGTATTATAGTAGCGGTCAGATCCCGGAGCCTTCCGTTTTGGTAGTCGAGCGATCATTTTGACCGTCTCCGCCAAGGACACAAAGTAGTCCCCCGGTAGCGGTGGCATCGGGGCCATCAAGAACTCTTGTACCTGGCGTACCACCTGCGCATGGTGTGATGCTACTTCTGGTGTAACTGATAGTGAGCATGGAGTGAATTGTTCCTTCAAGTGTTCCGCCAGAAACTCTGCTCAATCCTTTGGTGCATAGCGGCGCGTCCCCGTCCTATTTGGGCATTCGGAGTTCTTGTCTAGGCCGGAGTTTGGTTTCGCTCAAGAGGACAATATGTGTGCCCTGCGACTGGACGAGCGTGCGTAGGTCCTGGGTTTTACCCGCAATGCCACCGGCGTTCCAATAAACTACTCGTATGTCGGCCGGTGCTCGCCGGGGTTGCGGAGTAGTGCTTGTAGCAGCACTGTGATTGGGTCCTGGCCGGCTAGTATTGCACGCAGGGCTTCCATCAGCTGTGCTTGCATCCAGGTCAGTGGCACCAGCGGTGTTTGGCGCTGGCCACTTAGCCGAGGTTTCGGAGTGTACGTCGAGCGATCGAAAAGCCGAGCCGAGCTGCCTGACGACAGAGTCGAGTTTACGAAATACTTTCAAAAATAAATGCAAATATGCAATTCTCGATCTGACCTACTCGAGATAATATCCTGCAAAATAACTTCTGAACTTAATGACAAAAATACTGTTCTCCGTCTATAGAATTGGAAAGGACTCCTTACATTTTTAAGGAATTTAAAAGTCATCTAACTTGTTTTAAATACATAAGTCACACTTAAAATTTTTGTAATTGACCAATTAGAAACTGTAAAATAATAATACATATTTAAATTTTAAAAAATGAAACTCTTTGCCAACCTTATATTTGTATTGCATTCATTTGTCATTTGTTTTTAAAAATTGGCGGTAAAAAGAAAATTCTTTGTCCAACGTCAATATGAATTTAACGTGAGAATTTTTTTTTTGCTGTGGTTTGCTATGAATTTCTCTGCCGTTTAAACCAACAAGTTTATAACAAACTCAGGTAGGCCTTTCATGATGTAGCGGCATTCCTTGCTCCTGTGGCACGCCAGATATCTTAGGTGTCGCTGCAAGTTAACTGAGCGGTATTCATTTGGAATTTCAAATTTTCTATTTTACATTTTCAATTAAATGTTCATGCTAATTTGATCATATATGCGTTTTATTAGTATAAATATGTTTACATTTTCTAAAGATTTTCAGTTTGACCCACGTAACGAACAAATGGACAATAGGGTTGCCATTGTCTAGATTTGTGTTAACTAACAAACGATAAGCTTATTAATTGACCGATATGAAATCTATGATTTCTATAGTGGGTCTTGCGATACGACATGTGCAAAGAACAATGTCGTTAAAACGGAGGCAATCGATACGCCTCGGTGCCCTCGAAAGTATCCAATGCACATGTGTACGAATTGCGCCGGTATAAAACTGTGAGTCTTGTGTACAGTGAACGACTCACTCACGTAGTCTGTCTGACCATCTGTGAGATCTTCTGGTAAAATCATCGTAAATCAACTAATTGTTTACTAAACGATCGCGATGGGGCGAATCGTAAGTATAGGGTCATTTACTACGACAAATCTGAAACCCAATAAAGGAGAGGTTTTACGAAGGTATGGAGCCCCGGTCTGCACCTTGTACACTTGTAATTGAAACACACGCATTATTGGTAATAATTGGGCCTCTTCCATCGTCTCCTTTTAAGCTCACGCTTAACTAAAAGTTACTTTTGAAATAAAATTTACATTACATGTCTTCTTTCTAACGGGTTTTTAGCCAGAACAACTGTTAAAAGGAAGACATGGAACGCAAATTATATTATAAAACTGACTTTTTGTTTAATGTCAGTCTAGAAGGAGGTGGTGGAAGAGGCTCTTAAACTAATAATTTAAAATGACTTGAATAATGTACTTATATCAATCGCTGAGCATAATAACAGATTATATCTAAATTATTTTATTTAACTATAAAATGTCTACATATTTACTTAAAATTTATCTATTAAATTTATTTTTAAATGTTCTCAGTTTCTTCAAATCTTTAATATCCTGATAGAGCGTAGTGTAGTGTACTTCTTTAAATATTATCAATATTTTATCTCGATAATATTTTCGAGTAATTTGTTTCAAATTATTTTTATTTCCTGTAGTACATATATATATCATGTTCAATTGCAGTAAATGTGATGTCTGTATGAGTGTAGTTCTTGAGTACTTTTATAATTATTACGGAAGTTCTGTAGGTATATAGTTGACGTAAATTAATGTATTCGGTTTTTATTTATAATTTATTTGTCGTTGTAAGAGACTTAAGGTTATGTAAAATTTTTATCACTTTATTTTGTGACCTTTATAAAAAAAGCGATATTTAACTTTGCAGTATAACCCCATACCTGCATTAAGTATTCTAAACGCAGTTCAACTAATGTGTTACAGAGTATGTGTGTAATTTTGATTGGGGAATATTTTGCTACAATTCTTAACGCTTCGGTTGGTTATACATATTCAATATACTTTTCCCATGGTCCATTTCCAATATGTTATCCAATATCAGTCGAAACTTTCTTTAAATTTTTGTTTACAGTAAGCTATAAAGGGTCAGGGTTCTTTTATTTTTCGCAGTGAAGATTATGTATCTTCTTTTTGAGGCGTTGATTAAAGATTATCTATTTTTTTCTTGAGCGTTTGTCCTAACCATATATGTATTAAATAAATTTAAATCTTCCTGTGTGCTGCATTTATTTTATGAGATATTGTCTGCATAGTTAAAAAACAAATAAAAAAAGGTATTATTTGAATAAAGTGATATAAAACTAATTATTCTAATATCACATATACTATTTATATAGATTAGAAAAGGAAATGGTCCTAAATGTGCTCTCTGTGGTACACCATACCCAATTTAATTAATTTACTTTCATAACAATCAATTTTAACGACTTGAACCGTACTAATATGAACCGTATTGTAGGTATTGAGTCAAAAATATATCTTTTTCTTCTAAGGAGAAAGAACTGCACCTGATTTATCTTCAGCTGGAATCGGCTCCAAAAACAACTAATTACTCAAATAGGTTTTTTTTAACTAAATCGAACACATTGGGGTATATGGAAAAACAGATCGATCCTAATTTTTTTTTGCGTGAAAGCGTATCTTAGATTTTTTTTTGGAATTCCTTTACAAAATCGTTATGATATAATAATTTTATTGCTGTTTTAAGTTGTCAACATAAGAGAAAAGATAAGAAGAAACAGGAAATAAAATATAAGACACAACATAAAACATGAGATAATACCATCAGAATCAATAAAAATAGCGGAGTTATGAGGCTGTAAGATTAGACGTACGCACACGTAAAGAAACTATGGCTAAGAATGTTTTAGACATTACTGATGGATGAAAATTTTAAAGTAATTTAAAATATTCTGATTTACATACAAATTCTTAATACAATATTTAATTATAAATTTAAAATGGAAATAAGAGGACGCAAGAAATTAATGAATATAAAGCTTTCATTGTTCATTGTATCGTAATTACTTTTTCACAGCTTCTTATTAAATTTTTGAGAGATGTTTTATAATTTTTTCCTCGATTTACTTTTAATCTATTTTTATCGTATATGTTATAGTTTATTTTTCCCACGTTTTTTAAGGTTTCCTTTATAAAAGGTCAAATAGAGTTTGGTGATTGTCTGCCCATGTGTCTGTATATCATCTTCCTTGGTGACTATATCGGTCGGTACCTATTATAAATTTAACGTAGTTATCAAAATTATGACGTTGTTCGTAGGGGTTCTGAAAATATAATACAAACATATCATGTACTTGAAAACAAATCAAGAAATTTAAGTACTTGGGACGTATTTGGAGTCATCTAAGATTTGAACGCGACATCGTTTTGGTGTCAAGAAACTTAAAAAATCATATATGATAAACGACTTGTAGCTAATTAATAACAATGTAAAGATAGAAAAGACCTTGACAAAGCGAAAGCACGACTATAGATAGGAAGATCCTAGTGAACAATATCATACTGAGTTCGTTCAAAAATACTTTTATCTAAGAACACAAATCTCAATCAGAATGGAAAGAAACAGAGATGATGAATTGAAGAATAATATGTGCTGCTTGCAAATAAATGTAGAATTTGCAGAAATCCAAAAATATCAACTTCCCAAAAACCCAAGGTTGGACATGGTTACACGCAGGCATAGGTTGTCGGTTAAGCGAACTCTCATGTTTCTTAATCAAAATAATGCAATAAAATAAAAATGAGTTAGAAATAAAATTAATTATACTCATGTAACAATATTTAAATAACTAAGAAAAAAAAAAATAAAACAAAAACCGGATCTTCAGTAGATGGACAATCTCCAATAGATGAACAGCCAATACTAATAGATGGACGATAAATATTCTTATATATATTTTTTAATATTCTCAATTAATTATTATTTATAATACTGTTAATGAAATATGATCTTCATATGATACATAATTTTTTTATTTAGTTATTTGTATTATTAATGACAAATACCAGTTGTCTATCAGATGTTCGCTAGAGGTGGCGCTCTTGAAACAAACGACATGATGTCAATTGAAAATATTTTTTTAATATAACAAACATTGAGATAATAAAAATTATTTTGTATTATCAGAAACATACAGTCATGAAAAAAAATTTACATTATTATTCTTAAGTTCAACATAATCGGTTATTGAAATAATATATTGGAGGGTGTCCATCTATCGGTGTATTTACCTAAGTGAGGTGACCAGTTATAATAATACCGTGAATGTCGAAGGTCATTGGATGTGAATGTACTACGTTTTTTATTCCGTTATATTTATTTTTACTAAGCTCGTTTGAAAATTAATAATCAATTCATCTACATAAATAGGTGTTACATTAGATTCTATCATTCCATTTTAGAATGCATATCCTCCCACGATTTTCTTATTTCATATTTAGGAGCTTGGTCCTTAAGATCTTCGCGCTGGCCCAGTGTATATTAACAAATTTTAATGTGTGAAATATTGATTTAATTAAATGATTATCAAATTAAGATTAACATAACACTTATAACTGTGCAATTATTCAAGCGAACATTGCCCGATGCTGCTTTTCAGCGGCAAAAGCGAGGTTTAAATGCGTGTAAAATTTAGGCGACTTTGCCTCGTGCGAATAAAACAAAGTTGCTCGCTTTTGTTTATACTAAAGATTCTGTTTTCGCCGTCCGTTGTGAAGTCGAATCGTTTTCGGACATAGCGGCCATTTAGATACACGAAATGCCAAGTTTGCGCTTTTTTTCGAGTTGCGGACGAAGTCGTGCGATCTCTATGAAATTATATCCGTCTGTAATTTTTCAAATGTATGATTGTTAAAAAATACGTTGTTGCACGGATAAGATTTTTTTTTATGTTCTAGAATAGTCTACGTAGTCCTTCACTGTAACTGGTCGAAAGGCTTTATATACAAACTATTTATAGACCATAAATGAATAATAAATCGCCAGACTCAAGCGATAAAAAAAATCAACTCAATGTTTGTATATTAATGTATGTAGAATATTTAATATGACTGAGATATAAAGCAATAGGTCTGATCGCTGTAAATAGTCCGTTCTCAACTACAATACTGCAGACGCGAATGCTTGACCGCAGATCCATAAGTAAACTCCACGGCACACAAAAAGCAATGGAGAGGAGATAAAAAAGTGGAAAGGGGAATAAATTGCTAGTTTAGAGGTAGAGATAGCAAGATGGCGAATATTTCGTCTTCACTATACTATAGGCAAAGATTAGGCCAAAACTGCAAAAGATACAAAGATATGAAGAACTTTTTAGAGGAAATTTTTACCCGCTAAGAGTCTATATAATAGAGATTGTTATTTTATTGTATTATATTTTATTAATTGCTTAATTTTTCAACTTTATTTCTCTGTATCTAAAAGTGTATTGAAATTTCAAATGCTTTCTGCTAAAGACACAAAACGGTTTTTTTTTTATTTTTAGTTCCATTACTTTTTAATACTTGAAACATCAAAAAAAAAATAGCACTCCGCTTTAGTTTCGAAGTTTGTTAGCGGAATGAGCTGAAATAATCCGTGATTTGACTGTACAGCGGGCACCTGTTTGAATCCTTCAGATCGGCTACGTTGTAAGACTGTTTATTTTGTTGATTTGTATAAATAATTGTTTTATTCGCATCTCATGAGCGTTTATTTATAACGAATTTCAATTTCTACGTAATAGATAATTTTAAACACCTAAATACTACATTGTACGTAGTTAATACATATTTTGGGCCGTTCCGTTTGTAAGCTTTATTATTGAAACATGACAGTTGTAACTATTTTAATAAATTTGTTATTCGAATCTTTAAAACACTAAATTATTTTTGAAACATCTTAAAATACCGTCATATGTATTATTTATTTGTAATAAATAATAAATATTCAAATCTCTATATTATTTTCATCGTAGTCTTGAGACAACAGACGCACAAAACTTCGCATATTTATTAGGTAGAATTTAGTTTTTATGTGCGTGTACTCGATGCCAACCATCCTAACTAATGGTATTATATTGCACTGGTTGGTGTACGTATTCCTTTACACAGTTTCTCAGACAGCCAGATTCAAACAAGAGATAATATGCTGTTATTTACGCATTTATAGTCTGTTATTTTAATTACACTGTAAGTATTAATATTAGTGTCTACGGCAGATTAGCTTATTTATTATTCTCAGAGGATACGGGCTACAATAAATGAATGTTCAAGTTTTAATTAGAAACAGTAACATACCAAACGTACACAGTTTATTGGAAGTAAAGTGATTTTTTTTCGTTATTCGTTATTTACCATTTTTGCCGGAGTCTTTATTGAAATTTAAATAATGCATTTATTATTTATAATGCAAAAGGCCAGTTGGTGCGTTTTTATTCATGTACTAGCTTTTCGCTCGCGGTTTCGCCCGCATGAATATTGAATGTATTCCTTCGTCCTTTATATTTCTATTTCAATTTCAGTCTCGTACCTGCTTTTTGTTTCCGTGGAACTGTTTCTAATTTCGATTCCCTTCACGTTCCCGAGTCTAATTCCGGTCCCACATTTAGTCTTGACCCGTTTTTAAATTCGGTCGCTCTTAATTCTGCTCCCCACTTCGCTTTCAATTTTGATACCGCTACCGGTTACTGTTGCGATTTGTACGAAGCCGGGTAAAATGTTGGCATCAAAATTAATGTTATATATGTAGCTTTTCATGAGTGAAACAAATTTTGGAATCAGTGTAGTAGTTCAAGTTAGTATAAATACGGGGACGAAGTGGAAAACAAATATTAGTAGATATAAAATATACACGCGTCTGTTCGAATGCAACGCCGTGCCAAAATGTCAAGTCAATTGCATATCGAGTCTTTCGTCGACAAACATACAGAGGGTGAATTTTTATATATATTTAAAAGATTATTATCAGTCATATGTTAGAAAAAAAATCTAAATATTCGATTACAGAACGGTTTCGTGGAGTGCCGGTCGGAGGAGTGCGGCTCGATGGAGGAGTGCGCCGTGATGATGCCGCGCGAGGGTTGCTGCGCGCGCTGCAAAGGCTGCTGGTACAACGGCACCGAGCACGCCTCGCACACCGAGTGGGCCGGCGCCGACGCGCGCCTCTACCGCTGCGAGGCCGGCGTCGTCACGGTCTCCCGGCCCGAGTGCTACACGCCCTGCTCGCGTCCCACCCACATCCGACATTCGCACTACGACTGCCCCGTGTGCGACGGTGAGTGCTTGCCTTCCGTCGTTAGGTTTCGCTGTAGCCGGTTTCTTCTTCTTTATATTTCAGACATACACATGGCTGCCAATTTTATGCGTCGCTGACAATTATATGCGTCCATACTGTTTAACAAGTGAAAAGATGGGGTTCTTTTTGGGTTTAATACTCAGTCGACATGTCAAGTTTTTTAAATTAATTTTTCCATATTATTTCTAAAGTCAGTCAGTTAGTGTCGAAGTTGCAGCTCTAGTACCTGCCGTGAGGTAAATTCGGGACAGGATGTGTTGTAATTTTTCCAATATTGACATTAAAGGAAAATCGACCAAGTCCGAATAGCATTCATACACTGTGTTTTTTATACCACCATATGATATATTAATGCTACATGTTTATGAAAATGTATTATTATATAATATTCTTTTAACAAATAGTATTATTATTCTAGTCTACATTGATAATGCATTATAATCGCACCAAGTTTAATGGTTCTAAGTGCGTGTGTTACCGCTTTTACGGGACAGAAATAACCAAGAATGCTAAAAAAACACGCTCCTTGTATAAGAATCCCACTTTATACATTTAATTTTACCTTTTTATTACTATTTGTTAGGACATAACGATGCCACGATATATCCACGTACTTTTATCCACATGTCTTTCTGAAGGTCTTTCACATCTTTCACCTGAAAAGTACAAAAGAAAAATGCAGTAACACGATGATGTTCGTGGTCATCCACAGAGAAAAAAAAAATTTGATGAAGAAGAAGAACTGCTAAAATCGATTCAGTTGACATGTCATTTCTGCCTAGTAGATATGTGTAGAGTGTATTTGAAAGACAAATAAGTTTTAGCCATACGGAAAGATTGAATGAAACTGGACTGAAAGAAGTATATATAAATAATATGTGTTTTGAAAGGGTCGCCCTAGAAAATATCACGTCGATCAAATTGGTAGCATATTATAAAAAAGCCAAATTTTAAGCACCTGAAACCGACGAACAATAAAACAATTGATGGATGTCAGTGAAGTAAGAGAGGTATGCAAAGATGATGACCATATGGAGATTTGTGGTCTCTGTCTACCCTTCCGAAAAATAGGCGTGAGTTTATGAAAAAAAGAAATTAGTAAGGAAGCCTGCCTAACGAAAAGAAGGAACCTACGTGTGTAATGCGGTTTAATTTTATTTACTAAACTCCGTCTTGAGATAAAAAATCCGTTCTTTATTTAGACAGAACCGAAAATAACAAATCGGTTTACCTGATTGTTGATACAGAGACATTTATCATAAATTTTCCGCGTGCCTTATAAAATATATAATTTTATGAATTTCTATGAATTCTCACTGTAATTTAGAATTTTATAGAATCATAATAAGTCGTAAGCAAGCTCGGACTGGTCTCTACGGCGACCAGGGAAAAGCGGTAAAAAAAAAAAACGAGACTCGCAACTGATTAACGTGTAAAAACAAACACTCCCTTTGAGCTAACAACCACGAAATGAGAAAGCAGGACGAATCGCCCGGACTCTAATAAGTATATTAATCCCCGTGTCGGATGGTCGTTCACGTGATTCGATCTCCGTTTTGAAATTAACCGCCGCGCTGGCGCATCCTTTCATGTGGTTTTATCGCCGGTATTAATGTTTTGTTAATTACTGCTTAAACCCTGAGACCCACTGGCACGGATAAGAACGTCTTCCGAATTCCGGTGGATCCTTCTCGGATTGAATGCAAGTTTGAGCCTTTAAATTAGTTGTTAAATGCACCGCTTTAGATGCAAATGGGGAATGAAAAGAAAAAAATGATTAACATCTGAACATCGGCTCAGTTGTTACGTTTATTTAAATAAATATGACGAGATAAATGTTATATAATACTATACATGTTATAGTGCGTTACCGCAATCAACGCTCAGACGATCCAAGGATGTAATTTATTTTATATTATATCCTACAGCTATTCTCCACACAATGCTTATCTATGTGTATACACGTTTGAACGCTATAACGCGATCTAAAAAAAAGGGTAATAAATTAAGCCATTGTGACTGAACCGCGAAGGTTGTCAAACTAGTCGCACGAGATGGCGCGTGTTTGAGGTCGCGCTCGAAGGTACTCGTAAATATCTGTGATTCAATGCAGTCGCGGAACAGGGTTCGCGAGTTTCGCTAACAAAGTGTCGCCCACGCGGCCGCCGTCGGCGCAGACAATGGCCGGCGCGCCATCACTCCCACTCGCTGCTACTATTGACTTATTATTTATTAGAGACAAAGACGCCACGTTTTTGTACACTTCGACCACGCACCTACTTACCGGACTACGTTATGGTCCTTTTATAGTGATATATTTTAAGAAGATGCTTCATTCGAAAAAGTTTTGAACTTCCCCATCATTAACCCGGTGGTTAGCGACTAGTGGCAGTGAGGCATATGTAAAGATTGTAATTAATTAATTGCCGTTAAGATAAATAGAAAACCAACACTTGCTTAGGTGTTCGTACCTGTCAATCCCATAGAATCAATATTCGATTAGTTGGATGAGGATTCGTAATGGAAACACAGATTCGAGGTTCAGCGGGTAGGCTGCTTGCTGTATGTCACAAGCAAGCGTTTAATAATGAATTTCCGCGAAATAACACCATATACAATAGAATCTAGTGGTTCCTTAAACGAGTTTATCCTCATCGATTTCACTGTGGTATTATTATTTATACATAAAACACAAATTTATATTTATTTATCAAAGACGTAAAAAGAGACCGCATATATTTATACTTAATATGATCCTTATATATTCTTTTTTCTTTACTGACGCATATGTCAATCGTTTAATGTATAAGCTCTTTGATTAAGAGCACTTTGAAATTATTCTTTTTTTTAAATATGCCCTGAATTCGTTTTGCTTGACACTGTTATAGGCTAATATATTATATAATGTATTAGACTAAGAGACTAATATATTATATTATTATTATGCATTACATATATAGACTGTATAGCCTCTTGTAGATCGTTTCATCACATCATTCGCTCTATAGGTTTATTTCGTCAACTTACTTTAGTTTATCGTTAATAGATGGCTAAAATACTTCAAAATACCCTTTACTAGCAGCAACGGCATTATCTCAAATGACTATTTCTATAATTACGTTCCAACGATACTCTACACATGCAACATAGGATTTTCGCATAACTCATTTCTCAATGCATTATTTTCATTTTCACATATCTTCTGGAATACTTAAATTTTACTGACGTGGATAAATATGGAAATTGTAGTTTCATTGTGGACAATTATTTACGTTTGCCATAAAGTAGATAGTTTTGCTTTTAGTGATACAGTGTAGAACCCTTTTCCCATTATTTTTGACAATCCCTCGATTAATTATCTCCTTCACGTTTGCCCGACTCGTATATAAACGCTTATTCACTTCCTCTTTTCTGTTGCCGAAATCTTTTGTTGCTGTTATTATGTCTTCAACTTCCACTTCCAAACTCAATTTTTGATCTAAAACAAAAAATTAAGGAGTAACTCACCCATTCTAAATACAGTGTTAATCGATTTTTTAATATTTCACTAGAATCGAGAAATGGTTATAACAGCTATGGTGACATTATGGTTTCCTTTTTTATATTTCAAAGGCGTCGAAACCGATCGAGCGTATTAAATTCCAGACGTATCTGAGCAATAAATAAAGTTAATAAATTTTAACGCAACTACATATTAGTACACCCACTGCACCCAGGCTGCAGTTGAGAAACTTAAAAAAACAGTTGAGCAAATGTGACGACTTAAATAACCATTTAAGTCGTCACATTGGCTATACGTGAATATAACTACTATGGATCAGTTTTCCCGCCATGATATATGGTGCTTCATCATATCTACTTAAAAAGTGGTAGAGTCATATTGTGGCCAACTTAGCCTTAGACCGATGAAATATCACAATCTCACCGAATACATACGTGAAGTAGCGGTTTCTGTTGTTGCTTTTCATCCAGTGAGTGAGAGTTTAGTTGGTCCACTCCCCACGTCATTAGATACCCTCCATAAAAATTTCTGTGGCCCACTCTTCTTCCATAGATAATCTACTCTTTCCTGAAAACCCGTCAACACACAAGTGACTCCTCTGGGGTTGCTAGTGTCCATGGGCGACGGTGGTCATCTGCACTCTGGTGGCGAGCAAATGTTCGTTTGCGTTTTTGTCCTTCAAAAAAAAGCAAATTCTCTGGCATGTACCGAAGGGATAAGTTTTCTATATTATATATATTTTAAATCTTTCTCAAATATCCCAAATATTTTTTCCATTGCAAAGCTCTATATTATAATTTTTAATACAATTTGGTAGCGACAATCTAAAGATTTAACTGCGCTGTAATTCCGAGGATCGAACAGGAAGGGACGTGTGACTGATAAGACGTGAATGGCAGACCTGTACTGACTACTGCAAACGTTAACTATGCAGTGGTCATCACACAGCCTAACACTGACAATTTTAGAAGCACGAAACAACAGAAAGTAGCTTATATAGCGCGTAAGTGGCATATTCATTTGTTGCCGATTTTCTACATAGTTCTTATCTGTTGCGCAAACTTAAGGAATTGATAATAATTAACGTCGAACATCAAGTTTATTGCTATTGTAAGTATATTATTCTTTCTATTGTATATAACAATTCATTCTAAATAAATACTTAGTGTTTTCTCAGCTGTAATAAATATTTAATAAAATTATAATTGTCGATACTAGTGGTTCCATACATAGACTTATTCTTGACAATTCTGAAACGATCGTGTGATTCCAGTGTGTAATTTATTTGTTTTACACTTGTAAAACGACAATAGCGGCGTATAAAATAATAAAATCTGATGTTCAATTTAAAATGAACAAAAAGAAAGTACACGCAATCTCGATTGCCTCCACGGACGGTAAGTGCAAATAAACTTATTGTTGCAAAACGAAATTGTGGTGCTTCGTAAATTGCTTTTTATATTGTATGCCGAGAAGATAATGGAATCGCTCTGTGACCGGCGGACCACCCGCGCGTCCTGCGGGCCGCCGCTAAAACAAAATGAAGCGCACAAAAGAAGCCCTTCTGTCTCTCTCGACCTAAGTTAAGTAGACCTCATTTGGTCTTCTCGAGGGGTCATTAAAATATACATTTGGGAGTGGCCGGCGAGTCTCCCACGGCGTTGCATCTCCATTATAGATCGTAAATCAAAAACTTAACAACCTCCTTAAAAGGCCGCAGCGTGCCCGTTTTTGTGCGCCCGCGCCGGTCAAAGCCGCCGCCGCCGCTGCCGCGCGGTCTACCCCCGGCTTTGTTTGTTTTTGGGTCCGGCCGCGCGCTTCCATTCTTTTTTCATTCGTTCCGCCTATTATTTCTTCACGGTTTACATTCTTGCTTTATCGTTATCGATGTAAATTGAAACATTATAAGGTTTTGTTTTTGTTATTTGTGGTTTTATTTAGTGGTTTGCCTTTGAAACATGTTTTAATTACGGTCATGTTAGTAAGTAAAACGATTTTTTTATAAATTCTATAAAAATAGTAAAAAACATGAAATTCGAACGGATATATATACACATATAATTCTACATTTAAGTATTTCATAGTAATATTTTTAATAAAATTAATTGTATTGTAATGTACCTATTACAAAAATAATACATATAATTTAAAATAACCGATGAGGCCCCGTCTACTTAGGAAGCTACTTAAATGACTTCCAGACAATGAAAATGATTGTAAACGTCCTTAATTTATATTCTTACGGTGCTTGGAGAACCGTCGCTATTATTAGGTATGCGTGTGACAACGACCTAAGAAATTGAAATAATTAGCGGGGTGATGGACGTGCGGCACGCGGCGCGCATGCGCGAGCCCGTACTATATCGCTATTGTCTTTTCGTATGTTATGTAACCCGGCAAAATTTTAAACAATGGAATTCGATTAAAATTTTATGATAATATATTGTTTACTTTTGCTTTATGTTATAACGTTAACACGATGGCCTTGTTTTTAGTTTTTTTGAAATAGTACTGAATCTATTCCGTTGCATCTTTCGTCTTTCGTATCTTATATAGCCAAAAAGCGTTTTGTGATGATATTACGACTATTATCGTTTTAGTCAATTTTTTTTCCAGGCCTAAATGTCTTTTTTAAAGTATATGACTCATCTCAAGACGTAGAATACCTATGATCTTCGAAATAAAGACTAGTCGACTAACACAGAAATCTTTTGTATGAAATCGTCTAAATAGCCTGTCATATATACTATACATGTTCAAGCACACTCGAGTGGGTAGCTGCGTATTTAACTTAATATAGACAATATGCAATACATGCGTGCAATGTTGATCATCTGAAAATATATTTTTACCTACCACAAATTATATAGATTTATTCGAAGCTGTTGTAGACAAAATAAAATTATTGAATGTGTAAAAGTCTCAATCATACTTTACATTCGATATCGTATAGCGTTGAATGCGATACAAAGTCTTCAACGTGCCGACGTCTCCTGAGCCGACACGTTATCGGCCCGCAGTCGGCCGACGGCGGCGAGCGTCGTGCCGTCGCGCCGATGAATAGCTAATTGTTTGCCTACAAAAGGACAACCTACTTTGTGTACCCGTCTCTAGTTTTACGACAGACACTTGACTGCCTTCATTGTCACCGGCGGCTGCCGCCCGGCCGCGCCGACGACGCAGTCGCCTCGCGGCCGGCTCGATGTATCTGTTTTATTAGGTACATAATGTACGATCCAGCCGAATATATGAGTGATTTTGATGACTGGCTTTTATCTGTCTCGTTGGTCATGCAATATGTGTTCTATTGTGCGAGGTGTTAATTCGCGGAAATCCATAATTAGACGCTTGCGCGCAACGTGCATTGACATGCAGCATTGCAACCCACCGCTGACCCTCGAATCCGTTCTTCCACTACGAATCACTGTCCAAAGATTTGAATATTGATTCGAGAGGATTGACAATTATGCAACACGTAAGCAAGTGTTAATTGTTTATTTATCTTAGTCCACCAATAGTTATATTGTTATTTTTACGTACGTTTCATACCAACTAGGCACATCCTCAGGAAAATGCAGTAATTCAATGATTTGGAAAAGGATTTACAGTGGAAGAATAGATTTGAAGGTCAGCGGTGGATCGTATGCTGCATATTAATGCACGTTCCAGGCAAGCGTCTATTCATATGTGGTCTCAGTTACTTTTCATGGTTACTTTTGTGTACGTATTTCTAAGGATATTGGAGTGGTCTCATTACATTAGCATTCTCCTTTGGGTGCGTATTTTCTATCAACGTATTTTCCACATGCACGTTATTCTTTCTTCATTTGTTCTCTCAGTTTTGTTGTTATTGTTAATTTTCCAAATCTTCAATAAATCCATCTTATGTAAATGAATTAAATTATGTATAAATTTGTGATCTAAATATTTATTTATATTGATATGTACTTTATTTATACTTCTAAAGTTTGCAAGTTTCATCACAATAGATCCTGTTGCCATAAAAATAATTTCTGTCTTTTTTTTTGAAATGTGTTTAATTTTATATCCTTTTCCACAGATTTTGTTTATTCGTTATTATTTTTATACTTCCAACGAGAATCACGAGATGTACAAGAATCTATTCAATGCTAAAGCCATCAAACTTATAAAACTATTAACATTTTTTTAAAATTGATTATCTAAATATAAGTTTTATACTACAGTTACTAAAGTTACGAGACCTATTGCAAAACTGTAAGTATTGCAGTTATTGCAACAGAATTGCATAACGTGTGTACACATGTCGCGAACTAGGTTTTGAACAATACGTACTCGTCCACATTGCCGCTAACGTAAGCGAGTTAGCGGCGCGGTCGTGGACGCGTGAACGTCGACAATCCATTTGCAGAGTAGAGGTGTGCCGGTAAGATGCCATTGCACGTATACCACATAAATTATAAGTTTGATTCTCTGTGCATTTTCAAATCTGTTATTATGGCCCTATCGCTTTATTTGATAATAGAAGGTTTTTGGAGGTGGGGATTAATAAACAGTGGGTTCTGTTTTGTAAATAAATACATCCTGGAGCATTGTCAGTTATCGAAGTTCTAGGACTTGCTTTTTTTTTATTAAAATCGATATAACTGCATAGTAACGCGGTTTTAAACATTATATAATTATGATTTCTGGCATAGTTTTGCTTTGCAGATCAAAGCGTTTGTGGAATTGATGAAAAATGGGAATTTAATGTGGAATTCAGATTACATTTTTTATACATTTTTAAAATCTTGCATCGCAACGCAATTTAATGTATAAAAAGTTGTTAATGTCGTTTCTAAATATTAAATAATGAGAAAATTTAATAAATTAAATGGTAAGAAAATTCTTTTGAATTTTTTTCAGAATTTGTTTAGTTTTAACACTAAAATTTAGTTTGATTAATGTGTAATTTATTTAAGACAACAAAGAAAATCTAATAGTTATTTTGATATAAGTCCATATTACATTTAGTATAAAAAATTTAATATCGGTCTGCCTTTTTTTTATTTAATTGCAACCTATATCGACTATACCTACTTATTTTAAAAGCTATTTAAAAAACTTACCTGCAAAGACAATGTTGTCTCAATGCACTTAAGATATAGTAATCAGTTAATTGCAGCGGGTTTTCCCGTAAATCACCGTATTTAGCTACCTATCTAACAATGACAATTTATAAAACTACTTCAACTATCTATCTATCGAAAGATATCAATGATAGATACGTACCTAAATCGTCAATTCGAAATCACCTTGTAATACTAAACGACATCACCACATAGTTGAGTAGAGAAGTAGATATCTATTGTAATTGTCTGTAAAATCAATATTATTAATCGATAGGTAGTAATTACACAGACAGGTACGAATCCCTTTCAGTGGTCGGGTAGGTTAGTGCCGCGTGTGGTTCTGATAGCCTGATTCATTTGTCACCTGCTCGCAACGATTTATGGCCTATCGCTTTTTCGTGCCGCTTGATGTCGTTTCGCTCGCTCTATTCACCACTTTCCTTGATACTTTATGCAGCTCACTAATGAATAGGCATTACCACAGATTACTAAATAACTATATGACATATAATCTATTCAATTTATAGATAAGGCGTAGTTACATTTTAGTATTTTACATATATGTTTTCCGAGTTAATGCAAATACATCGGTCCGGATTGTCGTTGCGTCAATATTTTAAAGTATATATTTTTTAATTTGAAATTAATACAATACCTAGGTGTGTAATACTGAAAATTTATGGAATGTCATCGATAAGACAGCATATTACGTTTATTGTATATTAATTGATTTTAAAATTTATGTTTATGATATATTGATTCACTAAAAATTTTTCGTTATTTCGAACCATTGTAAAAAAGAAGCTGTCCTAGTCTTTCTCAGGGATGTTTTCAACGGTCTCTTTGAATCATGCGGTATTCATCGAGTGCAAAGCTTCTGAACCTTCAGATGCACATGTAAAATCTTTTGTATTTTATTCATACCAATACCTAATACAGTACAAATTTTCATACAACTATTAGTACCTAGTAACTAGTATCAATATTAGTTTCCATAACTGCAGTCGCCGACCGCCCTTCACGTAAATCGTCGAAATCATCAATCTCGCCCACGTCCGAATTCAGTGAATCAGGAACACATTGAGCTACGGCATAGATCTTCATCACCAAAGGCCAATTCAAGTCTCTGACAATTTTCTTTTTAACTCAAGCCACAGTGAAAATCGTAAAAAATCATGGCGTGAATATTTTCTTGCCTTAAATTCATCGTAACACCGACACACAATTTTCAAAACGGTGTCACAGTGAAAATACAAATGGCAATCCACTCAAACTAAAACGTAACCTACTCTCATAACTTAATTTTTTTTTAATATTCTTAATACAAACAGTTAATTCACGAAATTTTCAATACGACTCACGTATCAATGTCGTTGCGGTTGATTGTGTATTGTTAATAACACTAATTTCATTTTTGTATTAGTACGCGTCAGGTATGCATTATATATGCATTAGCGAACTCCCCGAGGCTCCAGGTGGCTGCGGCACAGGTGCGCCGGCGCCGTGTGCGGCCGGCCGCCTCGGCCGGGGCGGGCGCTTCTTTGACGCGCCCGCCCCGGCCGTCGGCGCGGACCGAGCGCGCCGGGCCTTCGGCTAAATCGTCCATTCCGAGAACGCCGTCCGCCAAACAATGGGCCTTGCGTAATACGACGTATTTTAACTGTTCAATATTCGAGACGCTTATTAAATTTTCGCCTTTTAAGACTTACGATTAGGAACCGACCTCGCTAGTTTTTAATAATAGGTCTACATGATCTACGTGTTTAATTTTGTTATCATTCTGCATATATAATAAGATTGTTGTAAACGGAATTTCGTTTGTTCGAGCGTTTGTGCATGCTAAATCTCTGCAATTGCCGATTTGGGTACGTTTTCAGTGATGTATTATGATAAGCTTAGCCTGACGTTTAGTGGTTATATCGCTAGCATTTGTCATCAACTTGACTGACCCTTTTATTGCTAAGTTTTTGATATTCATTCGATTTAGATCGAAGTTTAAATAAATACGCTTTTTAGTGCGGCTAACAATTAATATTTGTATGTATGTAGTATTTGTCCCCGACTTCGTCCGCGTATTTGCAAGTTTTGGGCCGCCCGGCGATGTTGGTTTAATTTTCATAATTATAGAGAACGGAAATGGATAAATGCTCCGGACAAGATCTGCGCGGACGAATCTGGACATATAGTACAAAATTTATTTAGTACTTTTTAGCAAAACGTTTAATTTTAGTTTGTTTGTTGTTAGTAACTTGTGCAAAAACTACTGAACTAAAGAATGTAGCAGTGAAAATGGGAAAACGGAAATAGAAATGAAAGCTGTTAAAAAAACAATCATTATGTCCGCTCGGGCGGAGCTGCGGAGGGAAGTACCATGAAGTACTAGAAGTACTACACTACGAAGAAATGAAACGTGTATGTAACGTGCTATTGTTAATTAGAGGCTGTATCAAAAAATTATTACAAATGAAATGAACAAAGGATAGTTGTTCTTGACAATAAACTACGCGAACAAGCTTTAATGAGCGAAAATATGGTTTACTAAAAGATTAAAGTTATTTGTTTAGAAATACCTATGTTTATCTGTACACGCAATTATTTTATTAACATACCAAATAAATTTTAATATGAAAGTGCGGGTCAAACAGTTAATTTTCTTTTATGTCTATGAAAATTGGGTTTTGATGTTTTATAACTCAATCATATTTTATGCTACAGATAATCCAAACTCATCAAACATGTTGGTATTCGTACCTAAAGCTCAAAACTTGTACATCCTATAGAGGTTGAATTCGTAACACGTATAATAAGTAATTAGAGATAATGCCGGAGTACTGTTTTAAAGATTGATTTAATAACTTAATTCAGCAATAAGTTTTGTGCGATAGAAGCAATTTTTTTCTTATTTTCTATAACCTTACTGAAGTTGATTATGGAACGAAGGAAGATGTCGATACGCAATACTACGGCATAAGGCCGCGAGGGTGTAACACAGTCATATAAAACTGGAAAATACTGTGAAAAAGTCTTTATGAAATTTGTAACAACAGAAAAAGCAAACTTTAACATAAGGTAAAGGCTACCTGAATAATTCTTTTGATGTATTTTTTTAATAGCGTTTGCTTTCTTTAGGTAGTAACTATTTATGGAATAAGTCGTGTAACTATTTGAATTTTTCGTTGTTATATAATATTTGTTTGTTATTATAATAATTTAATGTTTTGCTCATAAAAAAAAAATAAGAAAAAAATATGTTTTATATTTTTCTAAAAGATAAAAGAAATTAAAATTGACCTCGTATTGGAGCAGTCTTGTAAATATTTGAATGTTTCAATTTTCAGAGTGCGTCATAAACGGTCAGCGCGTGTGGGAGGGCCGCGAGGTGCGCATACCGGAGGAGCCGTGCCTCTCGTGCCGCTGCGCGCGCGGCGGGCTGTCCTGCGCCAAGCGCGCATGCCCTGTGCTGCCGTGCCCTCCCTCGCAGCAGCTGCTACCTCCGGGCGAGTGCTGCCCTCGCTGTACGCCCCCCACTGCCGACAAAATACTACCAGGTATATTTCTTATAAATTTACCTAATAAACGCTGAAAAGGGGATGACATGGTTTATTTAAATAAAATTATTATTTTCAAAGCAAAACAGGAATCTCAATTATTTTGAGTTACATTTGAATTAGGATCCTGGGATGATTCATTTTGTTTCCAATAATGTCTTAACAATACATGAATTCGATATTTATTGCACTCCATAATTTTTATTATCTAAACGTTTTGCTCCGTCAATTAACACAGAAGTAACGCAATTGTCATTCTTCATATAACTAGAAACTTGGCGTAACAAGTTATGATATTTATAAGATGAAGCGTATGAATTTCAAAGTTAATAGTACTTATGAGATTATTATCTGTAACGGCAGAGAGAGACATTTTTGAGCTTTTAAATTGATAAAGGTATAGCATCACCCTCAATGGCGAATACATTATCTCGCCTCACTTTAACGATGATATAGCCATAATGACGGAATCGCTGAATGATGTAGGCGCTATGCTTCAGAGACCTCAGCGGTCAAATGGACCTTACGAAGTGGATTAAAAATGAATATGGACAATACGAAAATTAAGTCAAAGTCCATTTTGTAACCACTGATGATTGTTGTTGAGAACTCACCAATCGAAGTTGTAGAAAAACACATCCATTTGAGGCATATTGACTAAATAAGGAAATTCCACTTTGATAAAGAGGTTACACCAAGGATTCAGCGCGACTGAGCAGCGCTCGGGAAAGGAAATTATGAGGCGTCTTCAATAAATCAAATGTACCTCAGTGCTGCCAGAAGAAAGTCTTTGAACAATAAGTGTTGCCGATACTGGCATATAGATGCCAGACGTGGTCGCTTACCGTCGGCCTCATAAACAAGCACACTGTCACTCATCGTGCGTTGGATAGAGCTATTTATGCTCTGGGTTTTTTTCTGTGAGATAATGTCCGAAGCGAGGGAATCCGCAGAAGAACGCAATTGCGAGACGTAGCTTACAGAGTCAGTAAGTGAAAATGGCAACGGACGGGCTACATGGTTCGTAAAACTGATAACCGCTGATAAGAAATATTTTTGAGTGGCGATCACGAACTGCACCGCACCGTCACCACATGGGACGGCCACCGACGGCCACCCACTAGGCGGATTGACGACCCGGTTATTGTTGCAGGCTGCCTTTAATTATATTTGGCCCAGGGTTATACGTCGTGAAAGTCTAGAGAGGAAACTTGTATCCAGTAGTGCACGTTCAATGGTTGATCGTGAAAGTATTAAAAAAAGGAATAAAAAGAACACGAGTGGATCTCACCCACATAAGCTCACAGATGAATTGAAATTTTTTTGCTAATTAACATAATTAGTAATAGTGCAGTTATTAAATAACTATTCTATTTTATTAATTTTTTTATTCACTTTCGTCATTACCTATAAAAGTTATAATGTTATTGGATATAATATTCAGCTGTACATATATAAGAACTTTTTTTTGTATAAAATAATGTATTCGAATAAGTTTTTCGCTTAACATTTCTTTACTCTATGTCTATAGTCTAGCAAAAAGTATACGTCGATTATGGCCATGTCCCACTGGGACCTTTAAGGTCTCTGGCTGTCCTTTATTTCATAATATTTCATGACGGTTTCCATTACCAAATTTTGAGACTTACCTTCACTAAAGAAATTTCACTTTAAAAATTAAAAATATTCTACTAATGCGTGGCACGCGTACGTCGTCATTTGTGTCACATGGCTCGTTCCATGCCTTGTAATATCAAGAAAGAACAAGTACAAACAATATGTACCCGTTTATTTAACCGTCCAGTAACTAAAATTATAACTCTATAATAATCAATAAGGGTTTCAGCCCTAATTAATCAATGCGATACTTAGGTGGGATACCAACAGTTTTATAAGCGTAATTACTTTTAGAAATACCTATTTATCGGAAACAATCACTTCACTATTTTGAATGTGATTCCGTCTATGTTTTAAATATTTTATCTTATCAGTTAGGTATCTATAATAAATCGATCTTGACTATTTACTATATTATTTCTTTCATTCATTCTCGTGCATGGCTATAGTCATATTACACACCTCGATTAATCCCGAAAAGAGAATTAAAGTTTCAACAAATCATTGAATGTATTAAAATATAAAGTTTATAATGTTCCTCTAATTATGTCCCAGCAGTATATTATATATTATGTCTTCACCGTGACGTAGTGTACTTATATTGTCTATAAACTATATAAAAAATCCATATAATATAACTGTATAAAATGCATACATACAGCCCATACACGTAGCATGGCACAGGTGAATAAGTAGTGTAAGGCTTGCCTATTACAAATACTCCAGACATCTATGTGATGTAGCCGGTAGTCTTATACTTAAAGTGACTAACCATAACCTTACTCGCTTTGCTAGGCTTAAATTAAAATTGAAGTTCAATATTTTTTTTCTTTAATGATCCAAGTAGGCCCACGCTTTCGCTCACACACAAACATACACACCCACACCCCACTCCCCCTACACACAATTATATAAAACCAAATGAATATGGCTACCAAAGAAGTACGAAAATAGTATTTTTTATAGTTCCATAAGTTATATCTACATTATGTGCATATAGTCTATCATTTGCTCAACCACATGTTCTTACTGTACACCGATTTTCATCAAAATCGGTTAAAGTATGAAAAAATATACAGACAGACAAAAAATTTGAACATGGTAGATTTGAAGTCAGTGAGTCATAAAATTAGTATTTATCACAAAACTTAACAAAAACGTATTATATTTTTTCCTGTAATTATATAGATAGAAATTGATATAATAGACAATAAACTATAATCGTTCTGAAATTACGTACAGGGCTAGAAACTCCGTTTTGTTTATGTCAGTATTAGATATGAGGTTTTCTATTAATTATGTGAATACAAAATAGGAAGTAACTTTCTCTTGGATTTTATATGTCTATATATGTACATATTGTTGATAAAAAAATTCTGCTTGAGCTTAAGAAATTTCTGATTTGGCCCCTTCCCTCTGTTCCCATAGCTAGTAAGTCCGTGGGGACTTGTCTTTAAAAATATCTTCATCACATTTTATTTAGAGAGGACAGGAAACATCAATAAAACTTTAAATTATACAGAAAATATAATATTGTCATTGTATTATTTTCAATACCAAATATGAACATTTTAGGCGAAAATACCTTACATAATTATTAATGAAGGCCCCCTTGTCTCAAATAATCCCCTTGTGTCAAAATAAGCAGGTTGACAAGTAAACATGATTTAGTGTTTTATTTATTTATATTTTTACAGGTCATGGCTTGTCAAAACCTTGTATAATGGGAAAAGACTTCCACGCTCACATGAGTCAGTTCAGCGTAGACCCCTGCACGGATTGCACTTGTGTGAACGGTACTGCGGTATGTGCACGCCACACCTGCCCCGTGCTTACGTGCGGCGCGCGCGCACTGCCGCCGTCGCCCGGCAAATGTTGTCCGCAGTGTCCCCACGTCGAAGAAGCTAAGGCTGCCTGTGTTGTCGCCGGAAAGACATATCAAGACGGTGAAACATGGCAGATGGATGCTTGTAAGTCGTGCGAATGTCACAGTGGTGAGCCGCGTTGCGCCATGGAGCGCTGTCCGCCGGCGTCGTGTTCGCCCGACCAAACGCCGCGCCGCCAGCCCGGCAGCTGCTGCCCTAAATGCGTGGACCTCGATGGAATTTGTACGGTGTTCGGCGATCCGCATTATAAGACGTTCGATGGGAAGTTTTACAGTTTCCAAGGATCCTGCAAATATCAGCTCGTTTCTGATTGCGTCAACGACACATTCTCTATACGAATCGCAAACGACGCGAGGAACACTTCGCACTCCTCGTGGACGAGGACTGCGACTCTCCGGGTAGGCAGCACCAAAATAAATCTCGGTAGAAAGATGCGTGTGAAGGTGAACGGACGACGCGTGTCCTTGCCATATGAGGAACGAGGCGTAGCGCAGGTGATGCGTGCTAACGGGTCCGTCGTGGTGCGCGCCGACATCGGCGTACAGCTTTTGTGGGACGGCGACGGTTTCCTCGAGATCACGGTGTCGAGCGCCTACAAAGCGAAGCTCTGCGGCCTTTGTGGAAACTTCAACTCGTTGGCTCGGGACGACACGAGAACGCGAGACGGCCGACTCGTCACCGATACGTGGAGATTCGGGTCGTCGTGGCGAGTGGGCGGCCGGCGTGCCTGCACGCGTACTCCCGAGCGGCCCGCTATGGCCCGTTGCCGCGGCGCCAAAAACCGTCGTGCAAAACGTCTCTGTCGTGAGTTCGACAAAAGCGACGTTTTCGCAGCGTGCGAAGTCAAAGTGAACCCGCAACATTACAAGGCGGCGTGCGTACGCGACGCATGCGGTTGCTCGGGCGTACGATGTCACTGCGCTGCATACCGAGCGTATGCGCGTGAATGTCAGCGTCTAGGCGCAGAGCCGCGTGCTTGGGCCGCGGCCACCTGGTGCGAAGGCCCTCCGCCGCCGTGGCTGGGGCGCGCCGCCAAGGTGATGGGGCGGGCGCACGGGCGCGGCGCGGGCTTCTCGGAACTGGGCGCGCTGCGGCCGCGGCCTGCTCCTCCCGGCGGGGTCCGCTCGCGGCCGCCACCACCGATCCTGCATTAATGTCGTTCGTTCACCTTGTAACCACTAGTCAACTTCGCCAATACGGCAAAATGAGGTAGGAAAGGTAATGTTCTTTATTGAATGACTTAATAGTACATCTTATGTATTAAAAATATATTTTTTTACAATGCACGTTTTCTATTTTCAGTATTAACAACGCAGCTGAAGAAGGAAACGAATCGTCTCGTACGAGGTGCGAATCTGCCCAAGGAAGAAAGATCTACAACTACATCAGTATTCGTAACTCTATTGTAGTTTAATATATGCATAAGTAACTATATTGTTATACAAAATATAAGACTTATTTAAAATTAACGCGATGACTAAATTCACCTCGCGAGTTTCATTCAGCAGTCGTTAATCCAAAGACATTTGATACATATTCATAATAATTGTAAACGTCATCATGTCGAACGTCCCATTCGCGCTATCAGATAGATTAAGAACTAATTTTGGAGCGATTCTTTGTGAAATTAATTTATATATTTGTTATTTAATACGCTATATATATAAATAAATGTTTTTGTAAAATGTGATAATAGCTTGAAACAAAAAGCCATAAAGAAGAGCGTTTGGTGAAATGTAGTTCAAATTGAGATCTCACTGTAGGTATTTACGAAAACATAGTTGAATAGCTTATCTCAAGCCAAGAAGCTACTAATGATGCAAAACTTTGTACATATTTTTTTATTTATAATTTTAATTTTATAACTTCGAAATACATAAGAACATATAAGTGACACAAGAAGACTTACGCTTAAAGACACTAACTTACCAATGAGTACCTATCGGTGAATTGACGCTGCGTAATAAGTATATTGATTTTTATAAGACATGTTCTTAATTTTTTTGTAATATCCCCGAATTATTAAGCAATCTTTTAGGTTGATATCGAAATAATGAACATATTTAATTGTGCCTTCAGCCTAAATCTCAGTCATTTAGGCTATAAATTTATACATGAATTTTTAATATTATTTTTCCCGCAAAAGGCTAAAATTAATACATGAATTTACAATATTATTTTTCGCGCAAAATGCTAAAATTAATTTTATTACCGATTAAATATGGACAAAAAATGAGTACAATAATTTAAGTTTTCACCACTTTTAGATATTTAAAAGTTGCTTAAGCATACACGAATTCCTTAGGAAGTAATCGATTTTGTATGATTTAAAATAATAATTTAGTTCGATGTTTCGTTGAAAATATTCCGGAGCCTGCGTTTTATGTAGGCGTTTAAGTTTTAAAAGTTAGATATTTATGTAAAAGTGTAATAATTTGTAGTTAATTTAAGACTTATTATTTTTATACAAAGAATACAACATGCATTGCATGTATTGAACGACTGCAAAACTTTTTTGTATGCTGCCTGTGTAATGATTTCATACAAAGCAAAATGTGCGCTTCACTACACTATTTATTGTTAGAGAATTTTGTAAATATTCGTTTATAAAAAGTACCATAACTATAGAACATGTTATCTAAATAAATGTACTAGTATTTAATCAAAGAAAACCGCCATGTTTCAGTGCTATATCTCTAGAGTTGACTCTTTTTTTTTTAATTTATGTTATGATTAAATACGAACATCACAAAAGGCGAGACAATTTTATTATTCAATGAATGAGAAATTAATGAATCGATACTGGAAGCAATGCGTGTGTTTTATTTTTGCACTTACGTCCCATGGTTATTGCCTTTTAATCTTTTCAGTCTAATTTACAAAATTTCGTAATATAATATAATAAAAATATATTATAATATAAAAGAATATAATATTTCGGAGGTTATCTTTGTTGTTCGAATATTTGTATTTGAAGGTTTTTAAGTCAATAACCTGTATTTGACTTGTGGTTAAAATCAAAATGTTTAATGCAACTTTTAGCTACTCACCATTTTACAAAAAAAAAAATACAGTGTACATTAAATCTGGATCCTTTATTTTTCATCGATTTCGAATTTTATTTCGAAAATCTCTGCTTTTTCAAATAGTACATAATTATAAATATGACAGATTAAATGAATATAATGTGTTCTTAGAAGTCTATACTAATACATGAAAAGGAATCTTTGTAATTTTGTTTGTAAAAGATAATCTCAAAAACTATGTAAATGGAGTTCTAAAAATTCTTTCATTAATATGAAGCTACATTATCTCTAAAGTTGTAGGCCATTTTTATTATGAAAACTCTCATTTGCCTCTGATCTTACCCGCGTGTTTGTAAGTTTTCCAATATCCATCTGAACTTATTGAGTTTCAGATATAAATCTTATGATTTTTTCAAGGGGCATGATAGCTTTTCTCTCGGGTTCGCTTACGTGTTTGCAAATTTTGCGATCATGGTTTTTTTTGTGAATACTCAACGGGAACGGGTGAATCTCGGATGTATTCTGTGTCTGCACGGGCGAAGCCACCATAAGGCATATTTATATATAAAGACGTAGTTGTGTTTCTATATACAAGACAATCTCAAAAAAATTAGAGCTTTTTAAATCGGTGTTGTGACTTATTTGTTTTTTTTATCGTCATCCAAATAAGGGTTTGGGTTTTTATTATTATTATCTGTAGTTTTATGTAATAAAATATATATATTGTGCTACGGTAGGAGTAATGCGGACAGGGTTAGTGGGATTAACATGCAAACTGATTTTGAATTTCCGACCAAGCAAGCCCGGGATTTAAACCGAGAACATCTTTGGGATTAGACCGTGAACAGTAGCGGTGTTTATACAAACACTACAATAATTATATTAATGTTACGTTTGTGAGTATCTTGCTCACTCACACAAATATAACATGTTGGTGAACAAGACGCTCACGAACATAACATTAGAATAAGAATAGAATTCCACGCGGGTGAAGTCGCACGCCGTATAATCGGTGTAGTGAATGATCGAGATCAAAACGGAATGACTGACAGAGCAAGGAATCGACAGCAGGACTGGGATTGAAATCGAGAAAGCGGCCAAATGTGGGACATGCGTTGGGATCGGTGTCACGATTGAAAGAGATATCGCTCTGTATGATGATTGACGAAATCCATTGTATGTCCACGCGGGCGGAAGCTAATGTCATATGATTTGTGTATTGAATACTAATTTTTGCTTGATTGCTCAATAGTTATTATAAGAAACTATTGTGCTGTGGACGTAAGCGGAACGATGAAATTATGTTTAAAACATAGGTACAATATTATAGTTCTCCCTAGATAAAACGTGTTATAGAAATTTTGAAAAAATCCGCATGTGTCGTCATCAATATTATATATATATAAAACTTAATCATTTACATTATATATATATATATATATAAATGTATAATGTGAATGTTTAAGTTTTTTAAGTCCCCTAAAATAATTGAATATATCAGCAAAATGATGTAAAAATGGATTCGTTGTCAAGTTGTTTTTGTTCGATAAATTAATGGTAAGTATTGTATTTCGAAAGTTTTTAATTCAAAGATGGCATTAATCAATCAGTATTTTATAAAACAGTCAAATATTTTAATTATAGAGCCGTGAGCACAATTGAATTCTTCGGTGTTCCCATAAAATAAAGTTGAAAAATATTTTTGGAATGGATTCATTACTTTTGTTGGCTCAAAGCCAAATGTCTTAAATTTTATGTCATCAAAATTATTTAGGACAATTTGGCGTTCGTTTGAATAACGGGGAATTCATTATTTTTATCTTGGAGGAAAAATCTCGGACGTGGAAACTAGTAAAACATTAAAACTTAATATTTTTAGACGGGCCACCCACACGCTTCCCCAGCGATGACATATCGAACAATCTCATAAAGGGTGCGCGCAACATTTTTACATGTCGCTCAATAATACCAAAATAATTATTGAGATAAAAAGTTTTATTAATATAAAAAGTACACGATCACACACATCAATTAAACGAGAACGGAAATTGTTTTATACATAGCATACATTACATCACTTTGTTAATTAAAGATATTAATTATTAGGTGAGATTATGCTTTCTGCCTTAACAGACTGTTAAGAGTCAATTCATGAAATCTCCCGAAAAAAGTATTAATACGGAAGTAACCATTGCTGAAACAACGCACGGAACAGCTTTGCCAATGAATCGTCTACTCTCCCGTCATCATCTCCATGAATTCTGAAAAACCAAATCGTCCAATTAATGATCGATTCATTTTCCACATATTATTTTATAGGTTAAAATAAATAGGGATATGGATGTTTATATTAAAATAATATTGATACTTCAAATTGCCATTTAAAAATAAGAACTGTTGGATTCGGTAAGAGAAGTATTATCTGATATTTTTGAGGCGCAGTGTGTATCGGATAACATTACGACGTCAACACAACAAACAATTGTCGAGTATCAGCTCTTGCATGCACACAAAGCACCACGAGAGCGAGTGGTCTTTCCGCTTCAGGAAATCAAAGCGAGGATCACTCAGCGACAAATGCTTTGTCTTCTGGTATTGGTCAAGACGGATTTTTTACGGTCTAATGAATTGGACATAATGGTCAGACATGGGCGAGCTACAAGAGGAATCATTGGACTCATTAACTTCGGCGACATTTATGGGTGGCATTCGGCAAATTACTGATTAAATTCTAAGACTTTAAGTTATTGTGAATGTACCCAGTTAAAAAAATCGTATCTCTTGGTACAAGCGTAAACAAAAAAAAAAGGGGGGGAACTGGTTGATTATGTCATCGATCTGGTGACCTGACACTTCGCAATCTGTAATAAAACTGGAGGATGATGTAAGTCGTTTCAAGCGAGCGCTTCCATAGACACTCGTAAAATTTGAAATATTTGCCAAACAGCCACCGTCTATCGTGTATATTATACCTCCTTACCTTCCTCTCGTCCACGAAACGATTAACAGATATTGCCGCGATTCAAGGCATACTAGTGTTGTCCTTAGTCGCTAGCCTTAACATTAAGTAGTTCATTTTTAAGACGGCAAGGAGGTATAATACACATATTTATAAATGTATAGTGCCGCACGCACCATCGAAGTCAACGGTGCCGCTGCCGTCGGTGTCGATCTCCTGGATGAGTCCGTCCAGTTCCTCGTCCGTGAGCTGCTCGTCCAACTCGCGCAGGATCTCGCGCAGGCTCGTCGTGGGAATGTAACCGTTTCCTGCATATGAAATTATTAAAGTTTTTCTTCCCTTGTAGTTTATTTATTGTGCCAGAATTATTTTTGCGGCCTGTTCCTTACATTCTAATCTTATGTTGACAATAATGTTGAACAGGCATGTTTATTTATATAAAACAATATAACAATGCGTGTTCCTGAATTTAGAATATGTGTAAAAAACAATAGTGTGGTTTATTATGGAATTTGGTTAAAAAAAATATAATTTTATATTTATTAAATTGTTAATCGCTATACTTCGCTTATTAAAAAATATAATTTGTATGAAAACTATATTTCCCATACTTATTTTTTTGAAATTGATAAACAAATTAAGAAGAAATGCTGAATCGAAGATTTTTTTATCTAAAACACATAAATGTTATATGATCCATGCGAGCCTGTATTTTAACAAAAATCTATAATTTTTTTGTAGTATACGTAGTTTACGTTAAAGTAGGTATAGAGACATGTGCTTTGATGAAAAAACTGCTAAAGCACTTTTAAATGTATTTCTAGATTACAATTACATTTTGTAACAAACAGCAAAACTAAATATTTTTTTATACGGTGACAAGAATGTTTTGTGAGATTTTGAAAAATTAGATAAGTTTATTGTCAGTTTTTTAACTATATACTAACACAAAAACCGGGGTCGGTTTTACCAAAATATTGCCTGATGACATTTTCGAAGTAGATTCATGTATGATGACATCAAGCACTGGTGTCAGTGCAGTCATTTGAAATAGCTTTTATGGCAAGCTTAGGATCCGCTTAGAACTGATTTTATATTTTATTGTATGTTCTAATAGTTTATTTTCTTACGTAATAATTTGTTGACATATATTTTTAACCTATTAAATATGAAGATATTTGGTTTGGAAAATAATTTTTAAACATTTACAAATGCAAAGTTTTCATAAACAGATATGAATAGATTCCATTATAATAAATACAATATCATTCTTTCATATAAAAAACATTATTCAGATAAGTCGAATTAAATAAAAATTATAATATCTACTGCATTAACTGAAACCAAATTAAGATACGAAAATTTACAAAACGTTTTATATGACTTGTTAAGACTTTTAGGACACTACAAATCAAAACATGTCCTAGATTAACAGTCTTGCTGTAGTTACTGTGTGTTGAATGTCGCTCAAATTGAATTCGCATATATTTCAACGGTAATTCACGTTATTTTGCAGCTCAAGTTTTATGTATACATTTATAGGTGTATATTTACCTTCTTTGTCGTATAATCTGAACGCTTCTCGGAGTTCTTTCTGCATGGCTTCAGCGTCTTCCTCTACGATGAACTTGGCAGCGAGGGTCACGAACTCGGGGAACTCGAGGCGCCCGGACTCTATAAAATTATCGTCAACTTCTTTATCCAGCCCTCGTTATGATTAAATCACTTTTACGACCCGTATGCGAACATTAATCATACTTAAATGAAATCGCTCGCACGAAGCCTTAATAAAATTAAGTGACAATATATGGTAATTAGAATTATTTTATATACGCATTAGACAAGTAGGTTGGTGTACGAAATTAAACAGAATTTTAAATCTGTTTTAAAAAACGTATTATTAAAATGTATTGTATGAATAGAAACGGGTATAAAAATATAAATATCGTACGTATTCCAAATGTACATTTATTGACACAATTGTTATTTTCTGCATTATTTCACTCGGAGATCCAAATACGAATAGACATAACTTTCAATTTTGGGTTCGTCGTGTCAGGTTTTCAAGCATCCCACTGCCGAGTCATGATCTCCCACAAATTTTTTTATTATAAATTGTGGGATTTATACCTAGTATCCTCCACGCTTTCCCAATGCGACTCCGGGGCCGCCGACGACTGTAGTCGCTAATGTGACGATAACGTCCGGGACTGACGACTTAACATGCTGCGCGAGGCGTTTTGGTATGGTTTTGGTATCACCCAAATTAAATATTCGTTAGTCAATTCCTATGCGGCTGGATCGTATGCAGTGTTTTCTGGTTCGAAGACGGCACTTCTAGCCACTAAACAACCGCAGTTAGTAGGTTTGAATCGAGCATAAAACAATATTAATCTAGCATAAAACAATATGAGAATCACAGGGTATCATTTTAAATGTTTAAGACGAATTTCCTGTGATATGGCAATCGATCAGTTCTAGAGATGTATAGAATGTACAGCGACACCTACTGTCCGCGTCGACCTCTTCGATGAGCTCCTCGAGTATGCCTTTGTTGAAGGGCTGGCCCATCATGCGCAGGATGTCCGCCACGAAGTCGCACGGGATGCTGCCGGACCTGTTGTGGTCGAAACCGTCGAAGGCCTTGCGCAGAACTGCGGGCGAAAGTGAAGATTTATCACGTAAGAATGTGTCTCATTAAAATTCCGTTTGTTTCGCAAAAGGGGAAACGAAGGCCTTACTTGAATATAAACCTTTTTTTTTTTATTGTTACAAAAAATATATTTTATTATTTATAGAAAGGAAGGTGTGAGAGCTATAAAAACCAAATATGATACCTATTTTCTGTGTGAAAAATTCATAAATAAGATATTTACAGAAGTGTATAATAGAAAAATGTTAATTTCGATTAATCAAAAATAGTATGCAGTTCATATTATTATTTCATTTAAAAGACTCATTATATTTTCTCTGTTCTACAACTATGCGAAACAGTAACAGTCATAATGGATTCCTGTATGACGTCACTATATATTAATCATTAACTGTATGTCTCGTTTCGATTCATCACCTAGCGCTTTTTTTTCTGTAGGCACTTATTTCTATTAGACTTTTATTTCGTATATATTAATTAACATTGTATAATGGTAGATGGTTTTATGTAAACAGAAAACATGAATCTAAGAAGAATTGGCCTTTGCCAGCAGAACGTGGTCGTGTGTGATATACAGATTTTGGTTCTGCCGAAATAAAAAACATTAAAACTTCAACGTAAGCATTGCTGTTGTGTCAAATCCTTATACGTTTCAATCACTTAAAAGTGTTTAAATGTCGAAACAATGAATTTTAGAATCACCTACAACTAGGGAATGCAATCCCGATCCCGCGAGATCCCGATCTCGCGAGATCTCGCGTAATTTTTCGGGATTAATCCCGAAGCATAATAGGACGAGATCCCGTTCGGGATTGGGCGGCAGTGGTTAGCAACGCTAGGCACATATTGTCAGGGCGCGAGCGATGCGCTGACGGACGGGCGCGGCGGCGCGAGTGCCGAAATACGAACAATTACGAATGTTAGCGACAGGTGACGAGCAGGATAGATAATATAAAACTATGTAGAGTGAGTGAGAAAGAGGTACAGGCGTGCGGTCAGGCAGTCATTTGTTTGTTTACGTACGTCATAATTGTTTTAGTTGTGCAGTTGTAATCGTTATTTTCCTTAAATTACTCATTTTATTGTTTATGGAAGTTAATTAAATATATCTTTCGGATTCTTATAAGTGTGAGATTGTTAATACATTAAAATGTCGAAAAGTAATGCAGATCAAGTGTACGTTGACTTTAGCAGTCGTTTACCGGTATGGAGATATTTCAAGAAAGCAGTTAATAATTTAACTGCTCAATGCCAGTTATGTAAAGCTGTTCTTAAAACCTCATTCGGGTCTACGAAAAGTTTACACGTCCATATGATGTCAATCCATAAAATTGACACAAAATTGAATGCGGAGCAAGCACACCTGAGCCGGATAATGTGTCACTACCTTCGACTTCGTTAGCGTCTACTAGAGCGTCGTCGTCAGTTGCGCTGTCACCAATTAATGTTGAAGCTCAATTTTCACCAGAAGATGGTGAAAATTATCAAACCATAGAAAAAAGAAAATCACTGATTATTTTCCATCTGATTGTAATGTAACAAAGAGTTAATGATTTCCCGAATGGTAGCAAAAGATGGTTTGCCATTCAGGGTATTCTGTACTTCGAGGATATGAAGAATCTTTTGCTGCGAAAGGTAACAATTACAAATTGCCTTCTTCACCAAATACAATTGAACTAATTGTAATGAATTACGGAATGACGCTCAAAATAAAAATGAAAGATCTGCTAAAGTTGAAGAATGAAGATTATAGGTTTACAGTCATTTTAGATGAATGGACATCTGGAATAAATCGGCGCTTTTTAAATGTCAATGTACACACAGTCATTAACTGTCAGCCTACTTACTGGAATATTGGACTGGCGCGCATTTTTGGAAGTATGTCATCGGAGTCTTGTGTTCAGGTTCTGAAGGAAAAACTATCAGAATTTGATTTATCCCTGGATAAGGACATAGTTGGTATAACGACCGATGGAGCCAGCGTCATGAAGAAAGTAGGACGTCTAATTGAACCACTACTACAGCTTTGCTACGCCCATGGTGTACAATTAGGTATAACAGACGTCATTTATAAAAAGACCGTACAATCGAATCCAGAGGAAGAATTTGAAGACCCTGAACTGAACACAAATCGCAGCGCGGAGGAGGAAGAAGTCCTAGGTGACAATCCGGATAATTATGATGGTTTGTACTTTTCCTTACCTATAAGACAAGTTTATTTGGCTACAGAATACCAAATGATTATATCAAAACTAAGGAAATGCGTCAAACTTTTAAGAATTCTCCTACCAAGAATGATATGCTTCAGATTTATATTCAGCAAGAGTTTGGCAAACAATTCAGCTGGTTCTTGACTGCAAAACGCGTTGGTCTAGCCTATGCAACATGATAAGTACCTACAATAGCGTAAAGCAGTGTGTAGCTAAGACCCTAGTTGACCTTTCGCTCAGTTCCAATCCAGAATACTTTTTCACGGATGAAGAACACGCTGTCCTCATCGATTTGAAAACACACTTCAGCCAGTGAAATTGGCTGTTGAGGTACTGTGCCGTTGAGATATTGATTTAGTAAGTGCAGAACATACTTCACGTTTCATGGTTCGAAAGCTAGGAAACCTGAAAACCTCTCTCAGAAAAGTTGGTCTCTTCGATGAACAATCATATCTCTGAACGTCGCATAAAAGCGACTGCAGTGCTGTTATATTTGAAAAATCCAAATATTTATCAAGATGACTTGGAGCAATGGAAAGGTAACGAGACTTTCCAATTACCAAGCAAATATCTCATAAGGAAAGAAATTAAAAATATAATCACACGATTATATCGTAAAGCAAACCAAGCCGAGATTAATACGACAGTATTAAATGAAGATGACTTACCTCTTTCTATGATTGCAGAGGATTTGAGTTTACGTGCTATTGCTGCACAAAATTATACATCGCTTCAAGAGGATTTAGAAGAAACTCTGCGAGCGTCTAAAACTGAAAGTCCTTTTAAACCTGTATCCACGAGCTTAGATAGGTTAGAGTCAGTCATAAAAAAAGAAATGGATTTGTTTGAGTGTGGAGGAACAAAGGGTAGATTTTTGCAGTTTGCATATAATTCTTTAATCACGTTGCCAATCAGTGTTGAGTCGGAGAGGGCATTTTCAGCAGCTGGGTACATTGCAACGGACATTAGATGCCGTTTAGCAGATAATACTCTTAATACACTTTGTTTTTTAAGAAGCTACTTTCAAAATAATAATAATAATAATATCTTCGGACATATATACACAGCACCGTCTGGTCCCAAACTAAGCAACTAGGCTTGTACTATGGGGTACCAGACAGTTGATATACTACATACATACTTTTTTTTTTTTTTGTAAATATATACGTATAATACATAGAAACAGAGACTCAAGACACCCGTAACTACTTTCTAGTCTCTTTGAGTAATAATTTTGTTTTTATTATGCTAATTTACAAAAGACTTAAATTGTTTAGTTAATAATATTGAAGAATAAAGATTTTTGTTTTCTGTCAAATAATATTTTATTTTAATTAACCTTAAAATCAGAAACAAGCAATTTTCATCGTTTTCAGTTATCCGAACTTTATTTTTTTAAACTAGACGGGATCCTGAACATTTTGGGATCTCGCGGGATTGATGTTTCTAATCCCGCGGGATCCCGAATTTACGATCTCGAGTCGGGATTGCATTCCCTACCTACAACGATACGATTACGAGTACGATTGAAAATTTAAGCGGCCTTTCCTGCGCGAGCGCGTGGACTATTAGTCTAAGGCATCGTTTCAAAGACAAATGCAACATGTATAGTTTTTTTTTACTTTATAAATCAAATATTTCAACTATTTATATAAAAAAAAATAGCGGAATTCTACAAATATTGAACTTAAGAAATGATAATTTTAATTAAAAAAAAAAATCAATAAAACAATAAAAATAAAATGCGTTTTAAACTGCAAATATACATGTCTTCCCGATTTTTTAACTTCTCGATCAGAAAATTGAAAATTTTCGAAAGTCGGGAAGTAATTATTTTTACCCCGTTTTTCAAAAATCGAGTTTTCAAGATCTTGACGTTTTGAGGTCCTACCAAGCTCCCCTGATGATTTTAAGATGGTGTCTCTATATCTGTGGGTATGTATGTATGTATGTATGTGTGTGCGCGCGTGTGTGTGTATGTATGTACGTGCGCGTGTACCCTCTTATAACTTTTGAACAGTTTGACTGATTGGAACCAAACTTTGGCATTCCAAAAAATTCCATCAAACTTAGATTTTCTGAAAATTCAAACCGATTTGCATATATAGATTCCAAGAAATTAAAAATAAAACAATGAAAAATATTTTTTATGTGGTTTTTTGGAATAACTTTTGAACGGCTTTACCAGTCGATTCAAAAAATAATCAGTTGTTAACATTAAAAAACATGTCGATAGCCGCTAGACTGGTTAAAATCGATTAATTCGTTCGGGAGATATCGTAAACGAAAACAATAGCAAAAAATGATTTTTTCAAAATACTACAAAATTTTGTACCTGATTAAGGGCATGTCCGAATTCTTTTATAGAACTTAAAAACCTGCGTTGATTGTCGCTAGTTCAGTCAAAATTGATTAAACTGTTCACGAGATATCCAACCAAAAAATAAAAAAAAACTTCCGCTTAAAAAAAATCTGAAATTCTGTATCGAATCAAATTCGCATTCTTAAAATTTTTTGCTTAAAAAATCGCGTCAAATCCTGTATATTTTAGAGTTTCGAACTCGAAAATAGCAGGAAGTTAAAGGGTTGACCTACAGGGTTAACCGTTTTTCTAATTTCTCATTGCGGTTTTATATGGATGTTGTGTAATCTGATCAATAGACTCCCAAGACGAGTATCTGTTTATAGTGCTAGTATTTTTAAGCAACAGTTTAATTAAGTCTTAATAAGTAAATTATGCATTTTGCAACATCGAAAATTAAGATTCCGGAACGAGGACAAGAATTACACTTTCATCAGTGCTCTTTATCCAGATTCAATTCTCTCGAGTTTAGTCACAGTGATAAGTCGAAAATTCACTCAAACGCAAAACATCATAAACAATATCGCACTACTTGTAGACGAACATTACAAACTTGTCACTTTGATGAAACTGAATGTTATTTTTTTACTGAGTGGAAACTAGTACGGCATTCACTAAAATAACTACAAATGAATAAAACACATCATTCAAAGTAATTGTATAGTTTACGCGACGGTTGTGATGCTGTGTGATGAGGATTATAGACCAGCCCAGAGCCGGGGCGGAACATTGGAAAATGAAAGGAAAGGAAACTATGAGTGAAATTAGACTGATAGAAGCTTTAGAAATCTTATGGGGACCAAATTGGTAGGATATTAAGAAACAGTCAAATTTTAATCACCCGAAATCGAGGGGTTAGCATGAATGGCTTTATGGAGGTCAATGAAGCAGAGAGATATGCAGATATCCGTACCGTGTGGAGATCAGTGGCCCCTTCCTACCCTCATGGGACAGTGAAGTGAATTTAATATAATAATTGCTATATTTTTTAACTAAGTCGTTCCATTTACAGTACTATGTTTAATAAATTATTTTATTAATAAATAAGTAATATATAATTTGCTTAATAAATTTTAATATAATTTCTTTGTTATTGTTGTTTTTTATGTTATTTATGACATGAAGAAATATATATTTAAAAAAAAATTAAAAATAATCTCATATTTGTGAACTCTCTACTATCTCTATTTGTGAACTATATACTATTTATGAACTATTTGTGAACTATCTCTATTTTTTATCTTCTTAATGATTAAACAAAATACTCGGTGTGACGTTTTACACAGTTCGAAAATGTTGAAAATGAATGATAATAAAAATAAAACCCTCAGAAAAATATAAACTGTATACCTATTGTAATACAAACCATAGACTGTTAAAATTTATCGATGACTTACAGCTAAGCAATTTGCTATTTGTGATACAAAAAAACATTTCATTAGACACGACACGGTATGTGGCGCCTGTATTTAGATGAAAGATCAACGCTCGCTTGTACAGTGCGAATCAGTTGTGCAACGCAGCTATTTCGGTGCAGCGTGCATAGCGCGAGTGCAGGCGGCGCGCGCGCACCGACGGGATGTGGGACGCCAGTACATAACAATTACAAAACAGCATCCTACGGCTACCGAGCTGCTACGAGTCGTAGAATTCACTCATGACGAATAAATATAACAAATGTTTGAAACGCTTGTCAGTCTATTTCGTATAATTGTGAACGTTTGTGCGAAATAATGCCAAGATGAAGGAAACTATGGAGCTGATATCGTAATAGCTTATAGAACGTCATTAAATTAATTTCAACTTTATCGCTGCAGAACATTTGTCGTTACATTAGTGACTTGTGGCTGTAGACGCAGATGTACACACGATACTAAGCCAGTGAGGTAATGTAAAACAAAACGAAAACAACAAAGACGTATGTGATCACAGTGCTGAACTCAGTAACCGTAATTATTTATTACCTAAGATTCAATCTATTAGGTTTACTCTATTATGTTATTAATTTCAGTGATGACAAATTACTTAACTTAATTTTTTGAGTTCGATGCTACAAAGATTAGAAGGCAAATAGAGCACACCAAACACACAAAATATCAACGGCCACTTTTTAAGCGTATGCGATAGTTTTTGGCACATTGCCTATTTCATCTCTCAAAAAGCGTTTCTTGTATAAATCGATATCATTATTATGAAATTGCACATTTGGAAAATTCCAGAACAGTGGAGCTGTAAAATTTTATTATAAAGCTGTTTCTTCATTCGCTAGGCGACGAGACGTGTAGCGGTGACGCAAGTTCCTCTAATATCGTCTGACTTCGCTAAATCGAAGCCAAGGCCGGGCTTTCGCGTGGAACGCGTTAAATCTGATTTACTTAAATCTCTCGGGAAATGACGACCCGCTTCGCGCGGCTCCGGATCTCATTCCCTGAGGATTGCTCGTCTCGCCGCAGACAATTCTGTAAACTTAACAACCCGGTCGATATCGTAACGACATCAAAATCACTTCAACTGAGAGCGCACGGCGGCGTCCCTCTCACCCTGATGTGCTTCTGACATCGTAACGATATCGGCCGAGTCGTCACAAGTGTGCAGAATTGGTCTGCTGCTCGTAAGTTCACCGCCGGCTAGCATCCGACCCCGCACGAGTGCAGCTGTCACGCGATATTTCGGTGTCGGGGATAATTTAAAAAGTAGACTTTTATTTTTGCCAACGGCGCGTCGTTTAATTTTAATCATCACGATGTCTTGGCAGTTGTCTCAAAGCTTACGGATTTATCGTGTTTTCCGAGTTTTTTTAAGATTTTTTTTCGTATTAATTACTCGGGCGATAGTCCGCCATTCCGAAATGCATATCGTCGTTAGTTATGCCACTTTAGTTTTTTTTTGGTCTCCATATAGCCATAGCTAATGGACCGTTACCTATTGAAGATGCATAACATATTACAGAGTTTTCTTTGGCGACGTAATTGAATTTTCAATTCGTTCTCGAATATATTATCACTAGCCGTTTCCTGCCCGCTTCGCTGTTTTATTTTATGGTTTGAATTTGCTTGCGGTTGCCAATTACTATTACAAAAAAATTGTTTAAAAAATATCATACGTCGTCTTCCAGACAACAATCTACATCTAGGAAAGATTTTATAGCCACTCTTTCAGCTGTATATTTAAGCGTAATTGAACGATAAATCTTCAAATAATTTGCACATTTATAATATACTACCAGGCCCTGCAGACGTTGTTCAACCCTTTCTTGTGGACGTCTTGCCAATATGGCTAATGCCTGCAGCTCCGCTACCATGGACACAAAACCTAGTCTTCGTCTTTTTTTCGAACGATAACAATCCCATTCCGGTTTCGCTTTTGATTTTGATCCTGATCACTCTTTTAATTTTGATTCCAACCCCGACACTCGTTTTAGATCTCAGATCGTTCCCAATTTCACTTTCAATATTGATGCTAGTCCCGTTCTTAATTCTGTTTCCTCTCTCGCTTTTAAATCCGATTCTATTATCAGTCCCAGCTCCGACTTGAACGAAGCCGGGGATAAATGTTAATATAAAAAGACAATCTATATTACTAGGAGACAGTATATTTTTTATGGGTTAAGTAATTTTGAAAATCTACTAAGGAATTTAAATATACGAAGAACCGGAAGTAAAAATTAGCAGCCTAATTTACTCAGGAATAAGGTGGCTGTTACTGAAAGAATTTTTAGAATTCTTTCAGTACACCGATTTAGTAGTAGTACATGGATAAAACCGGGGACAAAATATATTTTTTTTTTGGAAAAGCTCCGGGTGTACGTCCAACATATCACCAAATTTCATTATAATCGGATCAATAGTATAAGCACATACAGCGAATGAGCATACAAAGAAACATTTATTTTTATAATAATATATTAAAGAGATAATTACACTTATTTATTGTATTTTTTTTATATTATATAGTGTAATTAATAAATAAATAAGCGATATGAAAATTGTAAATTTTGGTCACACAGAAAGTTATCAATTTTGTTTTATACGAATCTTATAGATTTTTTTTAATGTGGAAAGTTTATGAAATATTTAAAAATCAATACACATATTAATTCGTAAATGTGTATATTTAAGACATTATTTAATAGCTATTAATAGTTAAAATAATTTACGGAAAAATTATCCAAACGCGAGAACCGATCGAATTACTTTGTATCCGAATATTCGAACAGGACGTCGAAGCGATTTCAGTGTGAATCCAATAACATTTCCAAATCGTTTCAGACGTTCAAACGCGTATTTACAAAATGCAAGCTCACGTACATCCATCCTTCTTCATTATTACAAACAAGCGTATAATTAAAGATCATATTTCAGATGAGACGTTTGAAGACGCCAATCGCCATTAGCCGGGCTGTTTATCGACGTCGCGCGCCGTCGACAGCGCTGGCGGGTTAAATAAACACTCCCCGCCGAGGAGTGGTGAGTTGGGCGCGTGGCGTACGCGCATCTAACGTTTATCGAGCAATAACAGTTTACGTTGTCGGCCGGGGCGCGTGCCGTGAACTTTCGCAAGCTCGATTGCCTGGATTTATCGCGGTTGGCAACGAGAAGCTCGTATTCTGTTTATCTTATTTTACGTAGATATTTATGCGCCGTTATTCCTGTTTTGTTTAAAATACACGCGAGAGAGGCAAATACGTGGAATGGGATATTATTTATGTTTTAGATGTGTTTGAATGCTTTGGCGTGTAGGATTGCAGGGTGTTGTTTTGAAATCTCGGCGAGCCGCCTCGGCAAGTATAATTGCTTGAGAATGGTATAGCCTTTTATATATAAAAGAAAACTTAAAATTGGTGTAGTGATTCGTTTTAGTAGTACAGAACGTAAACGAAGGCGGATCTAGAATTTAGTTGGCGGATAATACAATAATTTCAGTCACTCGTCAACAGGGGAGATTGCACCCATTGCCCCCACTCCTGAATTCGAGCCTGTGTCAGAGACAGATGCTACAATACATGGCATAAACCATCACATCATGAGGCCATTAATTTCGGACAGAGCGACATCTATATACATAAAGACACTTTTACAAACCGATAATAGCCCCTTTCCAATCATTCCCAACATCACAAATGAAATCGGAAATCAAATATAGTTTCCTCTGCGCTTTATAGTCCCGCGGTATCGGTTCTGCTCCCGATATCGAGGCGTGTCGATCATCCCACGGCCGGTTGGCGCGCCGCCAGCCGCGGCGGCCGGCGCGGGCGCCCGCGACGGCCGATTTGTTAAAAAAACAAAGAAAAATCTCTCCTCTGTCGTGTCATTTCACGGCTCTATTGTCATCGGACACGTCTGCGATGTAATTTTGTCAATGGACGTACAAATTTTAAGATTTACTATTCTGAAATGCTGTAAAAATATGCACCTTAGAAAATTTTAGACTGACTTTAGCTTTATTTGACGACCGTTCAGTAGAGCGTGTAAATGTAATCGCCTATTACCTGGACCGCTGTGTGGACTAAAATAGTTGGACTAACTAGAATTTCACGTATACAAGCGAGTCTATGGCGTAACCGAAAATACGCGGAGCGCGTTATTCAAGCGGGGCACGCCCACTGCGCTGGATTTTGCGGTTATTTCTGGCGTTTAATTACACCCACACGAGAATTTTGGAAGAATAAATTCATTATATCGGAACGCACCTGTTTTATGAAATCGGCCCCCATTGTGCGGTTGGCACGACGCCATCGACGAAAAGCCGCGTTTTTCGGGGAGGCACCCGCGACTTGCGTTTTACGATGTGTTTACAAATTGTCGGGCCCCGGCCCGTCGCTTTAGGGACAAAGATGGTTTTGGTTTGGGGTGATGCATCGCTGTCGTTGTTTACGTTTCTGTTTATTTGATTCTACCGTATTGGTATAATACAGTATTGATGTAATATAGAAAGTTTATATGCTTTTTATTTTTAAGGTACCGTACTCAAATCGCAGCCTTGGAGTTTCATCATGTCCATCCGTCTATTTGTCTGTTCGCGGCCTTAACTAGAGACTCGTAGAATTAGAAATCTATAATTTGATATGAGTATTCATATTAATTACACCGATGAAGTGATTGAATAAAATCCTAATAAAAATATTTTAGGGTTACTTCCCCTAAACTTAAAGCGGGGATTAATTTTTATTCCTCGTTTATTCCATGATGTGGGGTAAAAATTACTTAGATGTATTTGTGACAAAACAGGTTTTGAATATAAATTTATGAACCATGTAAAATTATGGAAATATAAAATCATAACTTAATCATAACACCTTAACACTCGTCCTATGTGGGCTTCTTTTTGGGAGTTATTCGCCGCTAAACCGAGAATTCAATTAATAGGTTCATTATATCAGCTAAAATCCTACACTGCGCGTGGTCCGACATGAACCTGTTTTTTTTTTTTTGATTTTGTATTTTACTTACCAGCGATCTGTTCCGGTGGCAGTTCGTCCGCCTGAAATAGAAGAGATTTTTTTAATAAGAAAATTATAAATAAATTGAAAATTTTGTTCATATTTAACTCTTTGTCGGCTTTGAGCGCTATCTTAATAAATTGACTTGATTTCAAATAAGCTGAGAAGTTTACTTTCCAGCTCTCAAGAATTATGCATAGCTGGAATTATATATTAATTTAGATACGTCTCGTTTTTATCGACTACTGAGCCATACAGTATTAATTTGTCCGTTTGAGAGTCCAGCTCCTCATGCTTTTGCAGTCCAGTTTAGAGGCTGTGAACGACAGTTGCCAGAAATGAGGTGACAAGGTCCAAAATTAAAGGCTTGATGTGCCTATGTTGACTCTAGAGCACGGAGAGAGTTGTTTGACTTGACTTGGATTTAAAACTTTTTGGTTAGTTCAACCATGAATATGATCCAAAACCGAACCCTTCAGAATCTTTGGGTATATAAATGTATATTTAATAAATAATAAAAATAGACTTCGACAGATATCAAAGAGACTTTTCTCAGTCATCTATTTGTGTTTCAATCCTATAGCGCATCTAAAGTGCCGCTAAAAAGTTTGCATTTATTTTTTTTCCCATAACCTTGTACACAATAACTAAAGAAACTTTCAATGTGTGTTCATTCCATCTTCAACCCAATAAAAATTATGGTTGTATTTTTATAGCATCAAGATGCATGCTGCAGCATTTTAGAATTCACATGTACAACTTCAGAGCCGCGTTTAATAACAAACTCTATACTTTATTTATTTCAATAACAAACTTTATATTAGTTTAATATTGCGTAAAGTCACTTATAAATTTAGCTGTCCCATTAATAACGTTAATTTTTCACGCTACACGGCTACACGTAGGGAATGCAATCCCGATCCCGCGAGATCCCGATCTCGCGAGATCTCGCGTAATTTTTCGGGATTAATCCCGAAGCATAATAGGACGAGATCCCGTTCGGGATTGGGCGGCAGTGGTTAGCAACGCTAGGCACATATTGTCAGGGCGCGAGCGATGCGCTGACGGACGGGCGCGGCCGCGAGTGCCGAAATACGAACAATTACGAATGTTAGCGACAGGTGACGAGCAGGATAGATAATATAAAACTATGTAGAGTGAGTGAGAAAGAGGTACAGGCGTGCGGTCAGGCAGTCATTTGTTTGTTTACGTACGTCATAATTGTTTTAGTTGTGCAGTTGTAATCGTTATTTTCCTTAAATTACTCATTTTTATTGTTTATGGAAGTTAATTAAATATATCTTTCGGATTCTTATAAGTGTGAGATTGTTAATACATTAAAATGTCGAAAAGTAATGCAGATCAAGTGTACGTTGACTTTAGCAGTCGTTTACCGGTATGGAGATATTTCAAGAAAGCAGTTAATAATTTAACTGCTCAATGCCAGTTATGTAAAGCTGTTCTTAAAACCTCATTCGGGTCTACGAAAAGTTTACACGTCCATATGATGTCAATCCATAAAATTGACACAAAATTGAATGCGGGAGCAAGCACACCTGAGCCGGATAATGTGTCACTACCTTCGACTTCGTTAGCGTCTACTAGAGCGTCGTCGTCAGTTGCGCTGTCACCAATTAATGTTGAAGCTCAATTTTCACCAGAAGATGGTGAAAATTATCAAACCATAGAAAAAAGAAAATCACTGATTATTTTCCATCTGATTGTAATGTAACAAAGAGTTAATGATTTCCCGAATGGTAGCAAAAGATGGTTTGCCATTCAGGGTATTCTGTACTTCCGAGGATATGAAGAATCTTTTGCTGCGAAAGGTAACAATTACAAATTGCCTTCTTCACCAAATACAATTGAACTAATTGTAATGAATTACGGAATGACGCTCAAAATAAAATGAAAGAAGATCTGCTAAAGTTGAAGAATGAAGATTATAGGTTTACAGTCATTTTAGATGAATGGACATCTGGAATAAATCGGCGCTTTTAAATGTCAATGTACACACAGTCATTAACTGTCAGCCTACTTACTGGAATATTGGACTGGCGCATTTTGGAAGTATGTCATCGGAGTCTTGTGTTCAGGTTCTGAAGGAAAAACTATCAGAATTTGATTTATCCCTGGATAAGGACATAGTTGGTATAACGACCGATGGAGCCAGCGTCATGAAGAAAGTAGGACGTCTAATTGAACCACTACTACAGCTTTGCTACGCCCATGGTGTACAATTAGGTATAACAGACGTCATTTATAAAAAGACCGTACAATCGAATCCAGAGGAAGAATTTGAAGACCCTGAACTGAACACAAATCGCAGCGCGGAGGAGGAAGAAGTCCTAGGTGACAATCCGGATAATTATGATGGTTTGTACTTTTCCTTACCTATAAGACAAGTTTATTTGGCTACAGAATACCAAATGATTATATCAAAACTAAGGAAATGCGTCAAACTTTTAAGAATTCTCCTACCAAGAATGATATGCTTCAGATTTATATTCAGCAAGAGTTTGGCAAAACAATTCAGCTGGTTCTTGACTGCAAAACGCGTTGGTCTAGCCTATGCAACATGATAAGTACCTACAATAGCGTAAAGCAGTGTGTAGCTAAGACCCTAGTTGACCTTTCGCTCAGTTCCAATCCAGAATACTTTTCACGGATGAAGAACACGCTGTCCTCATCGATTTGGAAAACACACTTCAGCCAGTGAAATTGGCTGTTGAGGTACTGTGCCGTTGAGATATTGATTTAGTAAGTGCAGAACATACTTCACGTTTCATGGTTCGAAAGCTAGGAAACCTGAAAACTCTCTCAGAAAAGTTGGTCTCTTCGATGAACAATCATATCTCTGAACGTCGCATAAAAGCGACTGCAGTGCTGTTATATTTGAAAAATCCAAATATTTATCAAGATGACTTGGAGCAATGGAAAGGTAACGAGACTTTCCAATTACCAAGCAAATATCTCATAAGGAAAGAAATTAAAATATAATCACACGATTATATCGTAAAGAAGCAAACCAAGCCGAGATTAATACGACAGTATTAAATGAAGATGACTTACCTCTTTCTATGATTGCAGAGGATTTGAGTTTACGTGCTATTGCTGCACAAAATTATACATCGCTTCAAGAGGATTTAGAAGAAACTCTGCGAGCGTCTAAAACTGAAAGTCCTTTTAAACCTGTATCCACGAGCTTAGATAGGTTAGAGTCAGTCATAAAAAAAGAAATGGATTTGTTTGAGTGTGGAGGAACAAAGGGTAGATTTTTGCAGTTTGCATATAATTCTTTAATCACGTTGCCAATCAGTGTTGAGTCGGAGAGGGCATTTTCAGCAGCTGGGTACATTGCAACGGACATTAGATGCCGTTTAGCAGATAATACTCTTAATACACTTTGTTTTTTAAGAAGCTACTTTCAAAATAATAATAATAATAATAATAATATCTTCGGACATATATACACAGCACCGTCTGGTCCCAAACTAAGCAACTAGGCTTGTACTATGGGTACCAGACAGTTGATATACTACATACATTTTTTTTTTTTTTTTGTAAATATATACGTATAATACATAGAAACACCAGACTCAAGACACCCGTAACTACTTTCTAGTCTCTTTGAGTAATAATTTTGTTTTTATTATGCTAATTTACAAAAAAGACTTAAATTGTTTAGTTAATAATATTGAAGAATAAAGATTTTGTTTTCTGTCAAATAATATTTTATTTTAATTAACCTTAAAATCAGAAACAAGCAATTTTCATCGTTTTCAGTTATCCGAACTTTATTTTTTTTTAAACTAGACGGGATCCCGAACATTTCGGGATCTCGCGGGATTGATGTTTCTAATCCCGCGGGATCCCGAATTTACGATCTCGAGTCGGGATTGCATTCCCTAGCTACACGTATCAATTCCAAGCCACGTTACTTCGTTGTTTGTGTGCAAAGATATATACACACTTAATTTAAGATTGAAGACAAGTGTGTCAGATGAGAGTGAAATAATGTAATTAGTTTTGTACATTTAATTTTTTGTTATAATATTTTTTTGATATTTTCGAGAAAACTCATCAATTACTTATTCTGATAGAAATACTTAGATGTTAATATACGGCCACTCAAAAAGTTTGTAGATATTAAGTTTTATAAGGTGTACTTAGTGGCTGCACATACAGTTGGATTTTCTCTGATAATGCCTTGAGTGAATGCTCTATAGTAGCAAAGAGGCCTGCCATTCGTTAACTAATTACATAAATCTATTGGCTATAGTAAAAGTACGAGATGCGGCGAAAAACAATTACTTTGAATGGCCATTGGAAATAATTGCTGTCAATTACATTTCGTAGTGAATGTTATATATATGCTTGGGCGCTACGCTACGCCAGCCATTGTTGATGTGTTCAATTCGATTTGACAGATAGGAGGCCGTGGTGAGACGTATGCTATTTAGTCAAACAATAATTTCCATGATAAACGGAGTTTAAGAACCACGAGTTATATCTTAATATAATTTAATGTTCATTTAATAAATAATTTATTTAGAGCACCGACCTTAAAATTATTAGATGTTTATTTATAAATTACCTTACAAGCGGAGGCATAAATTTTGTGAGAAACAAACTTTATAGCATGTTTTGTTGCCAACACCAATTAGTGTCTCGATAGTACTATAAAATTTCATATGTAAAAATAGTTTGATGTTTGATGAATACGAATTTAAAGTAAGTACACAACATATACGTGGTACGTTAAGACAAATCTTTTAATTTTATTTTTTTTTGATGAATGAAAACTAGACCGAGTCATTTTTTGTCCATAGTTGGAAATGAATAGGCACATTCATAATAGCTTTTAAAAAATTCATAAAAAAAAAAACCTGATCAGAATCTTTTTATAAGATGGGTCCTTTCGTACATAATAAAAATTTAGTTTTTGTCATTCGGCCAAGACATTTGCCGCTCTGCGTATGTAATGTTTTATATACCACTCCATGCTCTATGCATCATTATACTGGAATAGACTCACAATTGCAAACCTATTCCGGTACGTATATAGCGAGTGCAGCTGAAACCGTAAGATGAAACGTATCATGAAATTTACGAGCGATCCAAACTAAAATAAACTCCCACAGAGAGGGGCGAGTACTTGCTGTTCACGTGGCCGATGTCAAAGAATATCCGTAGAGTTTATATTATACGGAGAGTCATTAAAAGTGTCTAGAATAGTGCTTCGCTAGGTATACATCGATGGCTGTCATGATATCTTCGACCTCACTAGCACTCGCAGTAAACGTTGTCTAACGAGATTAGTTTGTAATATGAGGCTGTATGAAATTTGGTTCGATTGTGATAATGTTTATTTTTAAAAGTTTTTCTAAAAATTAACGCTTTTAAGAGTTAGAACAAGTAATTTCTTTTATCACATGATATACATTAAAAATATCATAAATAATAAATTAAACATATAAAAATATTTGTATGTTGTAAAAATAAACGATTATCTTTATTTTAATTAGGCATATGTTAAAAATATTATTATCCCCTAAATATACGATTACATTTTTCTAAATAATATATTTGTAATCAATGATTACATGTTTTAAAAATATAATAAAAAAATTGCGTTGTAATGACAGTCCATTAATTTTGTTTTAAAAGTTGAAAATTCAGGTAAAAATTTAATTTAAATTATGTCGTCTTTAAATAGGAATATGTGATATCCAGTGCTTACTTAGTGGTTAATGTTCCCTTGTTAGTTAAAATTAAGTTAGCAACAATTAGTGATCATACCCAATCTTCAGTATCCAGGCCCATGGTGAATCGCACTAGTTAACACTGTGGGGTGCACTACACGACTGGCCGTGTGGCGTTTCTCTCTCAGCGTTCAGGGTTATTTTCTACTGGCAAGTCGGTACCGCTGGCCTTTCGGATATGAGCTTTGATACGGGGCGGAAAGTGCGGGGGGGGGGCGGTGGCAGCGAGAGGGACTATTGCTCCTGCGCATTGGCGCAATGCTCGCCGGCCGACCAATCGCAGGGGCCCAAAACGACAGGATGCTGACGTATTTTTAGTTTAGGAAACATCGGTAGGAAAATCGTAAACATGCCCACCGGCTCGAGAAAGTTTTGCCGTCCGCCCGCCCGCCGCGGCCGGCGCCACGTGCGCGCCGCCGCCTCATGCCGTTTCGGTTTGATGATGTGTCGTAAATAAAATTCAACTTCCACGATCCGTGAAGTTTCTTTGATGGCTTGAATTTCGTACATTGAAAAATCGATTTTGCCCATTTAAATGATATATGCGTGCGTAAAAACGTAAATAATTTACATAGGCGTTCTGAAAAATATAACAATAATATAAACTTATATCTATTTCCCAAAAGGGTAAACAAAGACTATAGATTTCCACATGGTGTGCTATCTCTGCTTGTCTGACTTGCTTCACTGACATCCATCAATCTTTTCATGCAAGCTGGTCGGTTTCGGGTGCTTAAAATTAGATCATTTTTTAATATACCATCAATATGGTCTGCGTAGGATTTTCTAGAGCGACCCTTGCCGGCCTTTTGCACCACACAATGTTTTGTCAGTCGTCCTTTCCAGATGGCGAAACCACCGCAACATACCTTTTTTCAACTCTAGTCACTACATCCTCTTTTAAACCATACCGCTCTCTGACATTACTATTTCTACACAATATTTCGAACATTTTCGGCAATTACTATATTTCCGAAAAAGTATATACCGATATAAATAGTGAAATTTTGCATATAAATGCGTGATACAGGAAATAAACTTATAATTAAGCTTTAAACCATCTGGAGTTTAATAAATTGCCTAAAATAAAAGCACGAAGCATTCTACAATTATTAATGAATTCTTTTGAAGTTTACATGTCATTTAAAGTACATTAGTAATGAGTGGAATTTAGGTTCCAATTTTTTGGGGGCTGAAAACGTTTGCAGCCCATACGAAAATGTAATGATTTGTGCAAAAAAATCATCTATTTGTGGTAACTATCGCACTTGACCAACTAAATTATTAAACTAATTTATTTATTATCAAAAAAGAGGGAAAGTTCCAGGAGAAAGTTTGCTTCTATCTCTTTCGGTTTAGGAATTTGCTGTAGAATCTCATTAATTAAAGTATTCTGTACAAGGTCAAAATTTAGAAAACGAGGAAATAATAAAGCGATACGCTAGATCGTTTCCTTGCGTTTTAGCCTTGTAACTTTTTCTTATATTTCAATTATCTGCACTAGACACAGAAGTTTTCTTCTTATTTGAGAATAATGTTTACATATTTTTTTTTCAGTTTATTTATGACAAAACTATTCTCTAAATATATCTCTAAAGAAATTGACTAAGAGCGAGCTGTACTCATCCAATCAGTATTTCCCATTTTCCATGATGTAGTAAAATTTCAAGATAATTAAATGAAATTCACATTGTCCCTGATTTTGTTTCATTCGAAAAAAAAACTGATTGATTACACTAACTGAATGATTTTTTAAATGTACCGTTGAGATTAATTCAATTAAATTCAATTAATCAATTCATATTATATACAATAGGTTAAGTAGAAAAAAAATGTGAAGAATTTGTACTTCTTCTAGGAGGAATATCCGAATATCAAGTCGTACGATTATCTAAAACGCGCTCCAAGAAAACATAATGCTCGCATCAACGCGACGAGACAACCGCCGACACTGCCCACCGGAAAACATCAACAAAGCACGACATAATTTGTCCCGGTGCTAAACAGCGTTTTCTAGATATTTAACAGATATGTATTTATATTTCTATAACTAATGTATACATCTGTAGGCTTATATATACAATGTTTCAGGCGAATTTTGTAATAGACATTCGTTTTATGATGCTGTTCGTTTATATTTAACATTATTAAAATTTGTGCCTGTCTGTTTGTCTATATGTTTTCTCTTATCTAAATGACGGCTGAAGCGGTGTGACTGAAATTTAAGTTGCATTAGGTATCTATGGCTGCGCAACTGATAGGGTACAATACAATGTCATGTCAATAATGTTTTGTGTGTGTCTGTTTGTTTGCTAAGGGTAATTAATATTCGAAAAGGTTGCACATATGTGATAAAAATTTGTATAGAGAGATATTATCTCCTCAAAAATGAAATATGATACTAGTTAAATAAAAACGTATTAATATCAAATAAATAGGAATAAGAGTGATTTCAGGGAGGACCGAGATGGTGTTGTGGCTGGCACAGCAAGAGAAGAGCAGAATTACTGGGATCGGAAACAACTATTGATAAATTTCAATTTACGCCCAGCGAAAGCACGAGAAACTACTAGTAACCCATATAAGAATTAAGGCAAACGAAAAAATTGAATATTCAGCCTAGCCGCATAACATTGTCTAATGATTTGAACAACATTTACCGTAATAGAGAACTTGAATAAAGTGTTTTACAGTTCAATTTTATTGTAATGAATAATATCCTAGTTCATTATAATTGAGATGTGTGTGTCCATCACTATGTTTTCTGGGAATTATAGCAAAACTGATAAAACATGACGGAAAAACAAAGAAATGAAATTATCCAGATATTCTCTCGTTATAGACAGAAGCACGGTCTAAATCATTCAAGATGGCCTCTTTTCTATTGGATCTATTAGTGGATTTAAACGCGCCGCGCTTCGTAGTGATGCGAATGACTGATGAATGGTATGATGCCTACCTACGTAATGAAATATGTATTACAGGAATATACGAATACGCTCGTACTGCAAAAATAATAGAATCGCTTTCGATATTATATATCTGTTGAAATTGCAATAGGTAATATGTAAACTTTTATATGAATTTAAAAATATTTCAATAATTTTACTTTTATAATACTAAGACTAGATTACTATTTAAAAAATAATGTCTTTAAAAGGACGCAGTCATTATTTATTTTGACTCCAAGGCTAATAAATATACTTGAAATAAATTAATAAAAGTAATATTATTTATGACATTACATTTTTTGAAATGGATATTTTTAATTACTTTAATTATGAGTATTTAGGATATTTTGAGTTACTTTATATATATATATATATATACAAATTATAATTAATTCCAATTTAAAAATCTCACGTTATTGAGATAGAACAAGATCCTATTTTAATAATATCAATAGGTAGCATCTTTTATGGAATAGCGAAAACAAGGTGACGCTGGAGAAATTTTCGAACCAAAAACGTATAGTTTTTTTTTTGATGATATAGACATTATGAAATTATAACTCCAATGTATATTCTTTTCTATGTTTATAATATAAACTCTTTTGTAATAAGGTATTGTATGAAATTTCACTGCTCCTGTTGTCCTCTTTTACTAGATTTTTTTATACATCTAATAAATATAACTAAGATTGAAGTAAAAAAAACTGAATAAATAATATTGGTTTTTTTTCATATGTTATCACCGCAAAAATAGTGATTCACTGTAATTAAAACCTGACGCGTTTAACCTGCGAAGTCTTCACAATAATATAATAATTCACGCTCCACCATTTAGAAGAAGGAAAGGACATAAGATATAGCGGTTAATAATTCAACAGAAGAGTTTAACACTTGTACAGATTTAAAAATCGTTCAGCTTCATCGCATCGAAACGTGAGCACCGGCGGCGTGGGCGGCGCTGATAGAGGAATTGGCACGGCCCGAGTCGAATGTCATAAGCGTCCTTTTGGCCAGGGATCAGTGAACCCGCTCCCCGGGGCGTGTTTGTAAATACTGATCTTTAAAATAAGCAATGAATCATTCCATTCTCGGGTCGATTAATAACTCACTCGGCTCGATGGGCGCGCGTCGTGCGCGACTTGCGTCAGCGATCGAGACCGACCTATTGCGTGCGCATTTGAGATTCGACGCCCTGCTCGGATACTACTATAATAATACTACCTACGTGATACCCATGGACATACCTAGCTCCTGGTCGGAGAAGATGGGGGGGAAGCTGCCCTACACCTTGGTAAACCCATGATGATCCCCTATCACGTAGCTCAGTCAGCGTATTTCACGGACACCGCATCTATTCGTGTCTTAACCGTTATTAATATAATAATAATTGGAATTCCGCTCTTTTTTATCGCCTTTGTGAATTGTCAAAATGAAAGAAATTATATTTTTTACTTGTAGCTCAGTTGGATTGAAAATATGCTAAATGAGATGGCGTCGTTGATAAAACGATACGAAATTTCGTGTTTTTCTCAGAAGTAACAAATCACTAACTACATATGACGTGGATTATAACTAACTAGCGTCAAACCTGCTTTTATCGATTAATAACAACATAAGATTTTTAAGGTTCCGTACTTCAAAAGAAACCCTTATAAGATCACTTCGATGTTTGTTTTCTTATCCATCAAGACTCTTTTTCTTAAGAACGTGTAATGGTATCAAAATGAAATTAATATTAAATGCACACATTCGTATATATTTTGTAGATAAAAGTGTTTTTTTAGAGCGTTTTATTTGTTACGATGAATAGATATGTCTACGGTCCCTTGAGACTTCAAGGATGTCCTTGCCGACTGGCAAGGAGCAAGGTTTCACAAAGTGAGTAAAGGAAAAAAAAACGAGTATTTAATTTGCACTATACCTTTTATTTTATTTTCTTGCGATTGTAATTCAACATTCACAGTGAAAGCGGCAGTGGCTCAGTGATCAAGTGCGTAACCTTCGAACCTGGCTGTACTGGATTCCATACCGACCGCGAACGAATTGATAAATGGCTTTTTAACTAACACTACATTACATCATCGTGCTTCGAAGAGCACGTTAATCACGTCTGTCCCAGACGTCGTCATCGTACTGTTGACGACGACCGTTAGCAGCCGCCGACCAGCAATAAGCCAACATGGGGGGCTTAAGGTCTAAACCGCTCAATCTGCATGAAATAAGAATGTTGTGAGAAGTTGGACTTCAGCAGTGATGTTATTAAAACCTGATACAATTTGCAATAGGATCATGGATCGTTTTTGAACTTCCCACTATGAAAAATGAAAATTTTCCAAGTTTAGGATATTGAAAAAGAAATAAATTGTGAGAAAAGAAAAATAAAAAAAGTTTGTAAGCTCTCAAAAGGTTTTCATATTTTATATACAAATACAAGATAATTTTTATCACATTTTATTTACATTTAATTATAATATATGTATGCCATTTTCTTTAACAATTTGTTGCCATTTTGTTAGTAGTGACACAATTTAATGCTGTAGAAATTTTGAGGCTTCTGATCAAAAAACTGTGACAAGTAGTTTTGACAGTCTTCTCTTCATGTTAATCTAACACTACCTGAAAAATTCTGAAGAGACCAAATAAAGTGAAACTCTGAGGTTGCAAGCTCAGGACTATACGGTGGGTGCATTAATACTTCCCAACCAATCTCTCAATATTTGTTGAGTGGCTAAAATGTGTGTGGTCTGGCGTTATCATGGTGAAAAACCACACCCTTTTTATTGATCGATTCGGGCTGTTTTTTCTCTTCTTCTTGCTTGAGTCTCATCAGCTGTTGGCAGTAGAGATCCGAATTGATGGGTTTGCCCGACGATAAAAGCTCATAATGAATAATACCCTTCCAATCCTTTCCATAGCATCAACTTATCGCGAGTTATTTCGGGTTTCGCTAGTGTGTAGAGCTTGTTTGCCTTTACATTACGATCTTTTTCGCACGTTCTTGTCGTAGGTAATATATTTTTCATCACCAATGATCAATCTTTGTAAAATCGGTTCAGTTTCATTACGTTTCAATAGACAATCGCAAATTAGTACACGATCCATTAGATTACTTTCAGTGAGCTCGTTTGAGAGCCAAGCATCGAGCTTTTTTGTACATCCAGTTTTTTTTTAGTTAGGTTAAAACTCTTTTATGGTCAATCTCCAGCTCTTTAGCCATATCGTAAGAACTAATATGCCAATATTGCTTTACTTTTTCCAAAATGGTATCGACTTTATCAGACCAAAGCGAATTTCGTCTTTGACATCAAAATTACCGGACTGGAAATTTTTTGAACCAGTTTTGTGATATTATTACTGACACTGCATTACATTCATAATAGCCAGAAATTTTTTTCGCGGCTTATGTCACATTTTTTCCTTTTTTTGTTATAAAATCTTCAAAGTGTATCGAATTTTCACTCTATTTTTATGGATATCGATAGAAGATTCACTCATTTTGGTTGACAGAAAAACAATAGAAAAATGGCGGGACACCGATTTTACATTTTATTTTCCTTTTTTTCAAATTACTTAATGGTATCAAAACCGGCCAGATACAAATAGCACAATCAAAGAGATTTTACTACAACTTTTTACTTATAAAATACGAAGAAACTTTTTCCTCGACCTAATAATATATTACTACAACTATTACGTTTCATCACTATTTAAACGGTGTATTTTTAGGCAGCTCACGTTTTGAATCTGAACGTTTATTTACAAAAAGTTCAAGTTACATCGTAAATATTTCTCCTGTTAAATATAGCAGCAGAAAGAAAATGTAATGCTTTGACAAACAAAGGAAGAGTTTATAGAGACATTTTGTTTTGCTGCCAATCCATGCCAAACGGCGCGTCACTAAATCAGTCTGGTTTTATACCCTCTATAAAAATAATGGAATAACCAGAACATGTATTTACATTTCTACATACTCTTAGTTAAATATTATAATTTAAAAAATGCGTTATAACACTATTTTGATATACAGATATTTCCAGATTATTTTGATACATAAGTCAAGTGAAACATTTTCACATCTGTTTTATAATTTCTAATTGCTTAATTATGTATTTCTTTTTTAATAATAAAAGTTAAATTAGTAATTTGCTGAAACTTTACAGTAACATAGTGTATACATGAGAATAACACATAGGCTATAGTTTATGAAAATATTAACTTTCAGTCCTGACTCCGCTATTGATTGCTGTTCTGATACCGATATAGATTACGATTATATTCAAAATATAAATAATTCATCCTCGGTGCCGTCCCTCTACGCATCGAACGATAATTATTGTCCGGTGAGTAGACGTAAAATCATGGCTTGAGTTGTCCAAACTGAGACTGTATTCAAAATGGACACTACTGGTCACTGGATCAATGTTCAGCGACCAGTAGTATTCTTCCACTTCCGCGATTTATTGATATGTGTTTCATTTCATTTTAGTTTCTCGAAGATGATTTTGTCTGAGCACCGTAGTTAAGGACCTGATATAAAAATACACGTGTGCAGTGTTTATGATCTCTCGAAATTGTTGAACATTCATTTATAAGTTGCCAGCAAGAGAATCGTATGCGCTAAATTTGTATTAATTATATAATAATTCTGTCAGTTGCATGTGGGTTAGGCATGTACTTAAATTTTGCTTACTGACGAACTATATAAAGTTAATATTCAATTCTTTACGATTTTTTTTAAATATTTTGGTATTGTTTGAATCGTTTATACGTGTGCGTGCGTGCGTGCGTGCGTGCGTGTGTGTTATACGATATATGTCGTATAATAGATGATATATTTTAATCGATCGTTATATTTTTAAGTGTATTTTTGATATGCCACGGATATTTTTAAATAAGTTTATACTGCATTTTTAAGAATAAATAAATATATATATATAAAATCGAACCGATTTTAACAGTTTTTCAGAATTCAAAAGTAAATAGGCTATAATATAAACTGCATTTTCTAAATAATAAAAGTGGTTCTGTCAAATCTTTGTAAATATAGCGTGTTATAGATTATTTAATTGTCAAGTTTTGAAAAATGTTGTAAATCCGTAAAAAGCATACATGGATAACAGTCTTTTATCAATAAGAAAATTATTTACGAAAAAAAAAATAGGCCCACCTCGGGATCTACCTACGACCTACCTACCTAAAATTAAGCTAAAAAAATAAACTTTATGACGTCAAAATTAAGTACAAAGTGTTTCAATAGTCTCAGTTTTTGTCTATAACTCCCCGCGTAAAAATGAAAGTCTTTCGACAAGCTTTAACTTTGCATTGCAATGCACTGCTTTGAAATTGATCATTGTTAACAGAAATATTCAAGGAAGGACAACCATTGGTAACGGGACCCTAATTAGAAGCGAAAGCGGGACTAAGTTTTCAATCGAGAGAGGCATCGGGAACAAAATCAAGAAAGGAAGTGGGCTTAAAATTGACAGTGAAATTGCAATCAAAACAGAAAGCTGGACTGGAATCCGGATCACGGTTGACAGCATATCAGGAATAGATATTTACAAGATGTTGGGAACCAGACAATAAATAATGTTTCGATATAAAGATGAAGGAATTCATTAAATCATTTCATAACCACGTACGCGAAGCCGCAAGCGAATGCCAGTATAGTAATAAATTAAAAAGACATCATACATAGCGAAAACACATTTTCAGCTAAACTTTATAATTTTTAATAACTGTTTATTAATTACACTTGTATCTCCAGATTAGAGTTCTTCACGTATAACATGTACATTCTGTTTAAAGGATTCACTAGTAGTGCCAAAGGCGTCGTACGCCTGATTCAAAAGCTTCTCTTTGTACAAAGTATGGATATAAAGATCGAGAACACGACCAATTGTTTGTTTCCTTCACTAACGCGGAATACAACAACGTAGAGCTGGACGACCAACTGACACTTATATTTTATGTCGTGACTTAAATGTGTTTACCAGAAGTTATAAATAATTAAAATGAAATAGGAAATTCGGAGAAATGAGGTATAAAAATTCCCTCATTTATGCCTTTTTTTCGTCAGTCCTCACTTTAATTATGTTACATTGCTTACTAGATTTGGGAGAGCTTAAATTTATCGTAAGAATAATTGGTATACTCATACGGTACAGGACCGTATGTGGGTCAAAATCACCGACACGAACCATGCACCGAAACATGTGTTACTGTTCAACTACGCTTGTACAAAACACATCCATAAGAATGAAAAGGAAGATAGCCCAAACTATAGCTTGAACCGCAATAAAAAAAAATCATTAATTTATCATTTCATTCAATAGGTGTGACGCTCGAAAGTAAAAATATGTGGTTAAGGCAAAAGCGAATAAATAGAGTTAAAACACGTGAATAAAATAGAAACCTAATTAGAAGAGTGATGTGACCAATGATGGAAATGGGGCAATACAAAATACTAAGGGAGTGCCAAGAAGTTGTATCGAAGATTAAGTAAGCATTATCATGCCAAAGTGTACAAGTATTCTTTATGTACGAATTTATGGACGGAAAATTTGTGATGTCTCTTCGTACTCACACATGATACAGAATAAATCTAAACAAACGAATTCATTTACACAAGAACAATGCGTGTTGACTGAGATACTACAAACTCATTCATGATCGGGAAGTAAATAATTTTACAAATAAAATTCGGCAATACTTGACCACGCAGGCCGGTTCCTGAATTCGGTATTGTTTTGAACAATAACTTTTTGGAACTTGGAAGGCACCTCATTATTGTTGCTAACATTTTCGAGGTCGAAATTATCAGCGTCCTCTTTCAAAATTATTAGAGATATAAATGTATGAGTTATTGTCATCATTTAGGTAATTTGTCAAAGAGATTTTCGAAGCTTTCGAACGAACAATTTAATGACTACATTTTTTTTTTATTTTAAAATTCGACAGGTTAAGAAATAAGTTATTATGAAAAATCAATTTCTTAGTGATCATTTTAATATATTTCAACGAAACTTGTTACGATCGACATACCATCTTTAGTAAGAAATATGTTCAAGTGTAAAAAATCAATCTTTCAAAAAAGTTAAAGTTATTACAAAAAGACGCTTATTTAAAAAAAATATTTCTTCACCATATTTGTCAAGGAAATTAATCGATTTCGATAAAGCTTACAGCATTCAATACAGTTCTACTAGTGATAGTCCTGATTAAATTATTGAATTTTGGAATCGATCGGTTCAATAGTTGAGAAAGTATCAGAAAAAAATATTTGTTGGCAAATTCAAAATCTAAAAAAAACCTGATAGGGAAGTCCGATTTCAATCGGCTTATTCCTTCTAAAGGTATCAAGGTTTACACACCCCTTCACACACATACACACGCACATTCACACACACACGCACATTCACACACACGTGCACACACACAGACACACACACAAGCACACACACACACACACAACGCATACACGCACGCGAACCCTTGTACGCACTTTTCCCGTAAAATTTCGCGTAATCGGATTGAAAATGTGACTTTGCTGATGTAAAAAAAATATTTTTCTTAACGAGAACTAAATATTTATATAAAAATTTTCAGTTTTTTTGAAAGGGAATTAAAAAAAGAAAACTTACGAAAACCGTTCATGACTATAAATGCTCCTTTGTCATAGAAGAACTCAAAAGTGAACGCAGCACGGATGTGAATAATCAGAATTTAAAGTAAACAATTCTGATATATCTAATAAGAAACTTGCACAAATAATTAAATATTTAGATAGTAATTCTGAACGTGTTTGTCTGTCAGAATTGTTTTTAAAGACTGTGAAAAACCTAAACTCGTTTTGTCTATGCACATTTTCGTCGTATATTAATGGTACTCAAGAATATTAAAAAGTATCCTCACCTATATGTGTTTTATTTTTCTCCGACAAACGCCAGTGTAAGGGCCATTTCGAAGGCGAGCGACGCTTTCTGAGTGTCGTCAGATATAATTCATTGATAAATTAAGAAGAATTCATTTTAAAAATGTATAACTAAAAATTCTGAAAAATAAGTTGGTCGGTAACCGGCATTATTTGCACATTTTTCTTTCGCGTCTCTTACATAACCACCTGCCAAATGTGTTGTCGTCCAAACTAAACTTGTAAACAGATGGATTTGCTGCTATTCATCAGAGTTTTTGCGTGCACGGAACATGTGCTAAACCAGCTAATACAAACATATCCGACGGTTATTCGCGTATTCGACATTAAAATAACACCGCTCTAAGTCAGGCGCCGCATGATTAGTCAACGCTCCAAATTGATTTTGACATGTAGTAAGTAGTTTGTTGGCGTTCGTTTCACGCTCTCGGCGCGCCGCTGATGTTATTATACGATGCCTACGCTTGGTTGTGAGAGGCGAATCGTAAATGTTTAAAGTGAGTGGGAATGAATACGTTATATTATTGATATGAACATGATATTGTTTACTTATTTTATTATTACATATTTGAAGTAATAAATAGATTCACCGTTTTATTCTGTATGTTTAAAAATGGATGTGCGATGGATGGAAAATTCTTAACACCGTTTGACCGATCATCGTCGAATTTATCATATTTAAGTGTTTTTTAGAGTTTACTCCTTAAGAATCGATTTTCATATAAGGCGCCCGGTATGAGAAAAATTTGAGGAGTAAAATCTACTGATGAATCCACGTTACGTTTTTGGTGCGCAACTTATTGGTGCACCTTTCACTTTTCAATCGCGTGTATGTGTATACATGTATACTTGTGTGTAGCCAACGCAGCGAGGCAGCTGACGCATATATTGTGTGTATACCTATATATATTATAAAAGTATACTGTTCAACGTTTACAAACGATATATATATAGTGTATCAGTTATACAATTCTAATACGGATCGACACCACTGTTTTGTTTTTGTTTTAAAGTGTTCTTTTACAATGTATCTTTTACATGTACAAATTGTTTCTGATTTCGTCCGTGTATTTATACTATTGAACCTAACATCGACTATAAAACTTCTCTTAATAATAGAACATTACAGTACTTGACTCGGATATATACGACTCAGAAGTCATATAAAATTCAATATAAAAAAATGAAATAATAAATTTTACCATCCATCATCCAAGGTATCCATCATACCTTCATCCATGTGGGCGATGTGTCGAACGGTAAGTTAGATACATTTTAAATATACCTATTAGATATATCAAGAGTTTCTCAAAGTGAAGAAATATACTTGAATATAATACTTGAGTATTATATTCAAGTATATTTGAATATAATACTCAAGTATTATATTCAAGTATATTTGAATATAATACTCAAGTATTATATTTGCAGTAAAATATACATAATGACTGCAACTCAACTAATTCGCACGTTTAATAGAGGGCATCATTAAATACGTGAGACGATTTTGGCCATTTTCGACCCCCTCGCCCTTTCGTATTTTTAAAAAGTTACGTAAAAATACGTATTTTTAAAAAGTTAGGTTTTAGGTAAATAGCTAGAATTGTTATGATGAATGATTCTGTGTCGTCGGTAGTTTTTTTTTTTATTTCTTCAAAGGCTTCTGGCAAACAAATGATCGTGTATCACTCCGAATTAACCCTTATAAGATTATCTAGTGTTCATTTATACAAAAAAAAAAAACCAGGCAACCATTTGCTTCAAAATGCTTTTGGCACAAATTACTTTTGTTGGGTTCAACTCATCGTAGAACACCCACACCTTTGACTATTGTTTTGTTTCAGGGTCATATGCATAAATCGAAGATTTATCATCTGTGTAGATATTATAAACAGCTTTTAACGCATCAAGGTTCTAGTTTTTTACCATTTTTTTGCACCATACAAGCCTGTTTTTGATCAATGCTCAAGTTGTGCTGAATCTAAGGAGAACAAATTTTTTTTTAGCCAAATTTTTGGGTAATATCTTATGTATGCTAGTTATACTTATGTCCAGGGACGCCTTTATCTATCGATATGTAAAATGACGATCTTGCATTATTAGTCCATTAGTGCATTATCAGCATCAATATTTTGTGCTACAATAATCGATTTAGGGCGACCTTCTTTAAATTGTCCATGAGCATAGATCGCCCACGATTAAACTCACTAACCCAGTGATACACAGTGGTTTTTAATAGCGCTTGACTCCCAAAAATAGAACTGAGTTGATTGATGCACTGTTTTTGAATTAACCCACGCCGAAAATCATAATAGATCATCATTCGAAAATTTTCACGAGTGAAATCCATGGTGATAAAAGACATGCAATTTTCAAAATGACGCCACAATGGAAAACAATTGACAGTTGCATAAAACAAATTCTATGTTATAATTACTTTTTAAATATCGTTCTGTACGTGGCCAGTTCCGGATACATAAATAGCAACCCTCGTACTTTGTGTTGTTCTAATTCGACCTTTTCCTGCTATTTTACAATTTTATTGTTTTATGTTAAAGTGTCACAACGAAAACTATTCTACTTACCTTCTTATCCGTTTCAATAAGGTGTAATTCTTATTCGAACTTTTCATGAAAATAACGGACCTTCTGCATCAGTCTTGTGTCTTTCATTGTCCGAAACTACTGAATTTCACATTTGGTCCAATAGTTGACAATGAAAGACAGACAGACACAAGACTGATATATATATATATATATATATATATATATATATATATGTACGAAGTTAAATAACCCGTTCACGGACCTCTATTATTCTGTTTGTTCACAATCAAATCTTTTCAAATCTACTGCACGATAAAAGGTGAAATTTGGTACATACATATATAGATTTGGAGTGAGACAAATTTAATGGTTAAGAGTATCGGCATGAGATCAGAAGGTATTGGATTTCATTTTGACGGAAGATCAATTTAACGTTAAATTAAACCACTTTCGGATAACATGTTAAGCCGTCGCTTCGATGTCAACGCATTGGTGACCACAGTTGTTGTCGTTGTTGTCTCCAATTCGCACTGGATCATCCTGCTGACTGGCATTACTGACACAACATACAAATTTGGCTGAGCTCACCACGGACATTGGCGTATAAAAAAGAACTGTTCTTAAGTGCATTATCATCACGCAAACTTAAAAAAATTGGTTGCCTGTAAAGTCGGTATACGGGCGAAAGTTTTACGTGACAACGACTTTGAATGGTAAAATCATTTTAATGTGAATATTCATTCGTATAGTAGGAAGAAGGATGAAATAATAGTAACAATTTAAAACATTTATTTATACAAAGAATTATATTTAAAACATTAATTTATACAAAGAATCTCGCACTGAATTTCATATTAACAAAATTTTATTTTTACCTTTACACATACATACGTATTTATATACAAATATACATACAATAACTTGCAATACATTTGCAAGCTATGCACTAATTCTCTAGTGCTGCGCGCGCGGCAGACCGATCATAGTTGAGTGGGAGAGAGACGCAAGGCATTCGGCGGGCCTCTCTCTCGTTCGGTGACTCATCGTAACGTTACCGAGCGTTACACTTTTTCATAAGTGACTCCCAGCCGCAACCTAATTTAAGACGTTGTCACGTCAAAAGGCTCGTTATGTGAATTATAAATATATACATTTTTAATTTTTTGAAATGCCTAATTTAAAAGACAATAAAGAAAATGTGCCTACGATTATTGGGCATTATTCCCATTATCTTCCTATTTGTGAAACTAATTTTGAAAAATATACTAAAAAATTGGAACTTTACTTATAATTTACAGGAAAGACTAAGCGAAAATCCGCTTTAGATTCTCATAGGAAACGTAAAATGTTCTTGCTCAGAAAGTGCACTTCGGGTGCTTAAAATTTGACTCTTATTGAATAAGCAACCAATTTCGCCTGTATAGAATTTTCGAGGGCGTCCTTGCCGACACTTCCATGAACACACTTTCGCTCTGTAAAGTTTTGTCGCTCTACTTTCATTCCTTTTTCCATATGACCATGGCATCAGCTAATAATGAATAAGTAGTAATAAGTAATAATTATCACATAGAAAATTAGATAGAATAAAAAAAAATAGGTAATACAATGATTTATAGTACGGCTCCAGGTGAAATCAACTTAAAATTAACCGGTTTTATCTACAGGATACCATAGATAAAACGGGCTAATTTTAAGTGTTTATTTTTTATATTTTAGAAAATTTTATTAATGTTATCCTTTTAGTACTTATAACAGTTCACTTGCAATTACGTTTTTTTTCTTGATATGTGAATTATTGATTAATTTAATTAATAGAAAAGCTCAATAAATGAAAACCCGACTTACTAAGCGATAAATAAATGACCTTTCAATTTTCTTATTTGATTATTTATTATAAATCATTTGAAACAACTGTAAATATCTTATGAAATCTTTTTTTTATAGAGAAGAAGGTGGTAATATGGCCCCCCAATTTGTTTTTTTACAGTAATTTAATAACAAATGCCTCTTTCACTTAGAATAATACGTGAAAATAATCTTAATATATTTTTTATTAATGGATCATATTTAGTAAAATAATATTTGCGGTTGACGATTTATTTGTCATTGTTCTAAAACAATGCTTAGTCGTCAATTTATTTAATATGAACGTATTATGACCCCAGGGCCATATTAAATGTATACATATAAATGAATCAGAACAAAGGAAAAAATAATTAATAACATCACTTAACGACAAAAATCGCAAATATAATAGTCAGTTTCAGCACCAGCACAGTCGTTGTGCGCCCACATATGACAACAAGCACTTTACCCATACTTCACTCCTTTCATCGGCAGAAAATGCACTTCGCAAAGAAACAAATTGCGTCATCATTATCTGGCAACATGCCTTGAACACTATGTCCGGAATCAGAGTCGTCATCAGTGTTTACAAAATCATTTTCATCACCTTCAGAGCCACTACCACCTCCTTCAGCTGGCTTTTCATTCACCCGGCCTCTTCCTCGTCTATGGCCCTGTCCTCGTTCACGTCCCCGTCCTCGTCCACGGTCCCGTCCTCGTCCACGTTTGGCTTCTTGAATTTTCTTAATAGAATCCTGAAGTCTTTCTTGTAAGGTGATGATGTAATTACTTTTTGAATTTGCTATTGATGCTTTCCTTCCCCGTTTGGATGATTTTGTTTTAGCTTTAGGAATCGCTAAAATATCTTGAGGTAATACTACGAGTGATGATCTATTTTGCTCAAGTTGATCATTAGAAAGTTCAACCGCAGAAACCACGGGTAAATCACTGCTAGTGCTACAGGATGGTGTATCTACATTATTTACTATCACGGTAGACGTTTGTTCTTGCTCCATTGATGGTGATAATTGACTTTCAGCAAAATAGTCAAAATCTGTAAAAATATGTCGGTTGAACGGATAAATGCCCGTTACTTTAAAGCCATTAGCAGCCATTTCCCCTGTAATGCTTCTCAAGTAAGCCTTCTCAAATAATTCTGCCATGTCGTGAGGTTTCAGAATTCTGTTGGAATGCAATAAGAATGTGCGGATCTCGTGGCTATAATACGTTTTAAGCCATGAAGGTTCGATCGAGTGGCTGTAGTCGATGTGTCGTGTGGGGTGGTAGACTCACGATGACGACGTGTCTTTCACGAGCAACTTCTAATATTTCAAGATTGTGGGTATGGCTATAATGACCATCGAAAATCAGAAGCATTGGAGATTCTGCTGTTGGATTAGTTTTGTCCAAGAAATGGTTAAACCAATCAGTGAATAAATTTAACTGATTCCACCCCGACGGATGGACTTTGCCAATAGCATAGCCTTTCTCATCTGTTCTTTGCACCATGTTTGTCTTGTCCTCGGCGGCTTTGGAGACAGATTTGTTCGAGGCATCTATAATACAAAAAGAGATTATTGTCAATGAACACGAAATGATATTTAACAATCCATATATTGAAACCAAAAGAAATAAGAAGTCACATATACATTTAATATGGCCCCCGGGGCCATAATACCCTCAAAATAGGGGGCCATATTAAACACATTGCACATTTTTTAAATCGAGATTATAATGAGAAAATAAGTGTTGAAATTATATATTTACCTTTATTACGTCGAAGTACACTTAGTGAAATTACTGTAAATACAACTGATTATTCTTAACGCGAATATTTAACAAAACACAAGAACACAAAAGTTCACAGAAAAAAAATATGTCCGCCGCGCCTAACGTCACCACAGGTTTGAAATTGTAAGCAGTGAATAGGTAGCGCCCGTCTAATGTGCAAAACTATACTCGACTAGCTGTTGTTGTAGTACGTAAATTAAAATTTAGATGGCCTTCGTATATAAATGAAATAATCTGGGGGCCATATTAGCAGCAGGGGGCCATAATACCACCATCTCCTCTATACTATGTATATTTTTTGTGTTGTTTTTATTTCGCTTCTAACTTAATGTAAAGTAAATCACTTAATAAATTAAAGTATAAAACGATGAAAATTGAGTAAAAAATTGCTTAAATAAACACGATCTATCACTTCTGTGAACTGATTTCGATTTTAATTGGATATTATATTATATAATGGGCGTTCTATTATGCGTATGACTTTTTTTGCAAGTAAAACATTCTAGCTGTCGGACATTAGGCCTTCACAGCCGCCCGTGAACATGGGCGGGTGAAATTGTTATTTAAATAAAATTCAGACTTCGTATTCCTAGAAGTCAGTATTTTCGCAGCTTCAAAACCACGTTTATCAAATGGTAAATCTACACGTAACAAAACGAAGTAAAGAATTAAGGTATTAACGTCAATCCAGAAAAGCAATTTATTTAGTTACCCGACAATTATCTAATTTATATTTTCACAGGCACGAGAAGGAATGCGTTGATCACGCTAATGAAGTTTTCTCTACGCCCACGTGTTGTGTTTATTCGAAAATGTTGCGCAGAAAACATGCGCACGGCCGGTTTTATTGTCCGATCCGATGCTCGGTAGCGGACAATACAGCCGCTTGCCGGATTATCGGATATAAATAGCCGCGGGACCGCGAGAGCGCGCCGCGTCGCCCGCCAGCCGGCGTTGCGTATTTTTATGTACGCTCCGAACCCAAGATTCTTAATCTTCGAGATAATCTTTACGAATAATCTTCGATTTCTATTATCGTGTGTGGATTTTTAGACGCAACAGAGTCTTTTATATAAAATGAAGTGTGTCAACGTGAGTTGTATAATGCGATTTGAAACTGAAAACTAAAAGAGAAGTTTCCATGGTGATTTTTATTATTGTACGACATGCAGGTTTCTCCTCCCGTTCCTTTCTCAGAATGTGATTATAAATAAATTCATCTTGAACTTATACACACATGAAACTTTCGAAATTAACAAACTATTTGGAAACCCCAGAAAAAACAATCAAAAGTTCGCTTACACGATTTGGGAAACTTTTTTTTTTTGACAAATCATATCGGTTTTTCATGTAGAAACTTTGAAGTAATCAGCACCAAGTATATTAAAAGTAACATTAAATTTTCAATAGTTTAATCTGAGTTAATATTAAAGTTTTTACTGCCATTTTAATTTGACAATGACTGTCTGATTGGCGTAGTTGATAGTGGTCCTACTTGCTGCGCTGGGGGCGTGGGTTCGATTCCCACACAAGACAAACATTTATATATTTGATTAAAAATTAATGTTTGTCTTGTGTCTAGATGTTTTTATTTATTGTATGCATATATTTACAAAAAAAAAAGTGTACTATGTAGTACCCATAGTACAAGCCTCATTGCTTGGACCAGAGTCAAGGACCAGATAGATGGTGATGTATCTATGTCCGAAGATATTATATTATTATTATTACATATCGGCAGGAGGAAACTGTATTCATTAAAATGTGCTTTTTACCTGAGGTGTAAATAAAATCTTAGCTCGAGAATTTCATCCATCGAAGAACCCGAATATCCTGCGGTAAACTGTTAAATTTCATATTAATGCATAGCTCTGTTACTTTGTTAACATTTATACTTCTAGCTATTGTTATTCCTGCAATTCTACAATCTTCACTCTGTTCTCTATTTAATGACAGATTTAATTAAAAAATAAAACGTAGGAATTATTTAACTTCGAAATGGAACAATGCACTTGTTAAATCTATCTCACTGTACTGCTGATTTGTTTTAATCACCCCAAACATGACCAGTGTCCTCCTACAAACGTTTTATTTTTAATTGAGGGATTGAGACCTTAACCCCTCCGCGCTGGCTCAGCGCAGGTTTTCTCATCAACACGGTGACCGCATCCAGGATCGATGGCTTAATGTGCTTTCTGAAGCACTGTTCGTTCTAATTTAAATTTAAAACCATTAACCAATTTTTTCCTAGGTCAATATTTGAACCTGGTAGCTTCTGGTTTGGGGGAAACACTTCTGACTACACGGACACCACCTGTCACGAGTTATATTTAATGAACTAAATATATATCGAAAGTAAGATCGACCACTCGGTCGTCATAAATTCTTGACATCTCACGACAACCGCAAGGGCTGTGGGCGGATCATATCTAACGCCAGCAAAATAATTGAATACACGTCGATGTTGAATGAAGTCACCATGAAAAAACAGTCACGAAATGCAATAAAATCGTATCGGTACCGTAAGTGTCACGTACCTGCGTAAAAATATAATCGATATTATTAAGCGTATCGTACCTTTCTGCCATGAATTAAAAATCTTCATCTGTACTTCTAATTTATCTTCTTAGGAATTGCCTCTAGCAATGATACCATAGACAGCGCAAATGTTTCACTTTATCATCACAGTTACTTTGCCTTTCCCTAAAACGTCAAATATTTTATTTTATATTTTATTTTATATTTCATTTTTGTTAACTCTTTTCTTTTAAATGACTCGAAGTCTTTCTTCGCAAAAAGTTTTATCTGTATTTTTTTGTGGTATGTTTGTTTAGCTTTTACATCTTCATTGATATATCTACATTTTTTTTGTTCCACAGAAAGAGTGAAGAATTTTATTCCTGCTCTGACGATTCTTAATTTTAATTTTGGTTCCACATTCAATTTCAGTTTCAGTTTAAGATACGGTTTTGATTTAAACGAGATCGATGCGAATAATAGGTCATACTTTCTCTGAGTGAAAGAATTTTTTATATCGATATTGACAAATGCTAGAAGGATAATACGTACCATTGTAGTAGGGGATCATGCTTTGGTCAAATTGGCTGCGACACGAAAATGGGCCGGCTCGACCTTTGAGATACCACACTCGCACGACGACGTGAAATAACAAATTCTGCTTCATCCGGTGAGTGAAATTTCCAATAGTACACTCCTCTCTTCAGCACCCCATTCCCCCTCTGTCAGCCTAATCCCCCTTCTATCAGCCCATCTCTTCAATGGATGTCCTACTCGTACTCAAGAGGCCTGCATCGCACTGGTGACTCCTCTTGGGTTTCTAGTGTTCATCAGCAGCGGTGACTACTTATTCCTTGGTCACTCGCACATACACGTATTCAAATGCAACGTTATGTGAAAATAATTTCAGGGCAATAATTTCGAGTTTTGTCACGGCAAACATACATAAGCCGAACTTTTACGTATAAATTTAGCAGCAAATGTTCACAATTATTTATTTCACCGCAAGGAGCTGTACCAAGGTAATATGGTGGCATTTATTGCAATACCTGTAAATATATATATATATATTTACATACTTATCTTAAAGTGAAGTGCACGTCGTATACATCGAAATTTGTGCGTTCTTATTCCCAAAAAAGAGCACTGAAAATTGGAGCAAATCAGTTAACTGTACATATATAACAACTTAAAGAAAATTTTATAGCGATTTGACACAAAAAGTTGCTTGCGTTCTGCAAAAAAAAAAACGAAAAAAAAAGTGAAATTCTTGTGCTAGTACAATGAATATCATATTTTTTTAAATTAAGGAAACCGAAGATAAGTTACGAAAATTTCAATTCATCTAAAAGTACAAAAGTAGCTTAAAACATTTCAATGCGGTCGTATTAGCATAAAACGTATTAAGAACGTGGGTCCTCTAGTCGAGGTTCCTTCTAATGAAGTTAATTAAAAAAGTGAAAGACTAAAATCAAATCAAACCAAATCAAAAATAGCTTTATTTTGTAGGTAATAGAAAATTGTACTTGAAACACGTTATTAACGAATTATTTTCGAAATTAACGTTCGCACCCATTCCTAATGCTGATTCACCTTGCGAAGTATAGACAAAATCTCTAGGGTTGCTTTTTTTTTTACTCATTTACACAAAGTATTGAGTAACATGAAACAATCTCTTATCCGAGCAGTTCAATAGCATTAAAATATTTACTGTTCAATTCAGAAACAGTACTAAGGTGGTTCTAACTAAACCAGTACTAAGGCCGGATTGACTAATCTACGTCAATTAAATTCAGAGTTGTCCATAAGCGCGGTATTTGTGAGCACCGGTATTAGATATTTTAAATGGCAACACATAATAATGCTAACTATTTGCGAATACATGTTATATTATACGCATAACAAAAATTAACTACCTATTGTTATTAGTCGCTTTAACAAGGGATTATTTTGACAGCGGTCGATCTAATATGGCATTATTAGCATACGAGGTTATTTAACGGCAAGCCTAATACGACAAAAAGAACGAAGGAAGAGAATTAGAGTGAACAAGTTAATGTTTTTCTAGCGAACTTAATTCAGTTCAAAATTAAAATTATTGAGATAAACAAACAGACATCAATAATCACAAAACAAGTACAAAGTTTCAAGTACAAGGCAAAAATTTCGAATGGATCGATCCTTTTGCGATAAATCCTCGGTTGTTCAATTCGTATTTCATAAATTTCTTTATATTATATAATATCATTAATATCATCACACTCATTTATTTCCATAACTACAAATATGAAATGATTTCGCGAATACAACTGTTTTTAATTTATCACACAAATCCCGTACTAACTCACATAAACCTGGATCGAAGTGGTTAATAAAACAATGGTCGCCAATCCCACCTAAGTACCGGTATTAAGGTTAGTAGTAGTTTCTGAATAGAGTTTTCGTTAGTCTATTGTCAGCCGTCGGACTAAAATCCGCATTAAAATTAAACCGTCGTCTCTGAATTAGACAGACACAATACACGCATAATAGCTGTAGCCGTACAACTTCTTTTTTTAAAGAAAAGTTAAAATTCGTAAAATTGTAAATTTTGTGTTTCAGCTGGGATCTTATTATAAAAGCGCACACATTTGCCCTTAAATGGGTTGCTAACATTGCTTAGTCGGATTTTATGAGCGGTAAGATTGTTTTTATGTCTAGTGTTATAGATGTCGCTCATTTTTTAGAAGGATTCTATAGTTCTTTTGATATATAGCAGGCTTTCGAATATATATTGTGAAGTTACAGAGAGAATACTAATTTTTTTTATTATATATTTCTCTAAGAGATGCTTTTGGTCTCATATCATAAATGGCACGAACACGCTTCTGCCACATTAAAACTGTGTTAAAATCAGTTGCATGAGCCCATAATATCATAAAATTCCATAGGTCATGAGACTATGAAAGGAACTGAAATATACTAGTCTCGCGGTGCTTTCATCAGTAAGTCGCCGAATTTTTTTTACTAAATATGCTGCAGAAATAAGCCTTTTCGCCAATTTCAAAATATGAGAATTCAAACGTACCTTCGTCAAGTGAGACCAAGAATTAAAGTCGTTTCTACAATATCCATATCTCGTTCTTGACCATTACGTTTACGTCGATCAGTTTAGTCAAGAAAAAATGTACAAAGTTTTGTTTTCCTCTCATCGAGAAGAAAATTATTGATACTAAACCACTCAACTATTTCAGAAATGGGTACTCTTTACTTCGTTAAAAGCTGGTTGTTGGCCATTCATCTTAAAAAGTAAAGAAGTAACATCAGTAAACTGTACAATCACATGCCCATCTTTAATAAGATGTGGTAGACCGTTAATATTAAATAAGAATAGAAATGGTCCAAGAACTGAACTCGGCGGTACACTCATATTGACTGCAGATCCTAATGACCTCTCTCACCATTAACCTCAACCTTTTGAATCTTACCATTTAAATAAGACTCTAGAAGTCCAAGTGAACGACCTCTGACACTGTAATATGTATTATCAATATGTTATTATGAATGCAATAAAATGCCTTGGATAAATCACAGAAAACACTAATTGTGCCCTGTGAATCCACCCGGGCTTCAAAAATCTGTCGAATATCATTTGTAACAAAGAATGATACGGGTCTTCAACGACCCTTTTTCAAAACCGGTATGAGTGAAAAGTGATTTAAAGTTTGAAGAATAAAAACTCGTCTTTTTATACTTAATAAGTATATACTGGTATATCTTATCATTAATGGGAATGATTAAAGTTGCGTAGGCTTCATGTTTTTGTTGACCCACTGTAATGCATAGTCGCGTTGTGGCATGCAATAAAAATGTAAAATGTCTGATTTTTGTTGTAGCACCTTACCCCCAAGTACTTGAAGATATTATTCGACTGATTTCTTCCATCTCTTAATTTTAAAATGTATGCCGAAATATTCCAAATATTGCTTTAGTCTATTTTCCATTTCTAGGAACACATTTTTACCAACTTCGTCTTTATGTTTATTCGCGTTTTGCGAATGCGTCGTATTTTTATATTTTGAGACTGTAGTAAATGTTTTAATTGTATTTTACCACACTTAAAATTTAATACATTATTATTTATTTAAGTAAATACATAAAAGTAGTAATGCATTATAGTAAAGTCATTTAATAGTAATAGGATATTGTTAGTATAAAATTTGCGTATAAGATAAAATGACGTGTCGATTATGAATAATGTTCCAGAACATGTAAACAGTGTGTCTTTTGCGACCTCAAGTCATTTGATGACGTTGTAGGTACTGTTTGGAAGAGGGTCCAATTAATTAGTTCACAGTATCAAACAAAAAGGCCCCTACGAAGTTCGTATATTATGACGAGTAACTACTGAACCCTACACTGCGCGTGGCTAGACATGTCCTTGGCCGGCTTTAGCTTTAAAATTACAGTAAGTAATTTCCCATCGAACACGGCTGCTTAATTTAGTTTCGGTTTGATTATAATTTAAAAACAATCTTTTCGATAGGCGGTACAACAAAGCTTATCAAATGGAAAAAAGTATTGTAATACCACGAGGAGCTTGCAGATATCACTATAAATTGTTCTTTTATCAGTTGTTGAGGTAAATGTTGTTTGTTCTCCGTTTCACTTTATAAGTCAACAATAGAATTCATTTCTTATCAAAAACGAAATGAGTATTTAATAATGCTCATTTCGTTTTCGTTTTTAAATTTTCTAAAATTTTTCCAACATTTGTCCGCATGAAAAGAGAATATTAGAAAAATCAATTGATTTGTGTTTAATTTTACATTCATTGAATTTAATACCTTAATAAAAAATTAAAATAAAAAAAATGTGCATACTTAATTTAAGTAAGAAATTATCAAAATATGTAAACTTGTCGCGTCCGAAAATAATTATGATTTGTGTTTTTAGGAAAAAAGTGACATGTCCCATTTTATATTTGTAAGACAAAAAAAAAAATGAAAATTATGTTTCTGCCGATTTATATTAGTCTCGACATTTGAAACAAAATTTAACTCGAAATTATCACGTAAACAACAGGAACATGAATCACTTGACAATTTTACGACTTGACGCAACGTATGGCCAAATACACAAAACATTTACATGTAAATTCATGCGAAAGGAAGTAACCTAGACTAGTCTACTACTTAATCGAATTTTAAGGAGTGGAACTATAGTGGACGAGATGAGCACTTGACAAAAATATGTTGCAGTAATTATATATTTAATACATTGCCTTTAATTATCAATTATGAATTATATTATAAATTAGCTTACTCGCGGCTTCGCCCCCGTGGACATAGAATGTGGTCCTTCATCTTATGCATTGAACGATCTTGTTGGTAATCTTAACCTCGTTCCCGCTTTTAATTCTAGTCCTAGTACTGTTATTGAGTCGATTCCGATCGTGTTGTACTTTCTAATTTCGATTTCACACTCGGTTTCGACCCCGGTTTCGTTCTCGATATCCATCTCGATTTCGGTTCTCGATTCTCATCTCCGTCCCGCTTTCTTTTTTGATACCGCTATCGATCATGCTTCCGATTTGTAAGAAGCTGGGGAGTTGCTAGCGCCATAATAAAAATAGGCGATGTAACTCGGAGATAGTGCAGATTTCCATTCGCAGGAGAATTTCTAAAATAGGTGTAATGATTCAATTCAATGCGGACACGAACAAAGTCGGAAATAATGCTAAAAAGGATTGCATAAAAACTTTCTTCACCAAAAAGCTCTTTAGATCTACCTACTTTCATGGTGGTCGTCAAACAGTGAGCGGTTACATTACATATCAACAAATATTTATTTTCATAAATACATAATTATAAAGAATAACGAAAAAGGGGGTCTATCGATAAAAATGTCAAATGGCCTGAATTAGAAAGAAAAGCGTTACCATAATCGAAATCAGGAAAATACAGGGACAAGAATTAAAATCGGAAAGTGTATTGGAATTGATAGCAAATTCGTTCAATATAAAAAATGAAAGGATTTAGTGTCCACACGGGCGAAGCCACGTGCGGAAAACTAGTAGTGACAGGAAATAAATTAGCAGTAGTTGTAGCTTTAATAATATTGTAAAAATTAATTATCGAAAATCAAAATTTAGTACCCACTATCTATACCATGTTTTGTTTCATCAGTTTCAAAGTGATGAGAAGAAGATTGTAAACGATTCAAGGTAATGTGGGTAGTTTTTGGAAAAAAATTGCACCTCATGCGACATCTTCCGTTATGGTGCTTTCATTTAATCGATAATTTTTGTACTTGAGATTAACTTTCTACTTTTAAGATTAAGAACTTTATTTACAAAATTTTTTTGGCAAACAATTTTCTCTCGCATTTTCATTAAATTTGGCAGGAATGAGCAATTTTTTGTACGCAGCTAGAAGCATTAAATTTATACTAAAGGATTGTTATTAAGACCACACTGATATCTAATTGACTCAAAACACAGTTCATCATGGCCCTGATTCAATTTGCAAGTACAAATATATTTTAGTTGACTATTGCCTGATATAACTAATGTGTTATACAAATATAATAAAGATTTCACGCATATTATGAAGCCAGCAAAACCTATTGATCTGTTTGAAGTCAGAACCGAACTTTTATAGGAAAACCATGTGTTTGCTATGTATACAGTAACATATTCAAACAATGCCTCTATTTTTTTATATATTTAATTTAATTGTTGTTTTTCTTACGAATCTTTCGTAAGAAACAACCTGCTATTGGATATATCTAACATATTATTAAAAATTCTTATAAATTCGATTGTCCCGTTACAGTCTGAAAATACAAGTATATTTGATCTTTTACAATATTCAAAAACATATGCTACTGAATTGTTCATTTATCATTATACTGAGTTGTTAGACAAACTTCCATTTTTTGCTTCGTAAAACTTAAATGTTCAATTAATTTTTTAATTTGTTGACCATATGATGTCTTTTTTCCTTTGAATTTCCTACTGATAAAATAATTCTATGTGGTGCCGAGTAATGCATCTGCCCTGAATATCATTAAATATATTTTTTTTAAATCTGCTAATACGTTTTTGACCAATTTAATGGTGTGATATGAGTCTGTTCATATACACTCATTGGATTCATCATAGTCTACATAGTACGACATAGATAGCGTGACACAACCTACGACATTGCTCATAGCTTTATTTGTTGTAGCACCACCGAACACCGAACTATTTTTATTATTTTTTTTAATAATGGCAAACATATTATTGCATCGAGAGAGTAACTATCTCTTCTTCTGTGACAGAATCAATTAAAAGTACCCGTCTGAAATTTTCCATGCATCATTAATGCATGTTAACATGAACATCAATACCTCCTTAGCTAATGAGACAGAATCTGAGTGTAGATCGCATCTTATGTTGACGTAACCAAATTGGTCGATTTCATACTATTTTAAAAATTTCCGTATTGTCATTTCATCTATGCTCATTACACCATAAACTGACTTTTTTTTATTAGCACCTACACGCCCTTTGATGGCCTTGAACGATTCAGTGGTGAATCCTGGTCGGAAATCAGTTTTTTGATACCATTTACAGTTTTAGGGTGTAGTAACTTCTTTTTTAAACCAATCACTTACAAAGCTGTATGTCCGTGGACATAGAAAATGTAAAGATAAGTATTTTTTTTTTTAATTTCAAGATGTGAGGCTTTAATCCGTGTTTCCCTGTTGGTTTGATATTTTTTATTGTTATTTTTCACTGCATTCATCATGACCAATTTTAATGATCTAAATTTTCCTTAGTAAATATTTCCTTTAATCCATCATTGAAATCGATATTATTTTTTTAAGACGATTTGTTCTTTGACGAAGGGCATTAATTTTTAGAAGACGTCTTCAAAAACTGTATTAATTGTTTTATTTATTCATCGTTGATGCAGCAATTACTTCACTGTTGGCAGAATGATCGAAATGGTAGACAGAACTTTCATCGGTTTCCATTGCTTGAATAGAAGCATACTGAAGAACTTTATTACCGTTTTAACAAACTACTGTAATTTTAAACACATCCTAAATACCTTATTCACATTCTCCGCCAGAAACACTTTTGTTCTAGGCTGCGACTTATTAATACCGGAATAAGCACCAAGGGACCAAATTATTCCCGAACAATTCAGCAAAAAGAAATGATATCTTTGTATATAAGAACACAAGTTCTACTTATTGCCTACAATATGTTAACACTGAAAAATGCAAACCTACGAAATTTGGTGAGAATATATAGAGGGATGTTTGTTACGCTTTCATACAAAAACTGATCGACGATTTTTTATTAAACTGGACAATATTCAGTAACAGGAACTTATTCATCAGAATAAGACGTTCGTAGTTGTTGGTAGAAGCGATTGAACCAAGTGCAATATTGGTCCGGAATCCGAATCGCGAACTGAACTGTGGTCTGGATCAAGAGCGAAAATGAAATGGTTTCATAATAAAAGAAAATTTGCGTTAGTGCGAATTTTAAATACAAGAGTCTATAGGTTCTTCTGGGATAATTTCATTGCAATTGAATAGAAGACAGAACCAAAATCTAGATAAAGGTCGTAATCGAAATAAAGTGTGGGACCTGGATCGAAATTCAAAGCGGGGCCGAGATCGGGATTAGGGTTGATAAGTGAATCGACTGATCATGATATTTTGCTGATACAAAAAATGGAAGAATTCATTCTGTATCCATACAGGCCAAGCCATGAACCAAATCTAGTTTTAAATATAATCCAAATACCTTATATAAATTCTTTACCAGGGGTATTCTAGTTCTATTCTAATCTAGCAAAACGCTTTGGTCCGAAATTGGTACCGAAGTGTCAAACGAATCCTAAGAAAAAAGTAAAAAATCTAAAAAACAGTTACCTTACAGGCCATCCCTAAATCTTCCCGCTATTATATATAATTATGTATTTTTGAGCTTTTCAAGTTCATAAATATGTTACCTATAAGTTTTGTGCTTTTCGAGCGCCAAAATTTGAAAGACGATTGACCCTGCAGGCCATCTCTACCGGATTGAAAAGTTACCCAGCAGAAAAATATTGAACTTTTTGAGCTCAAAGAGATCGATTTTAGTTTTTTCGATTTCTATTTGCTCGAAAATATAGTATTAATACGCTTAGAGCTTTTAGAGTTCAAAAATCTATATTTACGTTAAAAAAAATACATGTTTGGCTGTGCCATAGCCACGGCTTTGTATTTTACGTGAATACGAGTACGTAACGGATTTTTTTTGCGCTAATTGCTTGTATATTTATTTTTGAATACTAAAACTTTTTCGGATTTCGTGTATATAAACGTAATAGTGAAACGTGCACTAGCGGCTGCCAAATTTGTCTTTAATAAACGGTGTTCGTACATAATCGATGCCTATATAGTCCAGTATTGATATAGAAGCGATAATATCATTCACTTACATAGCCTCGGTCGCCCTAGCTACAGTGGTACCTACTGGCGCCGTCGTTGATCTGCTCAGACGCCTTCATTCTTTTACGTCCCTGGCAGTCATGTAGTGTTTTATACCCATAAAATATCGAGGGATACCTATCGCTGGATTGTTCTAGAAAGCCCTTTCCAACCTTATACGATATCTATAATTTGATTTGACTTTTTTAAGGATTATAAACCGATTGCGCATTATTTATTTCAACTTTTTACTTTATATATACTATAACGTTTTCTTCCGAATATTTTATACACGTAATAGATAGATTTTGGCAGGAACTGACGATTGAAACTCAAACGAAGATCGTATTGTAGCTTCTCCAAGTTAAATTGATATTAAATAGAAATTTTGTGATGCAGCGAAACGACCACAAAATATCGACTCTTCCCCATTCGCTGTGCGCGATGCTTCGTAGTCTTCACTAAACGTAACGAATTATTCGATCCGTTAGCTATCGAGTGATATAATTAAATTCTGTATGTACACGAGTGATACGTAGCTGCAGCAACAAACTGTGTTACCCGATTTAATTATCATCAGATTTCTAAATTGCCTCCCACTATGGAAGCAAATTTAAAGACGTATTCACGCAAAAAAGCTATTTTTGTAATTCTTTAACTATGACATCTTTCGAAGGCATATTTTGTTTTTGATCTACTTTACGGCATTTGACGAAGTTTCTTAAGCAGAAAAAAGATGATCAAGCACTATCAAACATCAATCGCCAAGAATTTTATAAGTTTCTAAATTTTAACAGTAACTTCCCAATTTGTAATGATTTTTAATTTTCATAGTGAACAGTGAAAAAACAGTAATGATAAATTAATCATTTTCTATACAATCTGGATCGACTTTTCACCATTCGACCATAATAGACGAAGGAATTCATTCTATATCCATGCGGGCGAATCCACGAGCAGAAAGCTAATTGTAATAACATTTAATTATAATTATTTTTATTGCAATAGTTCAGTATAGTACGTACTATATTTCAACATAGCTTGATATTAGTTAATATTGTCTTATCTTGAACAATAAAAGCACTGCATCTGATTTCAATCTTCTCCATTTATTCAAATAATGAACAACGTTTGGTCCAAGCAATTTTTACACACAGCAACGTCCAACCATTATCATGTCACAGTAGGTGACCTGAAATCGATACTAACAAACTAAATAATTCGAAATTATGTTTATGTTTATAATTTTTTTTAAATTATCAATATCGTTACGAATGAAACATCAGTAGAGCTTTTCTGCATAACTTACAAGCAAATAATAGTTTTGCGAATAATGTTGAAATCTCATGTGGTATTTTTTATTTATTTCTCATTGTGGTATCAAAAAATATCACAAATACTTAAAACATAATATATCATTTGTATACACAATGTAAATGATATAATTATCATATATTGTGGAAATTTATGTATTATATAAAATTATTCATTCATCGACGATGAAAATTGCACCCTGGTACGAAATGAGTCTTCGTTATTTGTTAGGGACTTAATAAAGAACATCACGGAAAACCAGAAAAAAAAATTGAAATAAAACTAGCACCTCAAAAAATACTAGTTTGTCACCAATTTCTATATATGACTGACTTGAATATGATAGCAGTATAAACTGAGAATAACTACATGATCTTATCTATTTAATAGTATACTTAACAAATCCAAGTAGTCCACTTGACTTTGTAAGTGTGTACATTGATTTTCGATTAAAAACAAACCACATTTGTCTTTTTTTGTAAAATACGCTTGTTCAGACGCTAATGAAAAATATATGCATGGATCAGATTTCCGAGAATTCTATACGGTATCTTGACTCTGAGCATTGTGACATCGTTTTGAAAATTTTGTGTCGGTATTATAATGAATTTAACTGGAGAGAATATCCACGTCACGATTGTTTACGATTCTCGCTGTAAGGCAACAACAAAGTTACAAGACACTTCATCGGCATTTGGTGATGATGCTCGATATTGCACCCTTACGTTATCACTTTGATGATTTGTTAGGTCGGCGAAGTTGAACTTAGGTTAATTAGATTACGGTCGGCCAACTTTTGTACTTACCACAACGTAGAGACAATAGAAATGTACGTGCGCGGGATCCGCGTGCCCGATATATGAGCAAATGGCGGGAAGAATTTGGATCGCGCTCTGTATTTAGTAGGAATTTGTAACGAAAAGAGCTTTGCAAAATCTCGTCCTCCGTGATTATAAACTCTGTAGTAAAGTGTCAATCGTAACCCGAAAAGTATTTCTTATCATTAGTAAAACAAAAATCCATTGAAATTACAGTAAAACACCATTTACTACTTATCAATATGTAAGCTTCAACAACTTTTACTCAAGAACAAATCCTTAACACGTGTGTACATTTCATGATCTATACGTAGTCTCTATATATATACAATATATTAGATTAAGAGTTTAAAGAGCAGTGTCACAACTTTTATTTAAGTCATAAATTCGTTTTGTTTCTCTTTTTCCATTCTATCGGAATTATGACAAAAGAAATATTTTCCTCATTGGCCCGTATTTAATGCTGGTAATTTTTAAATACGTGATATCGATAAAATATTTATTGAGTAATTTTGAAATTGTGAAGGTTTATTTAATTATTTGTTTAATTATATGGAGTTACCATTGACAGAGAACTTTGGGCAATAAAATAGTTTTTATGAAAACTGTGTTTAATTAAGTTAATAAGCTATTTCTGTATTCTAAAATAATAGAAGTTCGAAAATAAAAAGTTCGAAGAGAGTTCCTTAATAAGTATATATTATTTAAAGAAAAATTTTTAATTACTAGGTGCCCCGTAATACGTAATATAATAAAGTACAAATAAGAATGTAAATATGTATTAATTTTAAATATTTCATTGTAAAACATAGTAACAAAATTTGTTTTACTTTAATGTATATATAATATACAATATTATACACAGTATTATATACGTATTTTTTATTTTTTTTATTTAGATATTTCATACCGACAAAAAAACATCTTAGAGAAATAATATTTAAAAAAAGAAACTTTTTAAAATGTTAATTATAAAATATAAAATTAAAATTGCAATTGTGTAACGGAAAGAAACTAAAATTTATCTGAATTGATTTGTCGTTATTAAAGGGAAAAATAATCTTAAAAATGGCGTACCAACATTAGGTTGATGATGTATCAAATGAGATATTTCATATGGACAAAAATACACCTTAGAGAAATAATTTATAAAACAATAAATCCCATCGATAATAGTCATTTACGTAATATAATAAAGTAGAAATAAGTAAATGTTAATATTTATAAATTTTAAATTTTTTATTCTAAAAAATAGTAACAAAATTAGTCTGACATTAATATTGTCTATTGTCACAGTATTATAAATGTAATTTTTATGTATTTATACATATTTTTTTTTATATTCAGGTATTTCGTACCAACAAAAAACACTTTAGAGAAATAATATATCACGATACCAATATATGGCTTTAAATTAAATTTTTTGAAATTGTAAATTTTAAAATGTAATTATTAGAACTGTAATTATTTAATGGAAATAAACTAAAACATAAGTGAACTTATTTTTCGTGTTGTTAAGGGTATGCCTTATCAGTGGAGAGTTTAAAATTTGATACACATACTGTCATTAGGTCGGGTTGGCAAGATTGTCTTAGAAAATCTCATGCCGATCAAATCAGTGGTATATTAAAGAAAAGCTAGCTAAAGTTTCATCATCCGTAACCAACGAGCTTGCAAGAAACGATTTATGGATGTCAACGAAGCAAAAGAGATATGGAAAGATGGTTCCAAGTGGAGATCGGTGGTCTTTGAATAATTTACTGAGAAATATGCGTGAGTGGCCTAGTCAGTTTTGAAAATACATTTGCCAGTTCACGTTAGGCTTTTCAATACATTTTTCAAGCGTAGCCAGTGCATCTTCCTGTGATGAAAATTATTTTTCTTTGTTTTTATTTTTTGTTTTGGAGATACAAAAAAAACTCACGGCAGTGCCAAATCGGGACTGTAAATGTCATGTATAAGTTTAACGAGTATGCTGTTCAAAAATTTATTGTTTTTAGTACTATGTGCGCGGACGTACTTTCGTGGTAAACTGTAGCCCACGGAGGTCGATGTTCGGTCGCTTGCTGTTCAGAGCACTAAAAATTTATGACAAACATTTGGTAATTAAAAAAACTAATACGATATATAACTGTATCGAGATTCGAAAACTGAGAACAAATAAAAATAAGCACTAAGGAAAACAGCAAGTATATATTAGATTATACTATCATATATAAATGCACTACGGTACCATTGAAACGCTTTCAACTGATCGCACTTTACTTATTATTGAATTTATCCTTAATAATAAACTAACTTGTCAATGTTCAAATTTAGATATATATATATACACTCACGTACGATTAATTAATCTAGAACAAGTAATAGAACAACTAGTCATCCTTAATTATAAAAATTAAGTCTTGAATCTGTCAGGTCTAACGTAAACAACAGTAAACAACACCTAATATCCTTTGGGATACTCTGATCAATCGAAAGACATAATAATGTAACCAACTACGCCCACGCATTTTGAGATGAACAAGCGGGCCTCATTCTGTTATTTATTAATGGGAAGGTTTGTTTTACTACATTTGTATTTTCTGTGAGCGTAGTCGCTACGACACCATTCGGTATTAATGCTCCTTTGGTCTCATAGAGTACCAATTCTGGATAATCAATCAAAGAAAAAACTAATGAAATTAAAAATTTTCCTGTACTTTTTATTTGCTTCACTTTAGTAAGCATTGGTTCATTCTGAAACAGCGACACGATCAACTAACGTTTCGTTTCTGAATCATGCTGATAAATCTTATTACGTTATTGTAGGTACACACGTCAAGACGATCCTGCTTTAATTTTGCTATCATATCACACCACCATTCTATCCGTACCTGCTTTTTAGCCTGCATTAGATTTTACTGTACCCAGCATTGATGGAAAATACCTTACGCGAAAATGCCTTTCTAGAATTTCATGCTCATTTTTCTATTCAATCTACAATACATGCCACATTGTACTTTGTAGCATATGCTAAACCTTTTTTGTGTTATTTGCCTATTTTCTCGAATGCAGTTTTTGACTACCAGCACATTTTATTCTGTGACAGTTGTCAAAGTACGGCTGCTTCTTTTTTAATCCACTAAAGTAATTCAATCATATTTAAATTCCTTCAACCAGCAAACAACAGTTTCTTTTAAGGGCTTTTGTTTTGAACGAAATTCGAAATCTTTCAAATGGTTTTTTTGGTGAATCTTTGAAATCGCACATAGTCATTGGGCAAACATGTTCTTGTTTTATATTCACTTTTCGGGAAAAGAAAATATTTTAATTTTTTTTTATAAAAAATGAGAACGGAAATTTGAAATTGAAACGTTCATTTTTTGTCATTTATAGGTATAGAAAAAATATGTATAATTCGTTAAAAATCAGCTAGTGTCTCTTTGATAAAAACAGTTTTTCGGAAAGTACTTTGCGTGTCTTCATATACAAATCGTAATTAAATCGTGTTAATTAATTATATGAACTGCATTATTTAAATATTTTCCGTAGTTCCTTGCTATTAATTTATAAGTTCATACTTACTTTTCAGAAGGGTAAGCACAGAAAACAGTTTTCCACATGGAATGATTTTTACCCAACTATTTTGTTTCATTGGCATCCATCAGTTTATTGCATTTGTATGAGTAAGTGTTAATTATATAAATTTAATTATAACTATAGTTGTTCAATACATACAATATGATGGACGCGAATGAGCAGACTGATTTTATAATCGTGAAAGAATTCTATTTTAAAGTAATTTAAAACGCTTCAATTTTGCGGGTATTGGACGCTTTTGGTTTGTTCTGTAAATATTCCGAGTTAATAAAATTGCACATATAGTAATAGTCTGGAGAGATCTTTCAGAAAATCAATAGAAACAGCTAATAAATTACAAGTATGTTTTATTAACTTGTTTATTATAAGCATTAACTAGTGACTATAAGAGATTTTTGTTCTACGCTTACTGGGTCAGTTAGCATACTCATTATTCCAAGTACATTTGCATTGCATTTGGTGTGTAAGTGGCCATTCAATAATTATGCAAGTATAATTTTGACCATTTTTTGACCCCCCCCCACCCCACCTTCTTGTAAGAGCACTTAAGATTTCTCAGACTCCCCCTCCTTCTTCTTACGTACGATTTTATTTGGTTTTAGAAAAAGATCAATTACATTAAAACTCATGATATGATGTAAATAAAGTTTTTTATTTTGTAAAACATAATTTTAGTTAAGCATTATATTATTATTAGATTTAGAGAATGATTATATAATTATCAAATTGTATAATTGTTCTCTCTATCTGTATTATAATTAAAAGTAAGTTTTCAAAAAATTGTGAAGTAAAGTAAAAAAAAAACAGTCAAATAAAAAATAAGGATCAATTAGAATTGAAATAATCTCAAAGAAAGTTTATAATGTAAACAGTTATAAACGTCAAAATAGAGTGGGGTTGAAGGCGTCATTATCGGAACAGCATAAAAATTCCGCAAGATTGTCACACTTGTGAAATGATGGTAGTTTGAGTAAAATTATGTGCAATTGTAATTAATCATTAATTGCTATTATTGCGTGATAATATTTTTTCATATGTTTCAAGGCAGAATTGTATACAAATAGAACGCAGTATAAATTTAATGGATAAGCTTCAAAATGTGTAAAACTAAACTCATTATACTTTTGAAATCTGAATAAGTAATATAAATTCCCTAAATAAAAATACATATTAATAAAATTGTAAGTACAAAAAGGGAAGAAGTAGATCTCAGAATTGTTTTCCTCTAAGCTTAGGTGTCAAATATTAGTCACTCTATGCAAAAAATAGAATATTTCGACTTATAAAATATTACTTGAGAGTGGCCTTTACTCTCCCCACCCCCAATTAAGGCATGTAGAGATTTTGAGAACCCTCCTACCCCTCAGGATCCTTACTTGATTAATGAACGGCCCCGAAGTCTTGTCAGAACTTATGTTTACGGTTATATTTAATGTAAGGAGCTTGTATTATTATATTTTTATTGATTTGACATTGCTAATCTGCTATCAATACATTTAAACAAAGTTCATCAAAAATTTTAAAAATATCGACAAAACTGTTATTAGTTGAAGTGTAGCGTCTGAACATAGAAATATTGTATTTGTGAATGTCTACTAAATATATTTTTCTTTTGAAACTTTGTTTGATTACAGAGTATGTAGAACAATTCACTAATATTTGTCGACGTCTGTGAAAAGATTTAGTATAACTATTAAATCATGATTACTTTTTACAAGTATTTCTATTACAACACTTGTTAATAATTTATATATAAAGCAAAAAAATAACACATAAAATTGTGTGGAATAGAATAAAAAGTAGACAGTCCACTATTATGATATAGACGACCAAAAGCAACAAAAGTCGTCCGTTCTATCATTCTCTTTTAACGCGTCTGCTTCTGTAGTAATGATAAACTAAATTGGGTTAAAAAAATGATATCATATTTGTTATTTTATTTCATATATATTTATTCTGTTATTAAGTCATTTGTGCATGTATGTCACAAAATAATAATAGACGTGCATGTGTACAGACTACTTTATTAAAATATTTAATACGTTATGATTGTTCTGTGTCTTTCTATGGTGTCTCTTGTCAAGAGAGTTTATTATTGTTAGTGTTTATTATTGCTCTACAAATGAATGTTTCTGTTGTTTTGAGTTAAACGAAAATTGTTTTCCGTTTATTTTAAGTAGTGACTAGCATATATCACTTATATGGGGACATAAATTATTTATAGAAAATGGATAATTATGTGATTTTATCCTTCATCGGTGAGGGATCGTTTGGTCGTGTATTTAAGGCTGAACGTAAAGATACAAATGAAATAGTTGCACTCAAAGTCATAAGAAAGGTCTGTACCAGTGTTTTGTATTTAAAATTCTAGATATATTATTGATCTCTTAGTACCTTTTTTATTTATATTACAGAAAGGAAGATCTACAAAGGATTTAAAAAATTTACGGCAAGAATGCGACATTCAACGGCAGCTCAACCACCCAAATATTATACGAATGATAGATAGTTTTGATACTGAAACTGAATTAGTAGTGGTTACCGAGCATGCTGAAAAGGAGCTTCATAATGTGCTTGCAAAAGAAGGGTGCTTAAATGAGAAGGAAGCCAAAAAAATTACTTGGGATTTGGTTTCAGCTTTGTATTATTTACATTCACATAGAGTACTTCATAGGTAAATATATTATTTTAATCCATATTCATTTCATACATTTTTTATTGAAATCAGTGAATTATTCACTTTGAATGAACTTTCATTGCTATTTAGTAATTGTTTTAAATGTTTCAGAATAATAATCATAGATATTTGTATTTCAGAGATCTTAAACCACAAAATGTTCTTCTTGATAATACTGGTTGTGCCAAATTATGTGATTTTGGTTTAGCTAGAATAATGACAAATGCTACTCATATTCTTACTTCCATTAAAGGTACACCACTGTATATGGCTCCAGAACTCATTGATGAAAAACCATATGACCATCAAGTATGTACCCAGTCGGATGTCTTTTAACTGAATCTTTTACTTTGTTTTAGTCACGATTATCTGGTCTTAAAAATGTAGTGACCCTAGAATGATTCTCAATGTCACTGATAAAGTTAAGATTGAAACTAATTTTTCAGATTATTTACAAAAATTAAAAAATCATGATTTATATCAACTATCTACCCCACAATAGGCGGAGCAACAAATGCTCAAGGCATCCATTATGTTGCACGTGGTGGGCAACTTGGTGCATTGGACAGTATAGATAATGTCATATACTATAAATTCTTGATTTTTTATGTATACTGAGTACATTAAAATATAGTCATTCCAAAAATTTATTTCTAGCATGAATCCTTTGGTCTGGAATAAGTAAGGTGTCCATAAGTTTTTTTTTTTTTTATTCGTATATTTTTATTATATACATTATAATTAATTACAAGACAATACTGTTTGATAATATTACAGAAACTCAGTTACAAAATTTTAATGCGTTTCTACATTTTCATCACCACACATAAGGTTGTATGCTGATGATAAACATGTTGAATGAAATGACAGTTGCACATCAATATTTATTTGAAACCTTTTGTTCAATAATTCACACATTTACAAACATACATATCTTATAACTCATTGATCTACAATGATAAGGACTGGTGATGATTGCAGTAATGTTCAAGTTGAAGATTCGATGATAGTGCTGTTGAAAGGAAAAAAGAAGTCTATAATTTAAGCATTGTCAATGTCATTTAAAACAAAATTAAAGCAAATAAATAGCTTTTGCCAAATATAAAAATGTTTTGGGCCTATATGTCAATAAGTTATTGCTTAGAAGGAAATCTTATTTTCATTTCCCATCTCATGGATACCCTAGTCAAAATAATTCTCATTCACAAGTATTTGCTGTCCTGGACAATTTTTCTCTACAGTGGGCACCAATGTCTGCATTGTTTATGATTTAGAAACAACGACGATTTTAAAATGCACTTTAAGTCAATGGCTTCAATTTGGCCATTACTCATGACCTTCATTTGTCATGAATTCCAATATTTATCCAAAAAGAAAATTTTTGTTTTGTTTGAGTTATTATAAACCATGAGGTGTTGAAGTACCATTTCTATTTACATTGTAACTGTAAATGGATTCTTATGTTTGAAAATAATTTCCTATTTTCATCTTGTAAAAAAATGCAGAAAATGTATTTAAATGATTTTGATAAAGTATTTTTACACAACTTTTGTATAAGTTTATTTTTATTTTAATAACATTATGAAAATGATAATTTTTCAAATTCATTCTATAGTTACACAGAACTTCAGTATATTGATGTATAAGTAGTATTTTATGAAATATTATCCGTCAAAAATATATTATTTTGCTTTGTACAGCATCTTAATCCATGACCAAAACCTAAATGAATGTTAAGTTTAATTATTCAATCACTAATAAAAAATATTCCTACACTGTAAAATTTTCACAATAACCACTTAGCAAATGTGTGCAGACATAGTTAGATATTTAGTTGCAAAATGAAATAGATATTATACTTGTAATATTAAAAATATTATTTCTTTGATTTGTCTTTTTTTTTGGATTTTTGAAATTTATGTGTATTAGAATTACAATTGTCATTATGCTAAAATTTACTGTGGCGCCTATGTTATTTTTAAAATTATAAGTAAATCTTAATTCTAATAATCATAAAGAAATACTATTTTAATTTTATGTTTGTATATTACAGGCTGACTTATGGTCTTTGGGATGCATAGTTTATGAACTGTTGGCAGGCCAACCTCCATTTTGCACCATGTCCATATGGCAATTAATACGAATGATTCGTCATAAACCTGTGCAATGGCCAAGTTTTATCAGTGCTGATGCTCGTTCATTCTTACAGGTATTTCATATACTTAACTTTTCACCTCGTTTTTGAATTAGAATAATTGTTCTATTTTATTCAGCACAAATCTTTCCTTCAAAGGAACATCTTAATATTCAGCAAAGTTTTTAAGTGTTAATCTTAAAAAATATTTAATGTGCCAAATTCAAGGGTTTATTTCTTTCAAATATTAATTAAAGCGCACAAATATTCAAATGTGATTTTTTTGAAATAATATTTACAATGAAATAAAAATAAACCACTCTTGCACACCTAATATTCTACATAATATAATATTTGAAAATAAACTGACCCAGGTTATTAGTTCATAACTAAACAGATTTGCTTATTTTTTTAAATAACTAAGAAAATATATTCTTTAAATATATTCCATTAAAAAATATATATTTCATTCAATTGTTGCCTTGTATGAAATATAAATAAAAGAAAAAAATTTTGTTTTTTGAATGTTTTATTCATCATATATGCTTGCCTGTGAATATAAACTAATATGTTCATTGAAGTTTCAAGGAACATTCACAAATCATATCTATAAAATTCAACACATTCAATAAAATAAAAAAAGGATATTTAAAAGGCTGTGTTTCTAAGTTTTTGTACATTTTTAACTTATAAACTAATCTGGGAAAATAAAGATATTTCATTCTTATTGTGTTAAATTATCTCTTATGGTACATTTAATTTGTGATTGATAACTAACAACTTTCAGAAGGAACATATTAAATAATGCTTTTATAAAAAGAAACTTTTATATTGCAATTTTATTATTTTTCCAATGATCTATATCTTTTTATTTGATTTTGTAAGATATATACGAATTGCAGGTTGGATAGAATCATCTCATTTTAATGTAAAATAGAAATTTTATAATATTTGTTATTTTCTGGAGACTTTGTTACAAAATCTTACAGAAAACTGGATGTTTATTATAGATAGCTTTAGAGATTAATGGACAGACAAAATAAAGATGATGAAATTTAGCTGCATTGCCCTAATTATAGTAAAAATATTGTGCATTGGTTTTTAAAATTAATATGATTTATTAGTATTGTATTTTTTTACAATGCTGTAGGAGTATTGAAAAGTAGAAAGTAATTTTGATACAGTAAAATGTCTCACTTTATAGGGACTACTTCATAAGGATTCAGCCAGAAGAATGTCATGGGCCGAGATATTGGAACATCCATTTGTTGTTGGACATATTCTCATTTTGCCTGAAGACAAACAAAGTGATTCTCCATTTACCAAGCCCTTGACTCTGAGTCAACAAGAGGCGAAATTATTACAAAAAGAAAAAATTAGTAGTAATTCAAAGTAAGTAATTCATGCTGCTTTAAAGGCACATTCTAATATCATAAAAATTTTGAAATATGATAGAATTATTTTCAGGGCTCAAGCTTCCAAAGCTATACATAAAAAACAAAACGATATGAACACTGAACAAGGAACTATGGAGTGTGTTCCGATATCAGATGATGACAGCATAAGAGCAACTAGTGCATTTAGTGTCCGAGACAGCTTAAAAACAGATGACGAAGATTTGACACAACCAATAACGGCAGCTAGCGCGCGGTTATTGCGACATGAATATAATTTGATGGACAATTCTAATTTAGTTATATGCCATTTAGAAAACAATATGGCACAATTTTTGAACACAAATATTAAAAAACAAACAGAAGAAAATATAACTAAAATGGAAAAGATTGAAGAGGAAAAGTCTTGTGTAGATAAAGTTAATGAAGACAAAGAAAACTCATCAATCGCATTCAAAAATGATACATCTAAAGACAATATTTTTAATGTCCATAAACATAAGCCCAAAAGCAACGGAGATACAGCATCACAAAGTTTAGAAAACCCTAAGAGTTCTACCAGATCGGCAACTGATATTAGTTCGGGTCTCAGCAAAAGTGTCCCTCCATCCTATAAACAAAAGTTATTGCAATTCTCCAGAGATAAACTGCGATTTGGTAGTGGAAGTAATAAATTAACAAGAAGTTTAAAAAGGTCATTCCATTTTAGTAAAAATACAGAAAAGAATAAAGGCGAGACTTCCAGAAGGATAAGTGAGCCAACTATTGATGTTGTTAATCTAGTGGAACAATCTAAAGAAAAATTAACAAAGGAAGAAAAGGATGAGGATATAGAGAAAAGTGAAGTTATTGATGAGACTTGTGATGAGAAAGATGTCGCTGACAATGATAGTGCAGTAAAAAGTGTTAAAAATGACAAAGTTCAAGAACCATCAGTCACTGAACTCGAAGAATGGGAAGCATTTCTTAATTCAAATATAAATGAAGTTATGGATGGTGATGTTGAATCATTAACTCAGTTGAATATGGTCTCTATGGTAGTTGGAGTGGTGGGTCGTGCGGGACGCGGAGCGCGTGGCGGCCGTGTTTGCAGCGCCGTGGCTGCTCTGCTGGCGCTGCCGGCTGTCTCGCCCTCGCTTCCCAGGCACACGTTATTGAACATACAAGACGTTTATTTGGAAGCGAAAGTTGTTTACAATTTTGTATATGCCATTGGTACTCTTATGGAGGATAGCAAAGATGATGAAGGCTCTGAAGATAGGTTTTCCGGTGTAGGACGGATGCTAGAAGTGTGTGCATGGCTATGCGCACGTTCATGTCGCGCCGTTCGCCAACTCACTAGTGCAATAGATGCTCACACAGCTCACAATACCTTTACACATTTATTAACTTTGTTTTCGAAGATACCTAGGATTGTACTGAACACGGTCGGATTGTTGATCACAATACTGCAAGATTTGCCGGAGCATGCGGACGTCGTTGAAAAGATACTCTTTTCTGACAAGCAATTCAATTTTTTATGTCTCCTGGAACAACCGAGTGACGCTCTAAGGATAAGAATGTGTGTTTTAATTTGTTTGCTGTGTACGTTCTCGTGCACGGCTCTGTCCGCCGCGATGGAAACCAGATGGAGTAAAAGAGAAAGGGAATGCCTCGAGGCTCTTCACACGCATTGCAATGTCACTCTCAACAGAGCGGCCAGACTGGCTTCGAAAGAACTCAGCAATATGCCTTTTTACGTGAGCTGAAATAAAATATAGAAAGTTTGACATTCATTTCTGATGTATACATATGTATATATAAAAGTTATAGACATTAGATTATGCCATATAAAATTGGTAATATTTGTAAATACATCTATATAATTTGTATTTACTGTATTGTCAACATGAAACTTTACATATTTTATCAGCAGTGGCCATTTTATTGATTTCGATAATTTTCATGCATCAAAAAATATGTTATTGTTTCTGCATTTATAACCACAACTCCGGATTCACATGACAAGAATGAATATTCCACAATCGGAGAGAGCTGTTTAAAAAAATGAAGCCAATATAAACAAATGTGAATAATATAAATTGACAGATTATAGTTCATTATAAATAAAAACCCTTTTTGCTATTGATTTCCGAATAATATATTCCGATTAAATAAATCAGTGCATTTCATCTACTTGCACAGTTGTTATGAACTTAAGACTAATAAAGTAATTAAATAGTTCACTAATGAAAATTGTTTAAAGAAATGGTTACTTTTTGATAGTCAGTTGTTAAGTGATGAAGTGAGAAATAAAGGTTAAAGTTGTCTACTGACCTAACCTCAGAATATACATGCTAAGTTGGCAGAAAGAGGACATTAATTGTCTTAGAAATGGCACATTTACCAGGTTTATAGACTATAAAACCGCGTACAGAAATCATGATATGGAACGTTTCCTTCTTATGTTGTATATACAGTTTTGACAGTCTATAGCTAGCAAAATAAAACTGACAATTGGTTTTTTCCATGACTTTTATTTAACTTTGTACTTAAAAATGGTTGATTTGGTCTTTCTAAAAGGACTTCACTCATTTTTATATGAGACACTTACCCAGCTTTCGTTTTGCTCTAAGAACACTGATAAAAACTGACAAACTGTAGGCATACTCAAGATCGACATAATTTTTAAATTTCTCAGCAATCAGTGTGTTTCAATTATTTTTTTGTACAAATCTGCATATAAAACATGCATTATTATGCCAAAGTAAAGAACAATGTACAGCATATTATTTTCCGTCAGTCTAATATAAGAATCAATCATTAGATATGCTATTGTTCAAACATTAAAGATGACTATTTTTGACAACACTGTGTTATTGCTTCACATTGTCGCTGGTGAAGAATAGAAACTTGAAAACTTGCTCTAAAAGGTAGACTAGGCGTATTTGCGGGTATAGCACGAAGCTTCGGACAAAAGTATCTATATAAGACTGTCCCTTACCTTCATTACGTTGTACTCTCGTGCAACTCTCTTTTCAGAGACTCCTCTAGGGGGTTGTGCTAGGTCTGCTGGTATGACGTTTATGTTGTCTTACTATAGGTGATTACTTATCAAGTTGCCACTAGATGGCGTTAACAATAACGCTAATGAGATCTATTGTCATTGATAGAAAAGATAGTTTACACTGCATATAGATAAATTTGGTACTTAATGTTTTAAGTATTGCTAAAATACTAGGTGTCTAATTAAAATCATTAATTTTAAAATCAATACTGTTTTTTCTTATAATTTTTTTTTTACATGTGCTGTATATTTATTTATACATTACAAATCACATATTTTTAAACGTTTGACATAAAACTTGTTTTTTATAGGATCTATGGCAGAAGTTTAAATCTAAATATTTATCTAATGAAACAAAAGTATTCATGTCAAGCATACAAAAAATTTTGCAATTAATTTGAATTAAGAACATTTTTCACATAAAATATTTCGACCTAATTAGATTCATTCTCTAGATTCATGCTCTGTTTTTTGTATAATGCTACATAAAAAAAGTCATAAAATTGTAAGTAATTCATGAGCTTTTAAGAATTACTTCACGTCCCATATCTACAAACAACGTGAACAGGCGAAAAGAAAATTTCTGTATTATCAAATTCATTGAAATCACCATTGATATCTATGCTAATATTGTTTGTATTTTCTATTTAATAAATTCTATATAGGGGGGGTGCATAGTCATAAAAAATTTGTTTTATTCTTTGTCGATCACGAAAAGAAAGGTCTAGGAAGTGATAATTCAGTTTCAGTTGGTCAATTTTCGTCGAAAACAATGTAATTAAAATCAGTCAAATTCAGAGATACTAAAAGTGAATAACCATAAAATACATTCTACTTATTTTTAACAAAATGAAACGAAAACGGGACAAAAGTGAAAAGCAAATAAAGAATAATACAAAATCAAAAAGTTATTTAACTAAAAAAGAAAAACATTAATAAAATACAGAATTCGGAAGAGCAGATTGAAATGTTAGGTGTTTAATTAAAATGGTTGATTGAAGAAATATGTCATGTCACAAGATAAATTACTATATTAGTATTCTGTGGACAGAGGACTCATAAATATTCACGACTTTGTCGTTATGCAAGTTTTTTACAAAATTAAACTACTATTGGGTCAGGAATATAACTTCTCATGTTGCTTTTGTTCTTTTTATGAACTCTTGTGTCTTATATTTTTGTAACATTTATATAATTAATATTTCCTTATGCCTGTACAGACGAAAGACTAACGGCGAGTTACACAGAAGATAAAACGTTGATATATAAATTCACCATAAGATTTGACACAAGATGTATGGATAGTGCCAAATTTTGCGGTTGAATTGCGTTTTATATTTTGATGCAATCCGCTGAAAAATCATTGGTATCCGCGAAAGCAGAAGTGTAAGGGCGGCGGCGCTGGCAGCGGGCCACAGCAGGCGCTGAAGGTGGCGTGACTTTGTTGATTTCTAAGCAGAAGAGCTAATTAGCTTTTGGAACTTATCAGTAGAGTCGCTTAAGAAGTATTCTAAAAAACTACTTTTTGATAATTGTTTCAACACGTACATGCAGACATCACCTGGAAAATGGTCAAAATAGATTCTCAAGACCTTAAAGCGTTAAGTTCTGATAAAAACCCTATTTCCGAATCGAGCTGAAATCAGACTTTTCCTAATCTATGAAAACTTTTCAGTTTTGAAATTGGGAAGTTAAAAACCATTTTTTTTAAATATTTCATCTAAGACATCTTTCGATACGTAATTCGATTTTAACCGATTTTATAACATTAGACGCAGTTTTCTCAGGTGAAAAAGATGACTGGTTATCAAATAGTCCAAGAATTTTACATATTATTTTGAAAAAACTTTTTTTTTTAATTTTTCGTTTACCATATATTTCGGAGGAACCAACCGATTTTAAAGCAATTTACGACGATCGACGCTGTTTTTTAAAAGATAACAAATGACTAGATTTTAGAATTTATGGGTAGAGTAGTCTAAAAATATTCTAAAAAGCTCTTATGAATAAGTTTATATTTCTTGAACAAATCAACCAATTTTGATGCATTTAGCAACGATCAACGTTTTTAAGGAGAAGAACTGGATAGACTTTATAATTTATCAGTAGAGCAGTTTACAGAATATTGTGAAGAAACCCTATAAAAGTTTTTGAAAATTTTATACGATATATTCTGATTTTTATGCAGTTTGCGGACTGTCGCATCGACTGCGATGTAAATGTTTGGGGAAAAGATCTGATTAGAATTTGGTATTGATCGGTATAGTACTCTAATACTTATTTCAAAAAAACATTTTTCTAAAGATTTCATTTTTGAGACTTCCAAATCTACCTGTAGCGGAATCATTTCAATGTTTCAAGAAATCTAAGTTTCGAATGTCGCAAACTGCGTTTTGATCGGTTAATCCGTCCAAAAATTATCAGAGGTTTGCACACATACGGACACACTAACATCATTCGGAAAACGTTAAGATCTGGTGAAAACTCGATTGTCGAAAATCGGTATGAAAACTAACTTTCCAGTTTTTATAGCTGGAAGTTAAAAGAAAATATGAATAAAAAAATGAATTTATATAGCACTATACGCTAGCGTAAACAAACTATGGTCTAATATGATTAGCTTTTAATATTACTTGACGAATAGCACATTAGGTAGAACGGCGTTAGCTAAAAATGTGAACGAGACACGACCTCGTCACATTACATCTAAAAGCATACGGCAGTTAAAAATATTAAATTTGTAAATCATCATGTGTTTATAGCATAATGTATAAAATAATAACATAAATTTTCTTTTATCTGTAGTTATTTAATTCTGCTCACAGAGTGTTATATTTTATCACTTTTATAATTCATTACAATATGATTTCAACACAATAAATTATAAAAAAGAAAATATTAAAACTGTAATGACAAGAGATCTATTACATTGATTATAATAATAAAAATAAAAAAAGTGAATTAATAATAACGACCAATTTCGAGTTCCAACGCCATCTATCAAGCTAATCGAAACTAAAGATTGGTTTTTCTTTTCTTGTCTTAAAATCTTTCAAAAATGCACTCGACTTTTACAAATACTGTATTTTTGAACAGATCGATATTAAATTACGAAACTTAAATCGTCTAATGCTTCATACTCGTTTACAGTACATCAAATGAATAAGTGTCGCGAAGGACTTAATGAGCCGTTCAAATATTACGCAAGCGCAGTCTTAGTCGTATTTAACCCCCTCACCCCCTTTACACTTCCGTAAACATTTGTACAATTCGTTAATTATTTCATAAATTTATAAACAAGTATCATTAACGAAACAAGCAATTCACAAAGGATATTTGTTTACGTTTCATTACAAAACATGTAAATTAATTTAATTGTCCTCGGTCCAGGACATTTGATTCATGACTCGGCTAGCTATGACATTGAATATTTGCTGTTTAATATTGTGTGCGTTCTCACTACTGTGTTCTTTCGAGATATCAAAATCGTTCTCTATGCCATTCAACAGTTTGTAAGTATTATGTACACACACTTTTTATACTATTAAGCCTTTTATTGATGACTTTTTGGATATTCCTACGGATTGAGACTTACTATGTCATAACAATATCTTGTTACGTTGAAAATTAACGAAAAAATTAATTTATTTGATTAATTTGAAGGCAATATTATAGCAATTGGTGCTAACAGACAGCCAAAACAACACATTATGGGCACGGAGCCACAAAACGGAACTCTAATTCAATGATATTGCAAAACGCTTTATTCTATACTACACTTACTTTGTGTTGCACCAATAATTTTTTTATGAAATCGTAAAGTGTAAATCCGCCAAAAAACAGCGTGTAATGTTGACTAAAGGCTTACGCAATCTTCGTCACTCACACTTTTTAATATAAAATACATAGATATTTTAAACAACCAAAGCTGAAATGACCATAGAGTGAATCAAACACATTATTTTCCCTGAATGCGTTAGATGATATCTGATTATGTTAAAACTTGGGTGAAATGTCAAAAAAAAACAGCCTAACGAAAATCCAGCAGCGCGTTTAAAACAAATGCCAATTCAAAATTAACGTGGCAAGGTCCTGGCCGAAGACTTGAATGGCGCACTGCTGGAAATGAACTTCGGAGAAAAACGGATTTTTCGTGGACGATACCGCCACGCTTTGGCTTGAATAATACGCACTGCAAGAGGCTACTGCGGAAAATAGTGTTCATACGATGCTAAAGCAATATTTTCTTCGTTAAGATTTATTACGATGAGTAATCTCTGATAACACAGTTTGTATTTGCGGTGATGCAGCAGTGTATAATATGAACGTTCTAGGCGTTAAACAGAAGCTAATGCCTCTATATCATCCTGTAGCGTATCTGGCGTAGCGTAAGAATCGTGACGTGAACGTCATGCTTGTTCATTTTGTGGTTAAAGATCATTTTCGATCTGATTCTTTCGACCTGGGAGTTCTTATCCACTGACGATTCGCTTCGCTCTTATTAGCGCTGTTTGTGCATCTACTGGTAAAAAACCTGCCTTTCTTATGTATGGACGCGAAATGGGAGATTCCACGAAATTCCAACATGATATACCTAATGGCTATGCTTGACGAAGACCGCTTTGTACTGTAAATCTCTCTATATCTACGGAAATGTGTACACGCAATCTCTCACGCCAAGGAACAAGTCGAAAGAAGGCAAGATCTAGTGAAAGATCGGGCCGATCGATATCGAAAGAAAGCTTCAACATACTAGTCTGGTGATTTAGTGCGTCTACAAAATCACGCGCTAAGCAACGCCGCTAAACGTTTAAGTGCCAAATTTGCACACATGGATGAGTTAGCCTATATGAGGTGACGGAAATGGTATCATTCACCACCTACCTATTTGTTTTTTTTTCTTTTTAATAATCCGCCCCTGCGGCATGGTGACCATGGCACTTGTTCACCGAAAAATCAGTTTCATGATTTTCATTTGTCCGTCTTTTTCATACTTAGAATGGTAGGGGACCATTTGTTCCATCTTTATCATTTTATTTACTTATTCTCCTATACAGTATTTATATTATTAGTTTCCTATTTGTACATATAATATCTTCCACTACACTATCTTATTTGTTAATCATATTAAAATTATAAGTTTTATTATCGTTAATATTATTTCTTTTACATTTATTTATTCTAAATTTATTATTAAATTTTCTTATTCCATGTTTAAGATGTTTATGGTCCCCTGCCGTATCCATATTTTTGTTTTGTTACATTTTTCATATAAATATATACATTATTCTTTCATTATAACTATATCTATTATTCAATAGATCTATTATTATATATAATCTTCATATTATGTATTATTTTTCAAGCTTTTTTTACTTTGTTTAACTTTCCCACTACATATTTGCAAAATCGCAGAAACTTTTACTTGATGTGCTACTCTCCAATATTTCCGCGAAGATCAGCCTCCCAACCCTACTGTTGATTTCTATTTGCTGATACGCACGCTCTCGCGCAAACATATGACACTCCTCGAGAGCGTGCAGCACATCCTGTTCTTCAACGGGGTCACACGCGCAATACGGCGAGTCCTTCAATTTAAACCTAAATAGGTAATGTGCGAACCTGCCGTGTCCTGTATGGGTTTGCGCGATTTGGGACGTCATTTCAAACTGTTTAAGAACCCGGCACACTTGTTCCACCCGGAGAAAGGAGCATTTGGTTATTTCACCCGTGCTTTCCTCGGCGTATAGTTCTTGCCGTTTTTCCAGACTCGCCGCTCTTATCATCCTTTGTGCATGCGACAGCGGAAACCTGTCGTGGTCCGCTGCCGTCTTCTTGGTGAAGGCGGCGCGCCTGGCGAGCTCGTCTGCACGCTCATTTCCCGCGATTCCGACGTGCGCTCTAAACCAAAATAAGCGCACAACCCTGTCTTCCGCAACGATCTCGGAGGAGTCGCGCCTAGCTGCATGAGCCAGAGGGTGATAGGTTTTCGTGCTGGTCAAGATCTTCAGTGAAGATCTGGAGTCGCTGAATATGTTGATCAGCCCGTCTTTATAGTTTTTCACCTTTCGTATCGCTGTAAAGATACAGCGCAACTATTTCCGCCTGAAAGACCGACCACCTACCCATTAGCAGACACGATAGGAGAGCTAACGATAAATACCACGCCAGTGACATCGTTAAGTGTATTTCTCGTGAAGATGCGACTCAGCCTTGTGTACCCATTGTACCGATCGGGAATCGCGGACGAGCGCAAAAAGTTGTAGCGCTCAAATAATGATCGTCCTGACGCGAGGTCGCACGACCAGGACTCTAGGAGGACAGTGTAGTGCCCCAATCTTTGTTGAAAATTTAAAACACGCTTCCTACCAAAGTCTCTCAGTGTCCCGGCAGACGGACATCACGTGGCGCAAGAAATATATGTGCGAGTATTAAACGCGCTTATTACCTCTAAATCGTCGTTTTCTTTATTTTAATTTGAGTTAGTCTATATCATTTAATTTTTTAATTTGCTTTTTATTTTTTTTTCCTATTAGAAGATGAAAGAAACAATTTTTTATTTTCTAAGTTTTTCGTTATTTTTCCACTAAAACATGCATGAATTGGACCTGTTACTGCAAGGTCAGCATTAAGTGTTATTATAAATACTTGAATTTGATCATTGCTTTTTACTAGTTATAGTCGTTGCAAGTAACCGTTATCATCTTATAACTTTTAATGGTACATAAGAAACAACAAAAAACTTTATTAATATCCTAATCCTTTCCTTTCTAGATTTGAGATCATTTCCTTTTTAGATTAGATTTCTGTGTATATACGAAATTTCTCACGAACATGGCATTATGTAGGTATATCTATATAGTTTGAATACAGTGTGAGTCAAGAATGACCGGTTTATTCGATCGACACTAATTCGTAGAGCGTTTGCGGAGTTTGTTTTGATAGTGGTCATTGCACCGCGGCCGCCCACGGCCGGTTACATAAGGGAGGTAAGCGGCCGGCCTCGGCTCTCCCCGCGCTATGCAGATGCAAGCGATCATTTGAAAATTACTTTGTCAACTTCTCATAAACACAACAACGAACCGTATACCTAAGTGTTGATTACTCTCAAATGACTATTTTATTAGCCGTACTGGTATAACTTCATACGAAGCATTTAGATTACTTTTGAAACGAACTATCCTATCGTATGTTGCGATGGCAGGGAGCTAGTCAAAAGAATTTTACCTGACATAAAGCATTAAACTCTGTCTCTCTCCTTCTATATAGCTGGCATACTTGCAGTAAGAGAGAGAAATCCGTCCCCCACTCAACACTTTAAAAAAGAGTTATATTAAACATAAAACAACAATACGTAAAGCGTTTATAAATCATTGCAAATTAAATAAATCTGGCAAGATAATATTTATTTATAAAATAAATGTATTTACGCCAATTATTACTTTTTGAATTTATACTTGGGGCTTTATAAAAACATGATGAGAGTGAATTTTTATTGGGGTGACGCGAAAACTACAGTATGAAGTTCCCGCAAGCGGTCTAGCGAGCAACTCAGATCACTAAGTAACTGATGTGCTAAGGTTTGCCTTTAGATGGCGCTTATAAGAAATTAATATTAATTTCTTGTATTTATAAGAAATTAATATTAATTTGTGTCTCATTGTCTGTCGATTGGTATTATTTTCCGCTTTTTTTTTAAATTGTTCTTTAGGTCAGCATTTAGATGCCTTCAAAATACTAGCCCCTCTCTCGCTCATCTCTTTGTAATTATTAGTGTAGTACCTTCACTATTATATGTACCCTTATTTTTTGTTTATTGTCCTATACACATTCCCTAGGCTAATAATTAGGTGACCTATCATCTTTGAGAGGTAGGTTTCTACTTTACTCCCTGCTTATTTATAAATATATTTCTCGTGTATTTACAACTCCCCCAAAATACGTCCTTTCCTTATTTTCTATTTCCTGTTTTTTAAGTTTTCTGTCATTGTGTAGGTAACCATACACTTCGAAGGGTATAATTAGTGTAAATTATTACACTGTTTTGGATGATAGTTGTTGATGATCGTGTAAGCGAGGCATAATATATTGTAGAACATACAATTTCTAGTTCGACTCCCCTGTCTTCACTGTTTCTTTTTAATAATAAGTCATTCATTTTTACGTTTTGCTATTAGAAAGCCAGTTTGTTTTTGGAAGCACTAAGTATGTTTTATCTGTCATATTCTTTCCGTTATTTCGCCCGTTAATGAAGTGTTGCCATGTTTGTGGATTGGATGAGTTGAAATTAGGATCACGACTCGGATCTGGACTAGCACCAGATCCGAGTCGTGAGTGAAGCGAGGGCTGCAGGTGGTGGCAATGATCACACGCAAACAGCCTGCTCTGAAGGACGATGCGGATAGTGTAATCAACACGCCAAGTGTAATGTCAGCTTGCATTTACAGGGTTGTTAAATATAATAAATAAATTTGATTTTCATTGTGTAGTATAAAAATGAATATTTCACCAAAAAACACCACATGTTTTTCTTTTTGTGGGCTGAAAAAAACTTTACGAGTAGTACGAATAGCCACCTCTGACACCCTTTAAAAAAAAGTTTTGTTTTTTCATTTCTGAGCATTCTGTGTATAACTACAGTATTTAGCGAAAGATGTAATCATATTTAATAATAATGCAGCTATAAGAGTCAGAGAGATTATTTTCAAAGAACAAAATTCTGTAACCTTGATTATTAGGAAATGATATTTGTACTCGATCTTAAGACCGTGTATGGCATTCACCTAAATTAATATGGATCTCCTGATTCCCATATCGATCTCCACTTTAGTTCCGGTGCCGGTCCTAGAACGTTTCGGCTCCAGAATTCAGCTCCGAATCGTTTCTAGTTCTAAGCTTAATAAACATCAACTTTAGTAGCCTCATGCCCGCTTTGCCGGACGTAAATTAACTGTTTTACGATTTAAATTCGTTTTTGTTTTCTATTACTGATGCTGATATTTTTTTTAGTATTAAAACATTTTTTATATGAAAAGCATAAATATTATACAAGACATAATCAACCTTTATTCAAACATAATTTTATATGTCTTTTTGCAAAAAGTCAGTCATGAAAATTAGGATAAGGAGATGGAAAACCTTGCTTTCGCAGAAGAGTAATGGAAGTGGAACAGAATTATGTTTTCGGCGAAGGAAAACGCAATAGCGCCGTACCCTCGCGCTATCGATGAAAATCTGGGTCCGTCGAAAGGCGCAATAACTCGATAAACAAACGCATTAAACCGAGAACCACCTGCAGGATGACGCGTCGGCGCATGTATCCATGTGACGTCCGGCCGCAGATGCAAGTCGGGCGAGTGTCCCCGGCCGTCGACCCGCTAACTTCTGGAACAATGCCTCGTTATCGTTCAACGGCGAAATGTATAATCCGTTTGATACGTCAATATCTTCGCAGGGCGTCCGTGCCTAATAGATAATGAGTAAAATGGAACCGATTCCAGGAAGTCTGCAATATCTCTTAAAGAATTTTAATTTTATCAGTACGACCGATATTGATGCCCCGCTGAAATGAATGGGTCTTCTGTCATGGATGAATTGGGCGTTTCTTTGAAAGATCCCGTGAACCTTATGTCCTCAACCTTATTCCAATCGGGGGGCAGTTACCGTCGTATCAGCCGCTTCGATGATACGGGGGCCCCGAGAAGTAACAATGTTGCTTGTCCAAAATCGCAAGTGTTTATTAATCTACACATATATAATGAAAATAGGTTGTCTTTGTTCGCCAATCACGTAAAAACTACTAAACGTATAGACATGGGACTGGGACCATTCGATGCGGAATGATATGTAGATGGTGGTTCTAGGCTACTCATTTTTCGAATTCCGTAAATCCTTCGCCATTTTATTTATATATAAATATTACCCAGCGAAGCGGGCGGGACAGCTAGTAGTATATTAAAACAATCAAAGTTTTTAGTGTATAACAGCAACAACAACAGGTAAATCATTTATGTAAGACGGCTCTTCTCCTTCGGCAGACATCATTTGTAATGGTGCCTACGACCGACGGAAGTCCCGGTGTTTGATTAGTAGTCCTTTCCATGAAGCTTAAAAATGGGTGTAAACTCAACAATAATTCATGAATGAGATATAATAACAATATCGGCTGTTTACAACAGTTTATAGACAGGGAAAGTCGTGAAAATCCGATAAGTGAGACCAACAACTCACAACTTTTCTATCGTTTGTAACATTTTCGGATACGCTTGACAGGGGAAAAAAAAAAGAAACATCAAAAACCTTTGAAATTGTTTCGGCACAAAAATTACGGATGGCCCGTTTTTTAGTTCCGCACATTAATGACGTCGCTATGAAACCGTCTAATGATTAACACTAGCACATCAGCAACCAACAATCAAGCTGACTTGATTGTCATGTTTGGTTGCAATATCGGAGTCCGTAGGCACCGAGCCCGGGGCCATATCACGATTCTGGTAAAAAACATTTGGGTTTGCGTCGAATGACGCGAATGTCACGCGACGAAACTTGTCGAATGCCAAATGTACTGTAGGTAAATGAGGTAAATGAGCCACGCGAATGATTTTTGCACGTTTAGTCTTTGTCGCGTTTACTTTAATCAGTACTTGTAATTCATAATGTTCCTAGCGTTGAAAATATAATATTGTGCATTATTGTGTTATTAAAGCGGCGCTAAAAAAGAATGAATAAAAAAGAAGTTATTCCAGTGGAGCTTTGAAAAGAATAACGAAGCAGTGATAGTAGATTGTTTTCAAAAATTTTTTGATACCTTTTTAAATTTTACAAAAATATGATATTGTGAAAATATAACTAACAAAGTTGCTTAAATATGTTATACATAATGCTGACGACTGTAAATTAAACGCTTAGTAACTATGCAAATTCAGTTTTTACTATATACATCTAAAGCTTAACTTATATACGTTAAAAATAAAATGCTTATAAATAAGCAATGGAAGAAAAATACATGCGTTTCGTGTAAGGTACGTGAATATGTTGTACGGAGGGGCAACAACGACTTTAGTTTTTGTTCGAACTATATTAAATCATTTTTAAAGAATAAACTCCAAAAATCTTGTTCGAATGAATTTAAAACTAGTTGCCGGCAACCGATTGATAAATGCATTAAATTTTAATAAACAATTGATTGCTATAAAAACCTCTTTGAAATGTGAAATTCATAAAATTTATTCCAATAAGAAATACATGGAATCAATACTGAAGGAAAATCAGTAGACGTGCCTCCAACTTTCCGGAGGTAATAGCAGCATGCTTTAGATTTTTTACCCTTGGGCTTATAATTATAAAACTGAAAAAATTTTAACCTCAAACCCGTTTAAAATTTGCACGGTACAGCTATCGGACTTATCAATGTTACAGAGCAGCAAAACTCGAAAACTAAGATCATTAACTATGAGCATTATGATAAACAAGTTTGTAGAAAAACAAGCAGGTAGTGTCTATTTGACTAATCTGCGCCTTAGGATCATAGTTTTTAAGTTGCATAATATAGCCTATGTATACTTTTTTGTTAATCGGTTAATGTTTATCTTTGTTCGTCGGAGTGTCGGGTTTTTTCTTAAAAAAAACATTATTCTACTTTTGAGCTTAAGTGCAGTCAAGTAAAAAGGGTCCGTAACAAACTTTGATAGTGAAGTAGCTATATAGTCCTGCGACACTGATTCCAAAAAATCAAAATTAAAATCCAAAATATTTTTATTTTTCAGGTAAACGTGGTACATTATTTTTTTTAATTTAATTTAATGTTTTCTTCTTTTTAGTAATACAATCGAATACAATTGTTTTTTAAACAAATAAACAAAGAACTACGAAAGCAACTTTTCATCCACATAACAACTTACGATAATTTTAAAATATGAGGAAACTATATTAACCCTATTTTTCTCCATTTTTTCCCCATTTTCTTATATTGTCATTCAATTCTAAGCTACGTTCAAAATTTCAAGTCTGTAGCTCATCGGGAAGTTAGAATAAAATATATTTCGAATTTCCACCCAGACAGACGTACAATAATAGCGAGTTAATAATAAAAACGTGGTAAAAAGTGCACTAACAATTTTTATTAAATCATTCTACTAGAAATAAATTATCTGCAAAAGCCGTATCCTCGAATGCATTAGATAAACATTTGGTAATATTTTTTCCTACCATTACAATTCCTGAAAACACAGCAAATGCTGCTAACTTCGCTCGTCATTCAATATAACGTCCCACTATATTCGTCATAAATAGTCGAAACTTTATTGTATTTCATTTCTAACGTCGTATAACTCGACTTTTACACGCAACATCTTAATTATCTTAATAGTATATTTTTGTCGACAAGACTCTCTTAGAAAGAAAAATGCTTTCGACATTTAAGGTAACGTATGCAAAATAATAATTTCTACTACTTTTCCACTCGTGGCAAGTTTGTCACTTTTTAGTAGAAACTGAACATGTATAATTTTCGTGAATATCGTTTTTAACAATTGCACGAAATTATTTGACGTTTCGTATACTGTTTTGGTCTACTGCTTTCGATAGTGATGCTCCAGGTTGTGCGTCGGCCCGGACGCCGTCATCGCATAGACGATAACGGGTAGTTGGCAGTTCCAGCCCGCCCTGGGCCGCGCGGTTGGCTAAAAGTCCAAACTCCTCGATTTTAAATGAAAAGCTCTGGAGGGTTACATGAGAACTGGGGTGAGCAAAACCCGAAGCAACATTATGGCATAACGCGACGAACGGTAGCGCCTCTCGCGTAATTATCATTGCCTATTTCTTAATATTCAGCAAAAAATTTTGATTGTTTTAGGATTGATCCGCCATGTTAGTTTTGCCGTCTACACGAGTGCGTCTGTTTCGAGCTCGGAATGACCGCTCGTACCCGACTGCTGTGAATTTGTTGGTGTGTTACGAAACGAGTCAGTGCAATTACATTAGGTTTTTCTTATCGCATAGATATTCATTGTTCATACATATCCTGATTTATATTGAATATACTTGAATTTACTATAAACATCGTCGTGTATCGATGGATTCAGAAAGTTATTTTAATCGTCTAATTTTAGACGTCTAGACTGAATAATACTTTATTTTCTTATTGATGTGTAACATATTTCCTTTTACTTCCCTCCAATGTGTGTGAGTGATCTCGTGAAAAGGGATGGAAGTGTGTAACAGGAAACCGGGGAAACACGCGCTATTTGATTTGACGAGTGAACAAGCGCGGTGCTGCAGTTGACCGTCATAAGGTACCAATTCATTTTTTGAGAGGTCGCTACTGTCAGCCAGTTTCGCCAACTGTACAATATAAATCCTATTTATCCGATATTTTTGGCTCTTGTACGATGTAGATACGATCGAATGTTCGAAACTGTAAACAAGTACTACTTTTTCAAATGTTATAACCCTCACAACAAATAAAAGAGTAATATAAAATTAAGTTCATTTTGTCGATATAAAAACAAAATAAAAACAATCAACCGACTTTTTTAGAAGTTTATAAGAAGAGTTTTTCGGAAAATGTCTCCTTGTTTTTATCTGGACTCTGAAAAAAATTTAAGATCTTGATTATATTTTAATGTCAAATGTTAATTCTTCAATGTCATATTTACAAAAAATAATAGGTTTTTTTGCATTCTATACTTTTACCATATTTTCGCTTCTTTTTTTTTTGTAAAAAAACTATCACTCTCATCTCATGATTTTTGTAATGATTTTAACGTAAGCTTCAGTTCACTATAAGCTGAACGGCTTGTAGCTTATTTAAATGACGAACTCAAGCTCGAAATGAACACAGATCGAAATATTTCAACAGCTAACAGCGATACTGTCACTGATGCCGATCCGCCCGCGTGGACATCGAACGAGTTCTTTCATCGTTCATATCGACCGACGACCTTGTCGACCACGATCCCGATGTTGTACCTTCTTTCGATTTCAGTCCTGTCTCCGCTTTCGATTCCGATTCTGGTCTCGATATAGATTCTGTTTCTTATCGCAATATATATAATTCGCCCGCAACTCCGCCCGCGTGCACGTACAACGAATACCTTGATCTTTTAATATGGATCGATAACATAATCAACCATAACTCCGATTTCGATTCCAGAAAAATCCATATTCTCACACCGAAAACAAACGTAATGTCGCAAATGTTTTTGTTACGAAAGTTCTCAATTACGCTTTTGGTCCCGATCCCGGTCGCGCTCACGATTTCGATTTCGAGTCGATAATGAATTTGAATCGCTCTCGAACATTGTTGTTACCAATAAACCAATCGGCATAAGTGAAGAATTCTTTTTGCGGTTACGCAAGCGAAGTCGCGAACAAAAGTTAGCATGTTTATAAATTATAGCCAATACATTATTCTGATGTATAAACTATATCACTGTATAGTTTCAGATAATTCTGTTCAGCCATTAATACGTGATTCAGTAACAAACATCGAGACATCTAAACATACAATTTTTCACATTTATAATATTAATTGATATATATGTAAGAGAACACTAAATGACTGATATATCAACTCAAAACCCAAATTACTGAGTCTAGAGTGTCGAAATTGTCTAGAGAGATTTCTGTTGTAATGCAGTCGAGCAATAAGAAAGGATTTCTAGAAATTCAACCCTTAAGGGGGCGAAAATGGTGAAATCTTCTGTATGGAAAATTGAAATCGTGGTAGCTACAGATATCAAACTTAAAATTTGAGTTGCGTGCTTCAAAAAATGAAGAAAAAATACACACACTGTTTTAGTTTAATCCGGGAGGGGGTAAAATAGGAGATGAATTGTTGTATAGAAAGTCGAAACAGCTCAAGATTATTATGTATTTCAAAATTTATATTTTTGTCATAATCATTACTAATAAAAAATAATGACATGTATTGTTCTTAAAAGTAATCCTAAAAGGGCTGAAATCAGGGTGGAAACTTTCACATGAAAAAAACAACACCGCTGAAACTATTGATAACAAAACTTATATTTTAACTGTATATTTACAAATGAAAAATAACGGCATGCATCAAACAGATGTAAGAGAACGAAATAAGGGAAAAAGGTTTTATAGAAAATCGAAAGCGCTATGAGTATTTTTTCAGTAAATTTTTGAGTGCTTAAACCATATATTCGGTTACTATGAAACTAGCTATATGTTGTACGCGCGAAAGAAAACTTTCGGAAAAAAAACTTGGCTTCATCTTCATATTTCTGCCACTAAAGATTTCAAAATTTGTTGCAGTCGTAGAATGCTATACTATGCCCGAGTAATATAGTCCAAATTTTATTTTGATACTATTAGCATTTGTTACATCTTCGTCCAAATCAAAACCGTGAGCGTCAGCAGAATCTAAATTGTATACAGGAAGAGAAGTATAATTGAAAGTCAAAACCGGAAGCGAAATCAAGAATAAGACCAAGATCAAAATCGAGTGGGGGATCAAAATTAGAATGAAGGGCCTGACCAGAATCGGAATAAGAAGCAGTGCTGAGATCAAAATTTAAAGAGGGATCGGGATCGAGAATGCAATCGGAATGTCCTCAGATCAAAACGGGAGTCGGAATAAAAAGCGGGACTGAAAAAAAGGCGAGAATAAAAAAAAAATTGACATCGAGATCAGGATAGAAATCAGAATCGAAAACGGGCAGGGGCGTAGCTACCGCCGTATCTGCCGTATCAATTATATGGGGCCCCCGGATTACGGGGGCCCCCAACGTGCGTAAGCAAAAATTGATAAAAACTTTTTTTTATTTCACAAATGACTAATGTCAAAAAAAGCAATTTCTTTCTTTCCCGCATGCGTTCAAAAGTTGGCAGCATTCCCTAACAGCAATCATGAACTAAGAAAGCATGTTGAAGTGATAAGGTTGAAGTTTGAACCTTTTGGCAATAAATGAAAGACGTACTATGATCTATTTGACAGTGAAAGAAAAAAAATGAATATTAATGTAATCCGCCGCACATAAATAATGACGGTTGCTATGACAAAGATGAGGATGGCGTACAAAGCCCTTTAGTACTTAATGTATGAATAAAAAATATTAAGGTTATAACTTATTTTTTAATGAAGGTTTTCAATTTTTTAATGGTCATTTTGTTTTTCGGAGCACAGATGAATCCAAAAAAATCCCAAAAATCGCTCTTGCTGTTCTCGAGTTATAAATGGTGTAACTAACACAACTTTCTTTTATATATATATAGATTTGAATTGTTTGTAAAAAATTTGGAAAAAGTGACAAATAGGTAATAATGATGAATAAATATTTCTTTTAATTTAATGCAATTTTTTTTATGAGAAATCTTTACTCTTCCTAAGGGCCCCCAAACAATTTTTTATACGGGGCTCCGCCAAGGCACGCTACGCTTCCGAAAACGGGGCAGCGATCTGGATCTTGATTTCGTTGTGGGTCGATATACAAGGTGGAGGAATTCGTTTAATTTCTACGTGGGCGGAGCCGAGCCGTTTTGAGCTCAAATCAATAAAGTCCTTTTTTAGTGTAGCCAATTGTTATGAAGCTGATGATTTCCAGTTCGCATGACGCACTTTATATATCAACATGAGTTTGCATTACTTAATTCATTTGAATTCGTAAATAAAACGAGAGTTGTGTAAAGTTAGTGCATAATTTTAATTTTCAGATATAGGGAATAATACAATCACAACTTCTCGAATATAAATCATCATTCGAAGAAGGACAGGCATATACGTTCAACAACAATTATAATTGTTAACTTTCGTCTTTTGTTACATTAGTTGTATGAATGAGGAAATTTCATCGAGATCCGCTAGCGTTGATGGTGCATATCTATTAATGCGAACCGAACGTCGCGCGTCGTATAGCGTAAGATGATTGACAGTAGGTGTGGAACTGGTATCTAGTGTTGTCCTGCTGCGCGGCCTGCCGTCAGTTATAGTCTAGATACAGGTCATCCTGTAACATGCAGGCGGTCCAGAACTGTTTTTAGAAGTCCACGAGAGCAGTCTGATGTATTCAACGCGGGACGTCAAGCGATTGACGAGGGAGTCGGTGATGTTGTGACACCTGGCTGCAACGGTTTTATACACTCTTATCGGTGGTGTTCGTATTCCTTGCATTTCTGTTGCGTCGTTACATAAAAGAGTTTCTTACGAGTTAAATAATGACTTGTCCTCGCTAACGCAGTACGAAACATCTCATTTTATGAAAATAGTTTTTATGTGGTCTGTTAAAGGAATACCGATCGGATTTAAATTTAGAGCACGTACTTTGATGGTGCGGATAAACGAACGCATAAGGAGAAATACCTGAACGAAATGTATAATACGTTATGTTTAAATCGATGGCGTAAGCGATTTTTTAGAATCGACCGGCGTGAAGAGGGCCAGCATAAACAGTTATACACACAAACAGAATCTATTACGTTATATATAATAAAAATGTTTTATTCTTGTTCGGGTATCGTCAGTTGAAAACTACTGAATGTTATCGGTATGGGACTTTGATCATTCCATGCGGAATAACTTGGAAATGGTTCTATACTATTAAGTTTTTGAATTTCCTTCACCGTACATCCTTCACCATTCTTTTAATAGTATTGCTTTTGTAAAATAGGTATTTTTATAACTCATAACATGTGTGTAACAAATTGTCGATAATAATACGGAACCGTAGTGAACAGTCACAAATCGTGCTTATTCGGTTTTCTGTTTATCTGAAATCTCATTTATCTACGTAGATAATCAGGAGGTATTGATAATGTCAAAGACGTCGTTTCGTGGAATTACTCACCGTATTTGCGTCAATGCATATCCAACTGCATACTTATCTGCATATCTTTTTGCGTGTGACAGCTTGGATAAGATGAAAACCTGCACTACTGTCGATTTGCTATAAAACTAGTAAGGAAACAATTCGAAAAATGAAACGATTTCGTTGAAAAAGTTATCAAGGCTTATTCCATTAGTAATTAAGGGTTTGTAACTTGGAATATATTAATTATATTCCAATTTACCTTTTACTGAATTTGGGAAATGTATATCTATCCTTCTCTATCCCTCAGAATTAAAAGGAATAGCCCTGCAGAGATACTCCTCAGGACATTCATTTGACGCGTGTATTACAATTTAATTCTGGGAATGAAATGGACTTTCTGGTTTCCTAAAACCAATTACAGACAAGTATTTGTAACCAACGTCTTTACTCACCTTTTTGCGAGCCAAATGCAAATAAGTGCAGAGGAGCCATTACAGTTTCTTGTACAATGTTTGAACCTTGTTGATTTTTCTTTGACTCAAAATGTTTTATGTTACTTTAAAAAAATGGGATATAAGTGTCTTGAAACTGGTGGAGCACACAATTTTTTTATACAATTTAACTGTTTCTTCATAATAGATAATACTTAGTTTTATTTTCTATCATTAATAAAATAATAAACGCTGTTTACTTAAGAAACAGTGAATTGTCCTTATTTTTTTTAATTCTTATAAAAGTAACCGATGCGATAATGTTTTTAAATTGTCGACTATACGAAAATGGTATTACGAAATATAAACGTTTGGCAACAAACAAAAATTTCACTTCAATAGTGAATTTCAACAAGCAAAAATTACACTTCAAATACATATAAAATTCCGGTTTATGTTTTTTTTCAAGAACGACATAGCGACGAATGTTTGAGAAATTAATTACTTTTTGCCTCAGAATCACGTTATTATCACCTTGAGTTATCCAACTCAAATAATATAAATTCAATACCACTAATTGGCCCATCATCAACAGCCAACTAAATATTAATAACTAGCAATTCAATGAGCTTTTCCGAAATCGGAATTTAGAATATTGGTCAGTAGCCTCACGAATGAAATTATAGTCTAAATTTAATCAATCGTAAATTACAGTGTCGGACTGGTCATATAGTCGAGGTGGCGTTCGCCGGCCGGCCCCGGCCTGCGCGGGCCCCACCAAACCTACCCTCAGGCTTACGACCTACATGTAAAATAGTTCATTTATGAATTATTTTACGTGTAGGTAAATTCAGGTAGGTAAACTCAGAGAGAAATGAAACAGACAAATTTGAAAAACGGTTGGCCGAGAAGCCATCTCTGAAACTTTCCGGTATTTAGCTCAGTGATATGACATTCTTGTACAATTGCGAGTCTTGTACAAAAATTAAAGTGGCGCTTTCTATTTGTTTTTGAACAACAGTATTTATCGACTAATTAAATTGTGTATGTATTTTGTAAAATATCGTTTTTTATTAAAAAATGATGTCTTTTTAAAAGTATTGCTTCATCGAAAAATTTAAAAGTTATTTTAAAAAGACAAACAAAAAAGTCGATTTTGGTCTATCTGTTTTGCAACTTTTGAGGTAAGAAGAAAGATAATCTGAAAAAACAACTTCTTGGAAATTTTTGGACGGCAGAAAGTTTTAAATACATCAGCCAATTTTGATCTGCTTTGTGACATTTGACGTATCCCATTTGTGTATCCCGTTTACCCTTATCGAAGGCTTCTGAGGAGGCCAAAAATTCATATTACCACCCGGGCCCTTCAAGCTCGGTCCGACCCTGTAAAGATAAACTGATAATCAACAATTTTACGTTTGCATAAGAGATTCAATGGATCAGAATATTTCTAAATAACTGTTTCGCTTCAAAATATAGTGTACAGACTTAAGTTAGAAACAAGTGAAGTGGGTGAAGCAAACTTGCTAAAATTTCGTTTTCGTTTAACCATAAAACTATTTGAAGGTAAATATAGAATTTATTTTTCGAAATTATTTCACATTCTTAGTGGAAGCTTTCGCGAAACTGTTTTAAAGTTACCCAGTCAATTGTTTGAGTCAGATAAAAGTTAAGGATAATTAATAAATGACATTTTGAGACTACATCAAAGATATTTATTTTCTGATGGGTGGCGTGAAAAAAAATTCGCGGACTTATGCAAAAAAAACACGAATAACCATCGACGTTCGAGTGACATAAGCGCGAGCGCTCGAAACATGCAGATCACAGTCCGAGCGTGGCGGTGTACCTGTCCAAGATAAGGCAGTTCGGCGGCGCAGTCGCGGCGCGCCGAGATCGAGCGCCGTCACGCGGGCGCCGCGCGCGGGCGAGAGGCGCGGGTCGACGACCGCCCTGCTCACTGTTACATTAGGTCACGAGTATTTTGACAACGCGGCGCGCAGCGGAATTATCTAATCGGCAAAAAAAAACATAGCAATGATATTGCCATCTATAGTTCAGAAGTATGAAACAAACACGAATTTTACGAATTTTTCACAATAGGTGGCAGTGCGGTAAAAGACAAAAATAAATTTAATCATTGACTATTTTAATTTTATATTTAAATTATTTAGAATGGTCTTAAATAATTAAGATTAATTATGTACTTAACAAATAAAAATATAAATGAAACTGAATCAATAAATCTTGTTTGGTTTATATTGTCTACGTTCACAGATAATCTATAACCTATGGCTATTCAATGGCGTCGCAGCGTCAATTTGTTTGTTTGCGTTTGTTGTGTTGGTTGCTACGTAATATATTTGTGGATTTTCTTAACGACTTGGTTTGAAATTGTTTTGTAATATCTGAAAATAACGTTTGACCTTGTTTTAATACACGGATTCTGTTTGCCCAAGTGATTTGGCTTTTGATGTTTTGGATTTCATAAATTACAACGTTGCTTTTGCGATTTAAAATGCCGAAGAAACAATTTTGAAATGTTATTTTGGGTGTGATACTGAGGATAAATATTAAGACTTTTTGTACATCTTATGATAAAATACCATTTTAATTCACTTAACACTTCCATTATTTCAGGTCCTTTCCATCGGTTTCCATACCCGGAGTATCCAAATTTAGACAGGTTTAATTTATGGAAGGCAGTTCTAGCACCAGCGGTACAGGATAAAGGCGATTTATATATATATAATAATGTCCGATTCTGTGATAGTCATTTTGAAGAACTATCGTTTACCCAGTAAACGACTTACTAGAACAGGAATCCGACTTTGAATATTCGTAAGTATTTATAATCATATGTGAACTAAAATATTAACTATACTCAAATTAGTATGATTATTCTATTGAAGCAAGTAGAACTTTATCATTTGGATTCAGGAATTTTAAAGGTCCAGGATTGAAAATGATTGGGTCTGAAATTTCCTGTAGTTCCCCGTTTTGTAATGTAAATGTATGTTCAGTACATATTGCATGATATAAATCAACACCAATGTGACTGTCAACTTTAGGGCTGCGGATCATGATGGATAATGTCTTTCAATTTCAAACAATAATCTTACATTTGTCCATAGATCTCCTTAGTTACCAATAGATTTATGATATAATAGAAAATTCTTAATGCAGGCAGTTGTCATATCCAACTTTGTTCGTTCAGATAATTACAATTTTTTTCTGGAATATGTAATAATATTTAATAAATGCTGTAAGTAAATGAAGCGAGGTATGACTAATTTATATGGAACATTGTTTATTATAAATGGCGATAACACATCTAAAATTTTTTCATCAATAGAAGTCTACATTGCAGAATAAAACAAGCTATTAATATTTTCATCCCCAGCTTCGTTTGCATATTTGTGTTAGTATACTCAAAAATTTATATCTCTAAAAATTCTTCCCTTGTAGAAAGCTACTCTATTTCCGAGTAATATTGTTTATATTTAATTTTGATATATCCAAATCTGAACTGTGTTCGATACCATAATTCAAAACGGAACAAGGAAA